>OU612061.1:8754632-9179897 GCA_914767635.1 Melanostoma mellinum | reverse complement strand
TCTCTCCCCCTTATTCTTTCTCTCTCCCCCTTATTCTTTCTCTCTCCCCCTTATTCTTTCTCTCTCCCCCTTATTCTTTCTCTCTCCCCCTTATTCTCTCTCTCTGTCTCTCTGTCTCTCTCTCTCTCTCTCTCTCTCTCTCTCTCTCTCTCTCTCTCTCTCTCTCTCTCTCTCTCTCTCTGTCTCTCTCTCTCTGTCTCTCTCTCTCTGTCTCTCTCTCTCCCTCTTATTCGTTCTATATCTCTCTCATTTTCTTATTCTTCCCTTCTCTAGTTCTCTCATTCTCTTATTCTCTCCTTCTCTAGTTCTCTCATTCTCTTATTCTCTCCTTCCCTAGTTCTCTCATTCTCTTATTCTCTCCTTCTCTAGTTCTCTCATTCTCTTATTCTCTCCTTCCCTAGTTCTCTCATTCTCTTATTTTTTCCTTCTCTAGTTCTCTAGTTCTCTAGTTCTCTAGTTCTCTAGTTCTCTCATTCTCTTATTCTCTCCTCTAGTTCTTTCATTCTCTTATTCTCTCCTTTTCTAGTTCTCTCATTCTCTTATTCACTCCTTCTCTAGTTCTCTCATTCTCTTATTCTCTCTTTCTCTCCTTCTAGTTCTCTCATTCCCTTATTCTCTCTTTCTCTAGTTCTCTTATTATCTCCTTCTCTAGTTCTCTCATTCTCTTAATCTCTTTCTCTAGTTCTCTCACTCTCTTATTCTCTCCTTCTCTAGTTCTCTCATTCTCTAATTCTCTCCTTAACTTGTTCTCTCATTCTCTTATTCTCTCCTTCTCTTGTTCTCTCATTCTCTTATTCTCTCCTCTAGTTCTCTCATTCTCTTATTCTCTCCTTCTTTAGTTCTCTCATTCTCTTATTCTCTGCTTCTCTAGTTCTCTCATTCTCTTTTTCTCTCCTTCTCTAGTTCTCTCATTCTCTTATTCTCTCATTCTCTCCTTCTCTATTTCTCTCATTCTCTTATTCTCTCCTTCTCTATTTCTCGTATTCTCTTATTCTCTCCTTCTCTAGTTGTCTCTTTCTCTATATCTCTTTATCTCTTTCTCTCTTCTTCTCTTTCCCTCTTCTTCTCTTCCCTCTTCTTCTCTTTCCCTCTTCTTCTCTCTCCCTCTTCTTCTCTTTCCCTCTTCTTCTCCTTCCCCCTGCTTCTCTTTCCCTCTTCTTCTCCTTCCTTCTTCTCTTTCCCTCTTCTTCTTTTTCCCTCTTCTTCTCTTTCCCTTTTCTTCTCTTTCCCTCTTCTTCTCTTTCCCTCTTCTTCTCTTTCCCTCTTCTTCTCTTTCCCATGTTTTTCTTTAGCTCTCATAGACTGAAATAAGATTGTAGGAATTTTGGGGAACGTTTTTCTCACCTGATGGTTTGTGACAATTTTGAGCACGACATTCTTCGTCGTCATCAGATGTTGGGTTTATGACAGACACCCCGTGTCTAGCTGATGCTTTGCCACCACGTTTGCGTTTGCGCACATTTCCGTATGGAAAATCGGTTAATGTTTCCGTTTCACCGGTTGCCACTGCGTCTTTGATTTTTTTGTCGCGTTTAGTTATTGTCCTACGATGCCCATCATGACCTTGGGTGTAGTAAAAAAATAGCAATTAGAAATGTGATCAAATTCATGTCATAGAGTTCCTCACCTTTCGACAACCGTTTGATTTGTTGATTTTGAGCTCCATCGACTAGTTCACGTTTCTTATATGTCTTTCCCGGGATTGGTTCTGATTGCAAAGAGTCTCTTGGATCTCGTTTCCGTGGCTACAAAAAAATAATATTAGCAGATATAAATAACAATATTTTGGTATCACGCTATCAACGTGACATATCTGGTACGATTCAGATACTCTGTACTCACACTAACGTGAATCGGCTTCACTGGTGTTAAATCTGGGTTTTGCGATTTAGCCAAGTTAAGTAGGTTCCATATGTGGTTTGTCTCATCAAGTGATACCTCCAACAAGTCTCCTTCCAACATAAGCCCTTCAAATATTTCCAGTGTGGAACTCTTTATTTTAATGGAAAAAGGCATTGGTGTATTCAACTTAGGGGCAACCTCCCTCAGAGACTTCAATGAAGGAACGGAGTAGGCATGATCGACCTCTCTACTTTAATCAGAATATTATATTAGCTCCACAAAAAAAATCTGTTATTTACCTTTCGGGGTTTTTATCGTTTGTTTCTAGTTTGTTTTCCGGCAGCAGCGTGTCAATTACTATTGGTTGTTTGTTCAAATTAGTTTCCTGGGACTCCTCTTCGCCTTCGCTATGAGGGAAAATGATGTTCGTATATTCCTCACCACAGCTGTCATCGTTTGCTAGTTCTGATTCTGTAAGTTCTCCATCCGAGGCATCTTCGTTATCAACTATCATGTACGACGAATTCGGCTCAATGGGTCTCGTCCCATCATTTTTTGAACAGACTACTTTTTTCTTTCGAATATTGCTTATGTACGCCAAAACTGTGGCAACGTCTTCAATAGCAAATGCCTGACGTGCCCGGTCTTGCCAGTTCATAGCACGTTCGGTCAGACACTGCAATGCTTCACCTTCTGGTAATCTTATCGGGAGGCGCTGTAGTGAAACCAACAGCGATAAGATAGTTTCTAAACGAGGTCGACGAGATCTCATGCACGACGGGCATAAGTATTTGCATGTCATTACTGGTACTCCATTTTGGCTGACAATTAGTCCGTCTTTCCAGTGCACCTTTGGCACACATTGTTTGTGCACATAATGCGCGCACAGGTGGCAAAAGTACATTTGACCTGAGTAAGTATCTTTACAAAAGCAAAACTTATCATTGGCTTTGCTCAAATTTGAATTATTGCGTCTCAGCTCACGCATATCTCGAATCTCTTTTTCTTCTGCTTTTTTAAATGCATCTACCATTTGGGCAGGACTAAGTGCCTCCGTGAACTGTTCTTCAAGAGCAGTACGCTTGAAAGGACTGACACCAGCGCTCCCCATCATAAGGGCATTTGTACGTGGCGATAATACCTCGAGCAAAGTGAAACGCGAGTTTTTCCTTAAGAATGCTTTGGCTGTTTTTTCTTTCCATTCTCGAGCTGCGTCCAAGTGTTTCTGCATACGTTCAAGTTCATCCAGTTTAAATGGAATGTTCAGACCGCGATTGACTACTGCCTCCAATGTATGAAAGTATGGATAATGTTCGTTTTTTTGCAATACTTCAACAGTGGCAACCCAGTCCTTGGCTTTTCTTAGCGCCTCCTTAAGTGCCGGCCTTGAGGGTAGTTCTACTTGGATTTTGTCTGCTGCCTCCAAGATAAGTTCGATTTCAGCCAAATCACTTGTAGTATTTGTCTGGAAGCAGGACTTTGCTGCTTGTTCCCATCTCTCTGAAGACATAACTATGCCTTGTAAAAAAGCTATCTCCCTCCCAATAAGTGCATCAGGAATAAGACCTTGGCCTTCTTTAATGCAAGAATTTATATCTGCCAATTGTAGCTTTGTAGAAGAATTTCTGAAACGACGAGCTCGAGCATACCAATTGACTTGTTCCAAACGTATTCGAAGATTTTTTAGCTCGTGCAACTCAATGCAAAGCGATTGACCTTCGTCGATAACCTTCTCAATATATTTCTCGTCCACTTTGCTGATTTTTTTAGAAAGTAGTGCTTCGGCCGATGACACAAAGCTTTTTCCGAATGCAAGCAACTCTCGAACGCTCTGACCCTCCTTTATAACACAACACAGATTATCAATTTCATCAACAAAGAGCTCCAACTCATCCATGGTCAGCTTGTACTTTGTCGAATCGTTAGAATGACGAGTGCGTGTTCTTACTTTGTTTATATCCAACTGCTGAATTACGGTCACACATTTCTCTGCTTCAAGCACAGCTGAATTGAGGCGATCTACCAACATTGAGCTGGGAAATTTTTTGATCTCTGCTTCGTGAACAAGCTCCTGCAAGTCTTCTAGGGTTATTTTGCTGCCAGTTGTTGGAAGATCGATGACGTCACGACACTTTTTGAGCCAAAGCTCGAAGCTATGTGCTTTGATTTGCAGTTTCTTCAGCATTAACGGCATTTCATCCAAAGTGTACCGATATAATAATGAATGACTTTCAGGTTTACAATCGCAAAGCTCTGAATAGTGCCTGAGACAAACGATTTGTTTTATACATTGACACGAGACGGCTGATAAAAAACAAGTAGTTTTACACACTTCACATTGTCTTTCATCGTCAGGAATAAGTTCGAAGGCTTCGCGCTCCGCTTTAGTCACGCCCCATTCCAGGAGACTTTTTCGTAGTTTCTTCTCAGAGTCAACCATTTTCACCATATCTATATAACAAGCTGTTGCAATAGCAAAATTAAGTTTGTCAGGTTCAAGGGCCATTTTGCAAACAAGTTCGTCGTGTGAAAAAACACAAAAGCGGCGCAATGTAGAGTAATGGTTTATACAGTCGCGTCCCATTTTAAGCCAGTCAGCAGGTGCAAAGTTGACGGCCTCGGCGAAGTTGTAGCCTTGATTAAAGCCTGCATGATAGGCGCGAGGAAAAGTTATAACAAATTCTCCAGCGTGCTGGTCAGTTCGAAAGACCGGCACTCCACTTTTCATTAGTATGTTTGGATTCATTATAGTAACGAGCTGATGTAAAAGATCCGGCTGCGAAGCAAATAACTCCGGCGCTGCACTCTTCATAGTTTTTTCAAATGTTTCAGCCTTGCTTCCAGGGACGCCGTACCAAGTTTTAGGCTCTCCCCAATGGAGGTAGTTTATAGAGTAACTCCAATGATCCTCATTGTGCCAACAAAATGTGGCAAAACACATTCCAACGTACATCCATGGAACTTTCATTCCACTTATGTCAGCGTTAATGTGTCCCAAAATGGAATCCTCCAGCAATGGGAGGTTGTTTAAGTTCCAGCTAGACTCAGCGTATTCCTGATCGCCCGGCAAAAGGTACAAAGAGCTTTTTGTCGGGAACCCTGATCCGTGGTCCATAGTGTGCAAATCAGCACCGTACTCTACTGTTACATCTTCGTCAATTGAAGAAACAATTCGCCAAAACTCGCGCTCTACCAATTCAGTTGGAACCAAGTGCACTGGTCGACGAAAGTAGTCGGTTTTAAACTTATCTGCCATTTCTCCAAATTGCTGCAAAGTGTATTCTCGCTGAGCCTGCTCAAAGCCAAACGCTTCGGTTGGTTTACTTACTTCTTCGACTACGCAACGTGGACATCGCCAATCTCCTTTTGGAATATCATGCAGGGGTGGTAATAGACAGAAAGTATGGTAGCTGTCATCGCAACCGTCACACAGCAGCATTGCCTCCTCAACATCACCACGGTTACAAATATGACATATGTATTTCGCTAATGGATCATTGTGAATAAGTGGAGCAGGAGTTGCTGGACGTACAAAGCGAGCTCGCCCTGCCCGAGCTCCCAAGATTTTCACCACTTTTTTGTCATCTTCAGATTCCGTCTTAATGTTAGCTGATATAGTTCCTAATCCACAAGCTGACTCTTTGCTGGCATTCATATTAGCAAACCGCTTAGATCGCCTAGCTGTTGTCTCATTAGGAGGAGTAATTTGCTGGCGTGACTCAATGCCATGCGGTTTATAGTCCTTGTCGTCACACTCCGATTCCAATTTGATGTCTATAACTTTTCCTGAAGTATAGATGTCAAAGGGATGAAGAATGCGTTCATAATGACCCTTGAGTATAGCACCGATACTTTTACCCGCAGGATACTGCATACGATGTGCTACTTTGGACCATTTTCTTTCTTTGGTTGTTTGTTCAAGGCCACCTTCTTCTTGTACAATGCGATGCAAAGAATACAAATCGAGAGCTTTCCTTTCTACCATCGGAATCTTGAGAGAAGAACCTTGCAACTCCCAAAACTTTGCAATCTGATCAAGGAAATTTAGTTTAACACGAGTCTTGGCCTCCAATTCATTTAAGCGCTGTACACGTGGAGTAAATTTAAGTTTATCTACATCAACAGTAAACGGCGGTGTCCAACTCTAAAAGAAATTAGCCTGAATTTCGAAAGGAATTGAATTTAACAAGTGTTTGGTAGCTCACCTTTGGTGGAAGAATCTTTGCTATACCATACTTCTCGGCAATGGGTCGAATTTTACTTATGTAGGTGAGAGGATTTTTGAATTCATCATCATTTGGTCGAAATACCGGACATTCTTGTGGCTTCAAGAACTCGTATTCTTCATTTTTGTTTTGAGAAAATGTTGACGAGCTATGTGGATGTTGCGGGTAGGCTTTGCTTCGTGTGTGGCCTGATTGTTCGTGACCTTTTGCTGGACTTCCAAAGGGAGGCAATAGTTGATTGTCTGCCGTCAATGGTACAATGGGGGGAGGCCATTGAATTGAATATGCTACTTGTTCACGAGCAAATGGCTCTTGTGGAGGTGAGGCATTTATTTTGAGCGAAGTTTTGCAACTATCACTTGTGTTATTCGAAGCCATTTTTTTACGATCGCAATTCCAGTTCCGCAAACATATTTTGTTTCTTTTCAAAATAACACACTTTTCCTGCGAAATAAAAAAAGAAATAATGTACTAATTGCTTTAAAGATAAAGAAACTGAAGCATCATTAAAATACAGAACAAAGATTCAGAAGGAAATAGTACAAGTGAGCAAAAAATGAATAGTAAAAATTGTCGTTTCCTAGTAATCATTAAGACCTAAGACTCACTTATTTATAAGGGTTTTAAGATTTTTAATCAATATTTAAACCACGTAAAATGTGAAACAAATGCGACAGCAATTGAAAGAAAATTTTAGAATTTGTAAGACTGAAATATTGATTAAGTACATACAACATTTTGTTTTTTGTTTTATTTATTTATTTAGATTATTTGATTTGTTAATTAAAGCCTTGCTTTGTAATCCAAATGTTGAGTTTTAAATACTTTTATGTCAGAACTATTTATTTTGACTTTACTTGGCTAGCCATACAATTTTTTATACAAGTTAAATTATTCATTTCGTTATTGTGAATTATTTACAAGCAAATGGCACTACTTGTCAAAGCTCTTCAAGTTTTCAAAAACTTAGCTTTGGACTTCTTCTCAATAAAGCATTCAAACAGTAAGGACCGCGTCTTTACTAAATCGTAAATTATTTAAATAAATTAATCAAGATCGTATCTTGAACTAAGCAATTATTAACAGAGAATCAAAAAGATTGCGTTTCTCAACACCAAATATTTTGTGATACAGATCTGCCTACTGCATACTAATTATAATTATGGAAGGGACCGTTTTTAGGCTTTTTATAGCTAAATTAGGTGGGCATTACAGTTCGGTGTGAACCTGGGCCTCAACCAACATCTTTCGATAACGACGAGGTCCTCTTCAGCGATTTCCCTGCAATGTGCTTTTGAAAGCCAGTCAAGCCGTAGTGTTGATGTCCCTCCGCTCTACATGGCCCCGTCATCGTAGCCTCGCGATTCTACTAGCTATGCCTATGTCGCATACAGCTCGTTGTCGAATCTTCTCCTTCACAAACTGTCTTCGCATAGGGGACCGAAGATCATTCGGAGCGCTTTACTTTTGAAATAATCAAGACGTTTCTCATCCTCTTTCGATAAAGTCCATGCTTCCGCGCCGTAAAATGAGACAGGGATGATAAAGACCTTATAAAGGGTAATTTTGGTTTTTCCAAAGAGGATTTTGTTTCTGAATTGCCCTCTGAATTGCCGTCTTAACCAAAGGAAGCAACAGTTGGCAACAGTTATTCCCCGCTTGAACTCCGCACCGTTAAATCTTCTTCACTACCTCAAAGTCTATTGTGGCGTTTTGTCCAATTCGTCGATGTTCTCTGTCCTTGTTTGATACATTTTACAGTTTGTTTTGCCCTTATTAACTTTAAAACACGTTTTAGCTGCTTCGCAAAAAGCACCTATGGCATTACGCTTGCTCCTTCCCATTACGTCTACATACATGTATATCGTCATGGTAAGCGAAACTAGGCTAAACCAGCATCACAAATTGACGGATAACAATTACATTATCGTAAGGAAAGACCGACCAACTCGACTTTCGCGGGTGGGGTTACGATCTTCATACGTAAAGTCATTGCATAGAGTGGTGAAGTACACCGATTCCTTTTGCTGGAAGCGTGTATCGTATCCATCCCTCTCCATCAGAGGAGGCTGTTGTATGTAGTCGCAACGTATGCGCCGGAGGATTCTCAACTCGTATGTTTTATAACAGAGATCGAATCACTTTTCGAACTCTGAAAATGAACTCAGAAGAAAACTATTTCCTCATGGACGGTGATTACAACGCTAAACACCAAGATTGGGGAAATCAATTAGCCAATCCAAGGTGGACCCAGTTATTCAATAGGCTGGGCTTCACCATATTGAATGTAAAGTCGACCTGTTGGCTACTGACGGCCTTCATATCCCCGAAGTGGCTCATATTTGGATATATTGCTTTTAGACTTAAGACTTAAACTGACCAACGACAACGACTCAAGCTCTTGCACAGGAAGTTTACTGACCGACACGATTTGGAGATTAGAACTCTGAGATCACTGATCGAAAATAAACAACAGCTTATAAAAGAAAATTATAAAATTCTCGAACAATTAAATTCGGGCTGTGCAATCCAACAACCCGAGCATGTTTCCGGAAATAAATAAAATCTTAAGGAGAAAGAGTATCAAACATCAAAGGACGACACAGAACGAAAACTTACTTCTGACACTAGGAACAGATCCAGATGACGCCATTTTGGATGATGACCACTTTATAGTAAAAGATGCTCAAGAGAAGGTAGAGACCAAAGATCAAAATGAGTATGTTCAAATCAGTTCAAACAATCCAAATTTTTCTCAACGATCGCTCAAACTTGATCATTTTCAACCCCTATTCACAAGCCAATATCTCGCAAGCATATTTACTCACAAGCAAAAATGTTTGTGAACAAACTAAATTAGTAAGGATGCTTACAAGTCATTTTTTCTGTATTGCACTCACAAGCAAATGACTTGCAAGCAGATGACTTTTTTGAACTTACTTGAATATGTTAAAATGTTGATGAGCACGCAAAATGTTCACAAGCAGGCAGTGTGTTCACAACCAGGTAGCGTGCTTACAAGCAGGCAATGTGTTCATCGGAAAGCAATGTGCTTAACATTTGTTCCTAACTATAATTCTATTGAAAAACAAAGAAAGGCATACAAATGGTTGGTTTTGACTTATGATATGAGAAAGAAGGGATTTGTTGCATCGCTGGATGATAAAATATTTTAATTTCTGATTACAAAATTTCTCTTTTTAGTATTTTTTTTTTATATGTTACTATTTTCCTGGAATTGAAAAAATGTTTAAAAATAATTTTTACAAGATAATAAATTTAAATGCCTTTATTGCGGAAATCGATTTTGCCTTTTATGACAAGTGTTTGCTTCTTTCGTTTTAAGACATGCAAATCTCTGGGCTAAGGCCTAGGTAGGTACAAAAATTCAAGATCATCAATGAATTAGGAAGAGTTACAAACATGTCGCTGGCGAAATAAATTTTAAGGATTTTTTTTCTCGGAATTATACATAATGAAACAAAAAAGTGACCTATATACCTCCCCGGCCCATCAAAATCAGTTAAAGCGTTGGCAACAACTGCTAAAACAATAACAAGTACAGCATCGGCACCAACCGCAACAAAAGCAGCAACAACAACAACTGCAGTTAAGAGGAGGTGGCGCAAGGCGAAGCCAAATACCACGATGCCCAAAAGCAAAAGGCGGTGGGCGATAAGGAGGTCGACGACGAGGGTATGTCGACCAGCAGTGAAAGCATCGAAAGTCTCAATTCGACTTACGACTACGGGTTGAACGGTGGTGAGGGCCGTTACACCGGCAGCAACAAATCGTTCGCTGCATTAGCAGGCGGCGACAGTGACGATGACAATGACAGTAAAGATAACGAGGAAGGCAAGCGACTCCACGGGCTGACAACAACAACGGAGAAACTATTTGCCGAAAGAGCTTTGATAAAAGAAAGGCAAGTGGCCTGCAGGCAAGCGGAACCCGAGGCCAAATATTGCCAATTAACAAGTGCAGCCTACAACAACAAACGCTGCAAATATTAAAACTGCACCCGTGCAGCAACGCAGGACCACAGCTAGTTAAATAGCTGTTGAAAACAAAGAAAAGAAAACTGCTACAAAAGAGCAGCAACGTGGAACCGCGGCTAAAATAGCCGCGCCATCGATCCC
Source organism: Melanostoma mellinum (assembly GCA_914767635.1). Classification (NCBI taxonomy): domain Eukaryota; kingdom Metazoa; phylum Arthropoda; class Insecta; order Diptera; family Syrphidae; genus Melanostoma; species Melanostoma mellinum. The sequence continues at coordinate 9,169,690 of OU612061.1, read as the reverse complement.
CAGCCAGCAGCATCCAGCCGAGAAGAAGCAGTACCAACAACAACAGCAGCAGCCAAAAAAGGCACAGAAGAGCAGGGTGCACCCAATTAATACCTTAAAAATGGAATTGCAAGCCACAGAAAGCCTATGTAAGTCCGCCATTGGCGATAAATTTGTTATAAAACGTTTAGGTCAAGATCGCCATGCGATCCAAAGTCAAAACATTGGTGACCATAAGATCGTTCGGGAGTTGTTAGCAAAGACAAACACCTAATATTTAAGTTATACTCCCAGAGAGTAGAAGCCGAAATGTATGATATTAAGAAGGGTAAAGCTCTAAAGACGGGGTAACGTATTTAAAATGTTTTTTTTAATGAATGCCTTCTATTTTAAGAACATTGTGTCAAAATTTCAAGTGTATTAGAGCAAAATTGACAAAGTTACGAATATTTTTATTATTTTTATTTTAATAGTTTTTTTCCTTGTGTATTTTTTTAATGTTCAAAACTTTAAAGCATTTTTCCCACAACTCACTTTTTAAAAGTCGGTGCCCCTCATAACTTCAAAACTACTGCACCGATCCTTTTGAAATTTTGAACACTATTTCTGTAAATAATTTACAAGGTAGTGACGAAGAGGTTTTTCAAATTTGATGAAAGTTGTTAAAATTAGTTGATTTTTTTTAACGAAAAATCACGTTTTTCTCTTCAAAGTGTTCCAAAAGAATGAAAAATTAAAATTTCAAAAAAAAAAAAACTCTTGACATTACGTGGTAAAAGCTATTAACTAACGAATGAGCTTAGATTTTTTGATTTCCGATGATCCAGCCTTAAGTTATGAGGGACATCGCAGCTCGCCTTTTTGAGGCCGTTGCCGTATTTTTAAATATTTCTTTTAGAAAAGTTTACACAACATTCTTGAAATGTCACTTTTTAATGTGTAATTGGTTTAAATAAAGAAATTTGAACTAGTTTCTCACAAAAAATTCGCAAATGCGTGCCTTTTTTAACGAATTAACATTGCCCAATTAATTGAATTCCACAAGCTGGAGACCGACGATCTCAAGTTCATCGGGGTCAAGTCTTTCACCACGGCTAAGGCAAGACGAGAGAAGCGGATATTGCCGATGGTCCTCGTCACCTTGTCACCCAGTAGCCGTCTGGAAGGTTTTAGGTGTGTGTGTGTGTGTGTGTGTGTGTGTGTGTGTGTGTGTGTGTGTGTGTGTGTGTGTGTGTGTGTGTGTGTGTGTGTGTATATGTGTGTGTATATATATGTGTGTTAGTGTGTGTTAGTGTGTGTGTGTGTGTGTGTGTGTGTGTGTGTGTGTGTGTGTGTGTGTGTGTGTGTGTGTGTGTGTGTGTATGTGTGTGTTAGTGTGTGTGTGTGTGTGTGTGTGTGTGTGTGTGTGTGTGTGTGTGTGTGTGTGTGTGTGTCGGTTTTGGCTTCTGCTTTGCCATACATACTGACTTGATGGTTGGACGAGTATCAGTGGGCAAAGTAAATGGTGCCGGACGGATCTTATTGTGTGTTGTAACTTTTTTTATTTTTATTAATATTCGGTGTTCAAACCTTAGGTGTGAATATCAGATACTGACTACGTTCTACAAATAATTCCCATATTTAGGAAAAGGCCTCTTAATTAGAATGCCATCCAAAAACAAAGCTGATGCTATATTAAAAAACCTGTTGCTAGGTACCAAGCTTAAGCATACTCCATGATATTACAACTGCGCGACCGTTAGGCATAAAGGTTCTCCCAAACCAAAGCGCCAAAGTTGATTGACTACAAAGAAAATAATTGCTAACTTAAGATTTTACTACACCAGAACTTGTTCTCATTCAAAAGACTGAGGCCAGTTAAATGTACTGCAGTTAATGAACTTCTAGTCAATTAACTGCATTTATTAACTGCACAGTCAAAAAGTTAGTACTAACTGGTGACTTTGCATTCAAAGGACTGTTCAGAGTAGATTAAATTGCATTCAAAAGATAAGTTAATTAACTGCAACTCCAAAAGTACTAGTACTAAAAAGACTGCAGTCTCTACAACTCTGAAGCCCAGTGACCCTTAAGAACATTCGGACGAGGAATTGCTGTGGAGAATACAATGTTATAAAGCCAAATCATTTCTATGACTTCACGGCTTATATCAAGATTATAAATAATGCACACAGAAAGAAATAAAATGCAGAAATTGGCGGAAGAAGGAAAGAAAAATTTAATCATTTAAAATAGAGAATTCTTGTTCCACAGCAACTATAATTGGCTTCTATCAAAAAAAAAAAAAAAAAAAAAAAAAAAAAAAAAAAACACACAAAGCACCTACTCATACTCAAAGTACCTGCTTAGGTTGTTTGACAAATTTAATTTTAAAAATTGAATGAAATAAGATCAACATAAAAATTGAAGAATAAGGAACAACATTTACAACTCGAACGATTTTGACTTATTTTTTAAGTTTGCATAGATATAAATTAATATGTAGGTACCTTGGTATGGGCTATGGGAAAGTATGAACACCCACCCTTAAATATGGAGTAACATCAGGCACAAAAACCCTAATAATACTTCTTAGGCTATTAAGATAATTAAGTCTTTTGCAGATATTCGCATGATTCTGTAAATAATTTTTTAATCCATATGGTAAAACAAAATGTCTGAACATCTACCATATCTATCATATATGTAACAAATGTACGAAAAAAGTGGTGGAAAAACATTGCACAATCACCCCCAATGTTTCGGCAATTCTTTTAGTAACCCAAAATTAAAACTAAATCTAATTTACACTTCCATTTCGAATTTCGTTATTCTATTTACTTATTTGGACTCCTTACTTGGAATATTTTATAGGATTTCGTTATATCGACTCGGTTTAAATCTTTAAATTACCTACTTTTTTTGAGTTTAACAAGGCTTTAGAACATTAACTCTGCAAAGTTGATTTTGGACTAGTTACCTTTTCTTATAATATTAAATCGCTGGTTAAAATCTGTTACTCCATTGGAGAACCTATTTTGTCAACGATAATTGTATCCCTTCGTTGTCAATTAGAACTGGTGTGTACGTGACAACTCCAAGTTCTTTTGATGAGACGTCTTTTACCAAGGGAAAGCTGTCTGTCGTTATACTTTCTTTCCTTTTGTTGTACTGTCCCATAAATCATATAAAATTGAAACAATCACAGCAAATTTATAGCAAATAGCCTCACCAAGCCCACTTCTCATCTAATGCACTAAGGTAGATATTTTGGACACAAGCAAATCAAATTTCGACTTGTAATGAATACAAAAAATCACAGTTTGGTTTTAATAACACGTAAGTTAAAGGTTCTCTAAATGGAAAAAGGAAAAACCTAACTCTCACCCTAAAAATAATCCTTTTTCTCGCCGGCAATTTGAAAATACAGTTTTGTTACACTTTTCTGTCTTATAAAACAAAAACACTTTAATTGCACTTTACATTTTCATGATCACTACACTTATAATTATGCACTTTTTCAGGTTAAAGTTCATTCAAAATCCAAACCAAAACAATCTCAATTCGTTTGTGTTTCACGCAGAAAGCAAATTTTTTTCAAAATAAAAATTTGTAATAGGGCAGATGGTACAACCCTCCTTCCAAATGAAATCTCTAATACTTTCGGTAGGAAGAAATAAGGTTATCAGCTACACTTTCTACAGAGGCGCTGCTATATTTTATGCATACTACGAGCGTATAAGAGATAGTGCCGATTTACACCCAGACGGTTTTGCAAAGACGGAAATAAGTGCGAAAGAGAAAGCAGATGAAATAGAAATACTTTAAAAAGTCTCTACCCGCAAAGTTTTGGGTTGAGGATTGTCCAGTTGTCTTGGATGGTTTTTGACGTTTCTTTTTCTTGTCTTTCTTTGTTTCTTGTCGTTGCTTTATTGCATCTTCTAATGTTCATGAGTAAAGAAGTAGTATGTTGTGATGTTGTCGGACAATTTCTTTAATTTTGCATGAAAATACATGAATTTTCCGTATCCATGGTGTCAATAATCATTGCTGCAGGATCTAATTAAATTATTTACCACTTCAAAAGACATTTTGCTTCTTATGAGTTTTTTGTTACTGATATTATAAAAAATGCAGCTGAGCCTCTTTAATTATTTTCACACCTTGAATCTGTGGGTGAGAATAAAAACTGAAAGAGAAGTGTCAAAACAGAAAAAAAACACGCAGCCGCAAAACGTCTGAGTGTAATACTGAGAGACTGACGGGATGAGGGTTCAAAAGAAAATATACGAAACACGCAGCAGGCAAACCGTCTGGGTGTAAATCGGCACATAGGGAGGAGGCGCACCAATTGAGCTCTGACAGTCAAATGCGTTTCATAGAATTATATTGAATTCTTAATACAATGGCAATACGCGACTGTCAGCATTCGGATCATGGCGCTCGTTGCATCGAGGAACTATAATAAGACGGAAAACTTTACAGGCCGCCTCCACCTGCAAGAATTTTCGTTATGTCGGCTCGACTTAACATCAAATGTTACGTGGAGGCGGGTCATTTGACGTCATGTCGCAATCTCTGATATCTCTGTCTTCGATTTTATCTTGACAGAGTCAGCTTGACATCAAATTTGACAGATGCAAGTTTTTTGTGCGTGTTAGTGGAAAATGTCATTTTTTCTCATAATTTTTCGTCTTTTACAGGCCGCCTCCACCTGCAAGAATTTTCGTTATGTCGACTCGACTTGACATCAAAGACACTAATCAACGTTAGCGTGACTGGGCAAATAATGTTATGACATTTCATTTTGTACTCGAACCTCATCGATGGTGGATGCAGAATTTTGACAACGGAATGAAAGCAAAGATAAGAATTTTTACATTGAAATTTTTTATTTTGAAATTTTCCAATCAGTCATAATTGTATTACTGTATTGCAAACTCGAAAAAAAAAAAAATGTTGAGAAAAACTTTTTTTAGGTTGTAATATGAGCTACCGATACGAACCGACACTGATAAAAGACGAAAAATTATGAGAAAAAATGACATTTTCCACTAACACGCACAAAAAACTTGCATCTGTCAAATTTGATGTCAAGCTGACTCTGTCAAGATAAAATCGAAGACAGAGATATCAGAGATTGCGACATGACGTCAAATGACCCGCCTCCACGTAACATTTGATGTTAAGTCGAGCCGACATAACGAAAATTCTTGCAGGTGGAGGCGGCCTGTTATCAGTGTCGGTTCGTATCGGTAGCTCAGATTACAACCTAAAAAAAGTTTTTCTCAACATTTTTTTTTTTCGAGTTTGCAATACAGTAATACAATTTATGACTGATTGGAAAATTTCAAAATAAAAAATTTTAATGTAAAAATTCTTATCTTTGCTTTCATTCCGTTGTCAAAATTCTGCATCCACCATCGAAGAGGTTCGAGTACAAAATGAAATGTCATAACATTATTTGCCCAGTCACGCTAACGTTGATTTGTGTCTTTTATATCAAGTCGAGTCGACATAACGAAAATTCTTGCAGGTGGAGGCGGCCTGTTACGTCGGCGCTAGTTTTTGAGCTTAGAGTAATAAAGAACAAGAGAGAAAAACACACTAACACATTAGGTTTGTTCGTTGAAGCCCTGGGGTTGCCCTAGAATCCCCACAAAGCGTTTTTTGAGAAACCTAAATTTGCCCTGAACGTCAAATTGAGTGTTTTTTGAGCCATAGATTTGCCATAGGCTTTCCCCAAACTCGCCCTTGCTTTTTGCTGTGGCGATTTGAGGGCTGTCAAATGGCATGTATTTTTTTTTTAATGACAGGAATGTGTGGTGATTTGTGTTTTAGCGTTTTTTGAGGACAGGAAAACCCAGTTTTTTTTGACAACTCATAGGGTTGTCAAGAAAACCTGGGTCAACCCTGTGGAAAGTTCAACGAACAGACAGACAGAATATTCAAAATTCTGTAAGCAGTTATTGATTTTCAATCTTGTTCATTTCAGATTTCTTTTTTCTTCATCAAAAACGAGTTTCTTTTAGCTAGTTTTATATTTTAAGAAATACTTTATTCTTACTTTTGACAGACCAACAAAGTGTAACATCGAGTCGTTCCTAAATGCAATCATGATTTTGTAACAAAATCAAACATACACAGTAACAAAGATGATTTTGACACTACAGCATCGCGTAACATCGAAGCCATTTATGGTGGATTTACATGCATCTGCAAGTTCAGAAGTGCAGAAAAGTAAAGCGGGATGAATACAGGTCATATGCACTGGAGACAAAAAGAGATACCGATATCTCTTTTCAAAGTTGCTATAATCGGTTGGTGACAGCTGAAAAAATCAACTGTAATGTGTTTGGTTTGGAAGAAATTTTTCACATCGAAAAATCTTCCCAAAGATTTAATTCAAATTCAGATAGAAGTACTTGCTTGGGACTCAGATGTTGGGTTCATAGGTGCAAAAACCGTTGCTGTTTGTGCCAAATAAGCATATGGAGAATTTATGACACACGAGCTCAAGGAAGACCAGTGCAGAAATTCTCTAATGAGGAATACGTGAGTTTCGCAATTCTGGAGGCCAAAGAGAACTACACACTTCTACACGATAGGAGCTTTGAAGGCTTTCGATGCCCGTCGCATGAAGACTTCGTTCACAACTACAATGGATTCACTGGCGGCATAAGCGATGTCCGATTGGGTGTAAGTGGCAGGTACTTGGTGTCTTGGTTGTACCGATATATTATACGGGTGCTCCACTCATATCGTTGTTTGTAGATGTACCAAGTCTTAGTAGTTTTTTCAAGTTCGAAATGGTATTTAAGTTTTCTTACTTTTTTTTATACAGCGAGAAGTCATCTCTCTTCAAATTGGCCAGGCTTAAATTGAGAACTCTTGTTAGGAGTACGCGAATGCGAATATTCAGCAATGTCTGGAAATTAATTAAATGAAGACGAGTATTCATGTGATGTTCGAAGTATTTTTAATCGGAGTATTACCATTGGGAATGAATTCTATGACTGAGATAGTCCGATTAGTTTGATGATGGAGTCGATATGTGATACATCGCAACTCAAACTGGATCTCGAAAAGTCTAAATTTTAAGGTTTCAATTGCTGCATTAATCGCTGGTCGATTCGGTTGGTTTATCAGTGTCTGCAGTTTGTACATCTGTTGGAACTTTGGTGCTGTAATCAGCAGCTAACATTAATGGTGGATTTACATGCATCTGCAAGTGCGGATGAAAATCGGAAAAAGACACAAGATGTAAAATTCATACTTGTCTGATAGAGAGGGAACGAACTTCCTAGTTATGGTTGCAGATGAAAAAATATGGTGGACTTACATGCATCTGCAAGTGCGGATGCAAATCCGAAAAAGACCCAAGATATAAAATTCATACTTGTCTGATAGAGAGGGAACGAACTTCCTAGTTATGGTTGCAGATGAATAATATTGGGTGCAGATGAACATGTTCATCTGCAACCATAATTTTTCATCTGCAACCATAACACTATTCGGCTCTCTTTTCAACTTTTGTGTTTTATAATCTTCATCCGTCTCGCTTTACTTTTCTGCACTTCCGCAGTTGTAGATGCATGCAAATCCAGCATTATGGGTGCAGATGAACGTGTTCATCTGCAACCATAATTTTTCATCTGCAACCATAATCCTATTCGTCTCTCTTTTTAACCTTTGTGCTTTGTAATCTCCATCCGTCTCGCTTTACTTTTCTGCACTTCCGCAGTTGCAGATGCATGTAAACCCAGCATAATTGATTTAATTGATTGATGGTCTGTTCGAGTTGACGGTCTGTTCGAGTTGTAGTTTCTTTTACTCCAGGTTGGTGACTTCCTTGTCAGCTTCGATTGATCCTTTTAGCAGCAAATGAACCTCACAATGCATTGGCACAGTCAGAATAGTTAAGCCTTGTGGGGGTTCCGTAAATATATTTTTGAACAAAAAAAAAATACCATTAGGCTGAGAGTCGGTGATGTAGGCTTCAGTTTTCGTCTTATTGGGTAAGTTGAATTCAATGCGCAACTTGCTCGTTTGAGAGAAAAAGAAAACAAAATTATATTTACCAGGATAAGAAGCCACATACATGCTTGGCGTTTGATTTAATCGCGTTATTCTGTGGTATATATATTAAGGGTATTCATGCTTCAGCGTAAGATCACGTTTTGTGTAAATTATGTAACTTTACGCGAGACTTTGCATGAGTACCCCGTTAAGCTACTTTGTATAAGTGGTGTAAGAAAATAGCTGTTCGTTAAACGTCAAATTTATCAATTGCTTAAAAATAAACGTGAACTGTCTGCCACGGATTCATCCAATAAAGTTACCCTCTAATCCTTTCAATTTGCTTTTGTTCTCGTGCCTTAATTATGTGTTTTTTTTAGAAGTGAATGGGAATTGGGAAATGGACATACCTATGAGCTATCAGCCCTACGTGCACCGAAAAAAGTATTTGAATAAAAAATAAACGAAGTGTCCTTCTTCCATCAGCACACAATACCGTGACAAGGTGTGATGAAGGAGCGAAAAGCTTTGAAAAAAACTGTCGAATTGATCCGCAGCAATTTCTCAGCAGGCAAACAGATATATGTAGATTTAGGTCTTTCAGTTCAGCTAGACAACACATATTCAAATAAACATAGCTACTGCAACTGCAAAAGGGTCGTCACAATAAAAAGACAAACTGACTTTGTTTATTATCTTAATCGGAACCTACCAGCTATGCCTCCTACTCTCTACAGGAATTGAAGAAGCAAGTAAAGTCGCTGTTTTGTAGTAAGAAATTTAAACTTATGCCTTTCTTTTTTCTTCCCAATAGATGGTTGCTTGTGAGAAATTAATCGGAATAGAAAATCGAATCCGTTATTATCAGAAGGCATTGATATAATATCATCCTACATGCTAGCAACTGAGCATTGCCTCCTAGTACTAACACGTCACTCAACTGTTTGGCATTAAGCGGCTCAGTTTTTTATCAAAGTCCTAGAAAGTAGTGCGTATATTTTTTTTTTTAATTTTACTGGTTCTTGGGTTGGCCAAACAATAGGGAAAGGTGATGTACATATTCATATCAACACTTTTTGCTAAAAAAGATCACAAGCACTAGCAAACTGTTTATTGGTTATTGTATAATAGCATTGTTAAAAGGAGGCTAGACCAAGATATGCTTTGGTCACTACTTGTAAGCACTTAAGATGTTTAAATAATGACGTAATAAAATTTTCTAAAACGTCACTGAAGAACAACTTTTCTTCCTATTTATTTTATCACTTATTTTATAAACAAAAACGGTCTTCATTTTTCTTTGCCGTCATCGACTTCTTCGCCACCATCATCGTTGGATTCCGTGGTGCTGGCATTGACGTCTACTTCTTGAGAAGCTGCTTCCTCTTCATCTGATTCAGCTTCAACTTTAACATCGGAATCATTTGCTGTGATGTCACCGTCCACAGATTCAAGATCTTCATCGGAGGATGCCTTCTCGGTTTTTGGGTCTTCACCCTCATATGAAGACATACTAAATAAACGAGAATCGTTAGTTTTCACAGATTAACGTACTATAATGTTCAATTTGTACCTGTTCTAATTTAAGCCTTGCGCAAGCCAATGCGGTGAGTGCGTGCATAGGGATTTGACTTAACGCAATCGCATCGCACGATCTCACCGCATTGGTTTGGGCAAGCCTTTATTTATTCTTTGATAAAAATAAATTAATTTTAAACTACGGGTGCAGGTATTTGCAGCGTCTTTTGGTCTCTTTTCCTGGTCTTCAATCTAACCTTTCATCATCTCATTATGAGAGAGTTGTTTTTGCTAGGTCATAGTTAGCACCATAGATATTCCGCAAGCCTTTATGATTACCATCGAGAACATTCGTGTAGGCATGTATAATAGCCACAAAACCGCTTTTTATACCTAAACTGGAGTGTAGGACTTTCACAATCGGAGCAAGGCAATTTATTGTGCAAGAACCTGCTGATATGCTCTTTTTCGAGCATATTGTCAATCACAGGACACCATAAACTATAGTGACATCAGCATCTGGAACTGGAGCACAGACAATTACTTTCTCTGCATTGTGCCTCAATGCATCTTCACGTTTGTTTAATGCACCAGTACATTCAAGTATTACACCAACATTCCAAGGAATATTTTCAGGGTTCCGTTCTCTATATAAAGAAAACTTTTTGCCAATTATAAAAATTCAATTTCGAGACTCATTAAAATCAATATCACCACTGAATTTACCAGGAATAGAATCATATTTAATCAAATGCGCATGAAAATTACTTCTTCAACATTCAACTTGACTGAATCGTTTCTTTCGAAATGTCAAAAAAGACTTTTGTGTAGTCTTACACGTTTTACCTATCTCGTTTCCGCATTGAATTCGTTGCGTAGTTTTACCAAATTTGTGTAAAACATTTTCCATACAAAATTTGACAGTTCTTTTACCATCTGGTAAACTTACACAGACTACACGGTTTACGAGGCTTTTACGCTGATGCTTGAATACCCCTATTGTAACGTGCGCTTAGTTCGAAAAATAAAACTTCACTTTTCAATTTATTTCAACCACTTTTATTCATTTTCTAAACTTTATTCGATCTCAACTGGACTTTTGGACTACCACTTGTAGACAATTTACTCTTCACTTTATCACTCTATAATCAAAACTCTCCTCTGGTTGCCTCGGGCGGACTATTTATATCGAATGACATTTCCTCTAGAACTCTCCATTAACTTCTACATTGTCTCCACTCTACACTATTTTGGCTGTCAAACATTTCCTCTCCTTCAAAATTTCTACACTTACACCAGTGCTCCCAGATGTGTTTACGGTTGAACGTTTTCGATTAGGAAATTGGTATTAAATGTTGGGTTCACGTTACACTGCCCCTCCTTAAAATTGTTCGTCCCGAATAATTCCATCTGCAGCCTCGCCACTATATCGATGCAGCCGGTCACAATGAACTACTTTTAGCTTGCCTCTTAGTCCTCTTTGGATGCGGTATACCACGTCGTTAATCCTCGTGACAACAGTATAAGGACCTTCCCAGTTCTGCTGAAGTTTTGGTGACAATCCCTTTCGACGATGCGGATTATAAAGCCACACACGATCTCCTGCTTGGAATCCTGCCGTTGTCGCTTTTGTGTCGTACCGTGTCTTCATCCGGTCGCTGTAGGTTTTCATCCGTTCCCTTATTCTTTTATGGATGTCAGCAAGTCTCTCCTTGAGGTCGTCCACATACTCGTTCGTGTCCTATGGCTCCTCTGTGGGGCATCCAAATTTAAGTTCGCTGGGCAACCGCATGGTTTTCCCGAGAACCGATGTCGCACCTTCTCCAGTGTTTTTTTTACTCCCAGGTGGTCTCCAGAAGGTCCGTCATGCATGTCCCGAAGAACTTCACTGACTTTCGATTGCGGAACGATCAGCTGCATCACATGTGACTTACCGTCAGCGGATTCCCATCTTCGCCTGAGGACACCTTCTTGCACATATAGTGAGTCCCACTGTGCCCAATAGGCTTTGAGAACTGGACTCCTGTCAGGAATGTCTCCCCATTCCGGTTTCTCTTCATTTTCTTTCCATGCGAGAATGGGTTCGATATCTGGATCCTCCTGTTGAGCAGTCCTCACTTCCTCATTGCTCCATCCGCATATTGGGTCAGCTCTTAGTCGCTGAGCGGTAATATTTTCTTTTTCTTCTTGCCGCCTGCAATGCTTGCAATCCACTTTGCAAGGTCTTCGTGATAATGCATCGGCTTTTGAGTGCAGCTTCATTTTCTTTCCATGCTAGAATGGGTTCGATATCTGGATCCTCCTGTTGAGCAGTCCTCACTTCCTCATTGCTCCATCCGCTTATTGGGTCAGCTCTTAGTCGCTGAGCGGTAATATTTTCTTTTTCTTATTGCCGCCTGCAATGCTTGCAATCCACTTTGCAAGGTCTTCGTGATAATGCATCGGCGTTTGAGTGCAGCTTTCCTCTGCGGTGTTGGATCTGGTAGTCATAGGTCTGCAATCTTTCTATCCACCTTGCGACTTGACCTTCTGAATTTTTGAAGTTCAACAGCCAGCTCAAAGCACCGTGGTCTGTCCGCAGAAGGAATTTCTGTCCATAGATGTACTTATGGAAGTGCTTTGTTGCCAAGATGAGAGCTAGCAGTTCCCTTCTGGTCACGCAGTAGTTTCTTTCGGGTTTCGATAGGACCTTGCTGTAGTATGCCACCACTTTCTCCTCGCCATCATGCACTTGGGATAGTACTGCCCCGATTCCAACGTTGCTTGCATCTGCGTCGACGATGAATGTTTTGCCAGGTGTTGGATGTGCCAGCACTGGAACGTTACAGAGGCGGTATTTGAGTTCCTGGAAAGATTTCTTACACTCACCTGACCATTTAAACTGCTTCCCCTTTTCGGTGAGCTGATGCAAACTCTTTGCAACTCCAGCGAAGTTCTTAACGAAACGTCGGTAATATGTGGCAAGTCCCAGAAAGCTTCGGAGTTGATGTTTGTCCTGTGGTGTTGGCCAATTCTCGACGGAGTCAATTTTTTCAGGATCAGTCTTTACTCCTTGGGATGAGATGATGTGTCCCAAATACTTGACTTCGGTTTTGAAAAGTGCACATTTTTCTGGATTCAGTTTAAGGTTAGCCTCTCGAAGTCTCTGAAACACGGCTTTTAGGTTCTTGCAATGTTGGTCAAATGTTTTCCCGTAAACAATGACTTCGTCCAAGTAGACCAGGCACGCTTTCCACGTCAGTCCTTGAAGAACGCACTCCATCAAACGTTCGAATGTTGCCGGAGCGTTGCATAGCCCAAACGGCATAACTTTAAACTGCCAGAGCCCATTACCTGTAGAAAACGCCGTCTTTTCCCGATCATCAGGGTGGATGTCAACTTGCCAATATCCACTCTTCAAGTCCAGCGTCGAGAACCACTGGGCTCCCTCCATGGCATCCAAGGTATCACTGATTCTGGGCAGGGGATAGCTGTCCTTCTTAGTCACATCATTCAGCCTTCGGTAGTCCACACAAAAACGAGTGCTTCTTTTCTTTTTCTTTTCTTTTTCACTTGCACCACTGGTGACGCCCAAGGACTTTTGGAATTTTCGATAAGACCGTCCTTTTTCATTGCTGTTATCATGTCCTCAACCTCACCTTGTTTGGCCAGTGGAAGGCGTCTTGCGGGTTGACGAATTGGTCTTGCATCTCCTGTGTTGATGCGATGCTGCACCAACTGTGTCCTACCATATTGTCCCTTTTGCGATGCGAAGATGTCAGTGTACTCTTGTAGGAGATTTTCAGCCATCCTTGTTTGTTGGTGATCAAGGTTGGATGAATTCAGTATTTTAGCTCTGATGGTTTTGAGCTCCTCCGGAGTTATAGTTTTTCTCGGGGCTTCGTCTGTGATCTTCGTAATTGCTGCAACCGACTCGCAACGTCCAACGACTTCTCCTTTCTTCAACTTTACATCGTACGGTCTGGTGTTTAATAATCGTACGGGGACCATTTTGTTTTTTGGTGCTACCAGTGTTTTCCCAATGATGACGCTTTGGGAGGAACACTCTGGGTCTGGTTCCACCATGAGGTATCGAAGGCTTCCAAACTCACCCTCCAGTTTCGTCCAAACGAACACTTCAGAAGAAGGAGGCAGAATAAGATCTTCTCTGATGACAGTTCTCAGTGTCGACGTACTTTCGTTCGAATAAGTCATTGGAAGTTCCTTATTTTGGTACTTCAAAACCTGATTACCGATGTCCAAAATAACTCCGTGCTGTTTCATAAAGTCGATTCCAGTGATGCACTCGTCACATATATCTGCCACCAGGAATTGATGAGTAAACACTAGATCGGCCAGTCGGATCTTAAGACTCACTTCTCCGTATACTCTTGCTGCTTCTCCCGTTGCGGTTCTTAGACGGTAGCTATTGGTGTTATGAAGCCACGTCGTCTTTACCAGGTCTCGACGTACTATGGAGGCTGTGGCACCGGTGTCGATGGTAGCCACATGTTTGTTCCCGTTAATAATAGTCTCTACAGCCAGACTTTTGTTGTCTCGTTTGGTCTGAGAGATCTGGATGGTAGTTCTGGGGCCATCGATACAAGAAAACAGCCTCTGCCCCTCGAAGTGGGTTCTTACTCGTTTCCCTGATGGGAAACGGGCTGATAGACAACGCTGGTGTTGTTGTTGCCTTGCTCTGGGTTGGATCTCTTGCTTCCACAATTTTGACAACCTGCTTTATTTGATGGTAGTCGGCATTGACGCTGTAAGTGCCCGGTCTTGTTGCAGTTCCAACATCTTGCTAGTCCGCTCCGCTGGTTCTTTTGTATTTCATTTCTTTGGCACGAGCATTCTTCGACTATGGCTTCTCTAAGTCGATGTACTCCATGAGAAGCCTGTTCTGCTGCTTCAATTGTCAATGCGAATGCTAAGGTTTCAGAAAGAGTACGTGTTCGAGCAGTTCGCACAGACTTCTGAAGATGTATATCGGAAATGGCACGAACGAAGGACTCAACAGCAAGCTGGTTAATGATTTCTTCTCCAGCATCCGGGTATGCCAGGTGAACCAGTCTTTCGATAGATTAGATTAGATTAGATAAATTCTTTATTTCATCATTAGTTTAACAATAAGGTTTTTCTTAAGAATAAGGACATGGCAAAACTGCCGTCTGCCTGAAATGACATTTCGTATGATTTTTAAAGAATAAAAAATAGGAAAAATGTAAAAATACTACTAAAATAAATATAAATACTGTAACGTGAACCCAACATTTTATACCAATTTCCTAATCGAAAAACGTTCAACCGAAAACACAACTGGCAACACTTTAATGGAATGGTATAAATGACAGGCGTTGCTTGTAAGCCAGTGTGTGTGAGTGTATAGAGAGACAGACAGACAGAGAGTAGACAGCAAATGTGGAGACAATGTAGAAGTTACTGGAGAGTTCTAGATGGCATGTCAGTCGATATAAATAGCCCGCCCGAGGCAACCAGAGGGCAGTTTTGTTTATAGAGTGATAAAGTTAAGAGTAAATACAAGTGATAGTCCAAAAGTCGAGTTGAGTTCAATAAAGTGTATATCGAAAGTAAATAAAGTGGTAGAATTAAATTGAAAAGTAGAGTTTTATTTTTGCGAACTAAGCGCACGTTACATTGGTGTCAGAAGTGGAAATAAAACTTATTTGAAAAGAAAAAACGAGTTGACTTGTAAAGTGTAAAAAGAAAAAAAAATTAAAAAGAAAAATAAAAACAATATACAGTGAAAATGGGTAAGTTGTTAGAAGAGCTCAACTGCATTGAGCTTAAAAGTGAGCTAGGTAAGCGAAATCTTTCTAGAGCGGGATCGAAAAATGAGCTCGTCCTGCGCTTGCGTAACTATTTGGAACAGCAAGGTGAAGACGTTAACACTTTTGTCTTTGAAGCAGAAGTGGAAGAAGAGGAAGGAAATGAAAGTGTAGATTTTTCTAGTATAATGAAGATTTTATAAGAACAAAACAAGCAACAGCAGAATATTCTCGGACGTCTGGAAGAGCAACGAAACGATCAAAAGAAGGAACAGCAGAATGTTCTCGAACGACTCGAAGCACAACAAAAGAATCTGGAAGAACAACGAAATGAGCAAAAGAAGGAACAGCAGAATGTTCTTGAACGACTCGAAGTACAACAAAAGAATCTGGAAGAGCAACGAAACGAGCAAAAGAAAGAACAACAGAATATTCTCGAAAGACTTGAGGCGCAACAGAATGTTTTAGAAGGTCAGAAAAACATTTTAGAAGGAAAATTGGGTAACATTGAGAAAAATGTATGTGCCCTTGACGAACGAGTTGAAGGTGTGGAAAAACAGCTTTCTGTTGTAGAGAATCGTTTGGAAAGTCGATGCGATAACCAGTTCTCTGTTCTGTCCAAGGAATTAGACCAGATCCGGAAAATAAAAATTCGAGAATCTGCTGGAGAATTTGCAAGGAAAAAGGAGATGAAACCCCCAACATTTGATGGACAGTCTTCTTGGCCAGTCTACAAGAGACAATTTGAGGCAGCCGCGACAACAAATGGCTGGGATGACGAAGACAAGTACATTGCACTGACTCTTGCTCTTAGAGGACCAGCAGCTGAATTACTTCAAACAGTTCCAGCTGGTAAGAGCGGCGATTTCTGTTCTCTCGTGGCAGCTATTGATAAACGCTTTGGAGATAGCCACTTGAAAGAAGTCTTCCGAGTCCAACTCAATAACAGAGTCCAGAAAAGGGGTGAAAGTCTACAGCAGCTCCAAGCAGACGTCGAAAGACTGGTTCACCTGGCATATCCGGATGCTGGAGAAGAAATCATCAACCAGCTTGCTGTTGAGTCCTTCGTTCGTGCCATTTCCGATATACATCTTCAGAGGTCTGTGCGAACTGCTAGAACACGTACTCTTTCCGAAACTTTAGCATTCGCATTGACAATTGAAGCAGCAGAACAGGCTTCTCAGGGAGTACATCGACTTAGAGAGGCCATAGTCGAAGAATGCTCGTGCCAAAGAGCTGAAATACAAAAGAACCGGAGCGGACTAGCAAGATGTTGGAACTGCAACAAGACCGGGCACTTACAGCGTCAATGCCGACTACCACCAAACAAAGCAGGTTGTCAACATTGTGGAAGCAAGAGATCCAACCCAGAGCAAGGTAACAACAACACCAGCGTTGCCTATCAGCCCGTTTCCCATCAGGGAAACGAGTAAGAACCAACTTCGAGGGGCAGAGGCTGGTTTCTTGTATCGATGGCCCCAAAACCACCATCCAGGTCTCTCAGACCAAACGAGACAACAAAAGTCTGACTGTGGAGACTACTATTAACGGGAACAAACATGTGGCTACCATCGACACCGGTGCCACAGCCTCCATAGTACGTCGAGACCTGGTAAAGACGACGTGGCTTCATAACACCAATAGCTACCGTCTAAGAACCGCAACGGGAGAAGCAGCAAGAGTATATGGAGAAGTGTGTCTTAAGATCCGACTGGCCGACCTAGTGTTTACTCATCAATTCCTGGTGGCAGATATATGTGACGAGTGCATCATTGGAATCGACTTTATGAAACAGCACGGAGTTATTTTGGACATCGGTAATCAGGTTTTGAAGTACCAAAATAAGGAACTTCCAATGACTTATTCGAACGAAAGTACGTCGACACTGAGAACTGTCATCAGGGAAGATCTTATTCTGCCTCCTTCTTCTGAAGTGTTGGTTTGGACAAAACTGGAGGGTGAGTTTGGAAGCCTTCGATACCTCATGGTAGAACCAGACCCAGAGTGTTCCTCCCAAAGCGTCATCATTGGGAAAACACTGGTAGCACCTAAGAACAAAATGGTCCCCGTACGATTACTAAACACCAGACCGTACGATGTAAGGTTGAAGAAAGGAGAAGTCGTTGGACGTTGCGAATCGGTTGCAGCAATTACGAAGATCACAGACGAAGCTCCGAGAAAACCTATAACTCCGGAGGAGCTCGAAACCATCAGAGCTAAAATACTGAATTCATCCAACCTTGATCACCAACAAACAAGGATGGCTGAAAGTCTCCTACAAGAGTACACTGATATCTTCGCATCGCAAAAGGGGCAATATGGTAGGACACAGTTGGTGCAGCATCGCATCAACACAGGAGATGCAAGACCGATTCGTCAACCTGCAAGACGTCTTCCACTGGCCAAACAAGGTGAGGTTGAGGAAATGATAACAGCAATGAAAAAGGACGGTCTTATCGAAAATTCCAAAAGTCCTTGGGCGTCACCAGTGGTGCTAGTGAAAAAGAAAGACGGAAGCACTCGTTTTTGTGTGGACTACCGAAGGCTGAATGATGTAACTAAGAAGGACAGCTATCCCCTGCCCAGAATCAGTGATACCCTGGATGCCATGGAGGGAGCGCAGTGGTTCTCGACGCTGGACTTGAAGAGCGGATATTGGCAAGTTGACATCCACCCTGATGATCGGGAAAAGACGGCGTTTTCTACAGGTAATGGGCTCTGGCAGTTTAAAGTTATGCCGTTTGGGTTATGTAACGCTCCGGCAACATTCGAGCGTTTGATGGAGTGCGTTCTTCAAGGACTGACGTGGAAAGCTTGCCTAGTCTACTTGGACGATGTCATTGTTTACGGGAAAACATTTGACCAACATTGTAAGAACCTTAAAGCCGTGTTTCAGAGACTTCGAGAGGCTAACCTTAAACTGAATCCAGAAAAATGTGCACTTTTCAAAACCGAAGTCAAGTATTTGGGACACATCATCTCATCCCAAGGAGTAAAGACTGATCCTGAAAAAGTTGACTCCGTCAAAAATTGGCCAACACCACAGGACAAACATCAACTCCGAAGCTTTCTGGGACTTGCCACATATTACCGACGTTTCGTTAAGAACTTCGCTGGAGTTGCAAAGAGTTTGCATCAGCTCACCGAAAAGGGGAAGCAGTTTAAATGGTCAGGTGAGTGTGAGAAATCTTTCCAGGAACTCAAATACCGCCTCTGTAACGCTCCAGTGCTGGCACATCCAACACCTGGCAAAACATTCATCGTCGACGCAGATGCAAGCAACGTTGGAATCGGGGCGGTACTTTCCCAAGTGCATGATGGCGAAGAGAAAGTGGTGGCATACTACAGCAAGGTCCTATCGAAACCCGAAAGGAACTACTGCGTGACCAGAAGGGAACTGCTAGCTCTTATCTTGGCAACAAAGCACTTCCATAAGTACATCTATGGACAGAAATTCCTTCTGCGGACAGACCACGGTGCTCTGAGCTGGCTGTTGAACTTCAAAAATCCAGAAGGTCAAGTCGCAAGGTGGATAGAAAAATTGCAGACCTATGACTACCAGATCCAACACCGCAGAGGAAAGCTGCACTCAAACGCCGATGCATTATCACGAAGACCTTGCAAAGTGAATTGCAAGCATTGCAAGCGGCAAGAAGACAAAGAAATCATTACCGCTCAGCGACTAAGAGCTGACCCCATAAGCGGATGGAGCAATGAGGAAGTGAGGACTGCTCAACAGGAAGATCCAGATATCGAACCCATTCTCGCATGGAAAGAAAATGAAGAGAAACCGGAATGGGGAGACATTTCTGACAGGAGTCCAGTTCTCAAAGCCTATTGGGCACAGTGGGACTCACTATATGTGCAAGAAGGTGTCCTCAGGCGAAGATGGGAATCCGCTGACGGTAAGTCATATGTGATGCAGCTGATCGTACCACAATCGAAAGTCAGTGAAGTTCTTCAGGAGATGCACGACGGACCTTCTGGAGGCCACCTGGGGGTAAACAAAACACTGGAGAAGGTGCGACATCGGTTCTACTGGTTACATGCTAGAGATGACGTGGAGAAGTGGTGCCGAACATGTGACAAGTGTGCTGCAACCAAAGGACCTGGTAGGAAGATTCAAGGTAAGATGCATCAGTACAACGTTGGATCGCCTTTTGAGAGGATTGCAGTAGATGTGGCTGGGCCTTTTCCAGAGACCAACGCTGGAAACAAATACATTCTGGTTGTAATGGACTATTTTAGCAAGTGGCCTGAGGCGTATGCCATCCCAAATCAAGAAGCCAAAACGGTGGTCGACCAGATTGTGTTTAACTGGGTTAGTAGGTTTGGCGTGCCTATGGAACTCCATTCCGACCAAGGGAGGAACTTTGAGTCAAACATCTTCCAAGGAGTGTGCGGACTACTTGGCATTAAGAAGACGAGAACCACACCACTTCATCCACAATCTGATGGGATGGTTGAAAGATTCAACCGGACCTTGAAAGAACACCTCACCAAGGTCGTAGGCGACTACCAAAGAGACTGGGATAGGCACGTACCACTATTCCTGATGGCCTATAGAAGTGCAGTACATAGCTCGACAGGACAAACACCATCTGACATCCTGTTCGGGAAAACCATGCGGCTGCCCAGCGAACTTAAATTTGGATGCCCCACAGAGGAGCCACAGGACACAAACGAGTATGTGGACGACCTCAAGGAGAGACTCGCTGACATCCATAAAAGAACAAGGGAACGGATGAAAGCCTACAGCGACCGGATGAAGACACGGTACGACACAAAAGCGACAACGTCAGGATTCCAAGCAGGAGATCGTGTGTGGCTTTATAATCCTCATCGTCAAAAGGGATTGTCACCGAAACTTCAGCAAAACTGGGAAGGTCCTTATACTGTAGTCACGAGGATTAACGACGTGGTTTACCGCATCCAAAGAGGACTAAGAGGCAAGTTAAAAGTAGTTCATTGTGACAGGCTGCATCGATATAGTGGCGAGGCTGCAGATGGAATTATTCGGGACGAACAATCCTAAGGAGGGGGCAGTGTAACGTGAACCCAACATTTTATACCAATTTCCTAATCGAAAAACGTTCAACCGAAAACACAACTGGCAACACTTTAATGGAATGGTATAAATGACAGGCGTTGCTTGTAAGCCAGTGTGTGTGAGTGTATAGAGAGACAGACAGACAGAGAGTAGACAGCAAATGTGGAGACAATGTAGAAGTTACTGGAGAGTTCTAGATGGCATGTCATTCGATATAAATAGCCCGCCCGAGGCAACCAGAGGGCAGTTTTGTTTATAGAGTGATAAAGTTAAGAGTAAATACAAGTGATAGTCCAAAAGTCGAGTTGAGTTCAATAAAGTGTATATCGAAAGTAAATAAAGTGGTAGAATTAAATTGAAAAGTAGAGTTTTATTTTTGCGAACTAAGCGCACGTTACAATACAATAGTTACTTGAATAGATTAGAACTTGGTATTGGCATAAATTATGCATTTTTTAATTTAAAAATGTATGAAAATAACAGTTTTCGAACAATTTGAAACTTTAATGAAAGCATTCTACCAATTTTTACATGATTTGAAACACAAAGAAAATTATTAATTAAAGTACATAGTATAGTTTGATACTTATAATTGAATAAAGTTTTCAATTTTACGTGATTTGAAACACAAAAGAATAATCAATTTTAAATGATATGTAACATCAATTTTACGTGATTTGAAACACAAACAAAAAGCAATTAAGAATATAAAACGGGATTTGTATAAAAGAAACTGCAACAACTGAAAAAGAAAATTCGCTGACTTATGGGAAACTGTTGCGATAAATAAGCGCGTGTTTGCAAAACTTAAACAAAGTTATCCAGCCCAGAGACCCATTTAAAACTTCATAAAGTCGTGATAATGACATGAAACTCTCCTGGAAATATAAACGACGAATTTCCTGTAACATTGGACAAATAGCCAAGAAGTGATAAATATCTTCTTTCTCTCTTCTGTTACAAAGACTACAATTTTGCGGTAGATCATCTCGGTATGGTATCAAGTTAAGATGTAAAATTTCAACTCTAGCTCGAAAAATGGTCCCTATTTCGACAGCTGAATATTCTCTTCGAAAATAACCTGCATCCGAAGTTATTTGGTGATTTAACTGCCTGTATATATTTCTGGATGAAGACGAATTTGCTCTAGCGAGATTTTCTATAAAAGTTTTATGGTCAACTTTTGCAATCACATCTGCAAACTGAACTGGCCAATCATCAACGTTTAACTCTGTCAAATTTAGAGAAGAGTCATGGCTTAAAGCTAGCTCATTCCATTCCCGGAAAGGAGAGGCATTGGTTTGAAGCAATTTTTTCAAAATTATTTTGTGTAGACATGTATTATTTCTTTTCATTATTTTAATAATGAAGTCTGCGTTAGCTTTTAGGTTTTGTATGTATATTGGGGTTACACCTGACTCTACATAAATTGCATAATTTGGGGTTGAATTACCCACGACATCTGCTTGGAGCTGCTGTAGACTTTCACCCCTTTTCTGGACTCTGTTATTGAGTTGGACTCGGAAGACTTCTTTCAAATGGCCATCACCAAAGCGTTTATCAATAGCTGCCGCGAGACAACTGAAATCGCTGCTCTTACCAGCTGGAACTGTTTGAAGTAATTCAGCTGCTGGTCCTCTAAGAGCAAGAGTCAGTGCTATGTACTTGTCTTCATCATCCCACCCATTTGTTGTCGCGGCTGCCTCAAATTGTCTCTTGTAGACTGGCCAAGAAGACTGTCCATCAAATGTTGGCGGTTTCATCTCCTTTTTCTTTACAAACTCTCCAGCAGATTCTCGAATTTTTATTTTCCGGATCTGGTCTAATTCCTTGGACAGAACAGAGAACTGGTTATCGCATCGGCTTTCCAAACGATTCTCTACCACAGAAAGCTGTTTTTCCACGCCATCAACTCGTTCGTCAAGGGCACATACATTTTTCTCAATGTTACTCAATTTACCTTCTAGAATGTTTTTCTGACCTTCCAAAACATTCTGTTGAGCCTCAAGTCTTTCGAGAATATTCTGTTGTTCTTTCTTTTGTTCATTTCGTTGTGTTTCCAGTTGTTCAAGAACATTCTGCTGTTCCTTCTTTTGCTCGCTTCGTTGTTCTTCAACCAGCTTCTTTTGCTCGTTTTGTTGAGCTTCAAGTTGTTCCAGAACCTTCTGCTGTTCCGTCTCTTGTTCTAATAAAAGCTTCATTATACTAGAAAAATCTACACTTTCACTTACTTCCTCTTCCTCCACTTCTGTTTCAAAAACAAAAGTGTTTACGTCTTCCCCTTGCTGTTCGAAATAGATGCGCAAGCGCAGGACGAGCTCATTTTTCGATCCCGCTCTAGAAAGATTTCGCTTACCTGACTCACTTTTAAACTCAATGCAGTTGAGCTCTTCTAACAACTTACCTGTGTTACCCGTGGTGTAATGGTTAGCATGTCCACCTGCTAACCCAGAGGTTCGAGGTTCGAATCCCAGCAGAGGCAAAATGCAAAAATGTTTTTCCACGGGTATCGCCTTTCGCAAGGAATTGGCAAGTCCTCCGTTAGTAAATTCATTGCCATGAAAAGCGCATTCTCAATTACCCGTTCGGAACCGGCGAAAAATTGTAGGTCCCCTCCATTCCCTCACAAGGCATGGTTGTGAGAAATGCGCTAGGCCCAGGGGCTCCTCGCTCTGTTGCGCCACCCTATTTATTTTTATTTATTTATTTTAACAACTTAACCATTTTCACTGTATATTGCTTTTATTTTTCTTTTTACTTTTTTTTTTATTTCAATTAAGTTTTATTTACACTTCTGACACCAATGTAACGTGCGCTTAGTTCGAAAATTAAAACTTCACTTTTCAATTTATTTAAACCACTTTTATTCAGTATTTATACTTAATTCGATCTCAACTCGACTTTTAGACTATCACTTGTATACAATTTACTCTTCACTTTATCACTCTATAATCAAAACTGCACTCTGGCTAGCGTGGTTTACATGGTCCAACATGGTTTGACAACATGGTTGGATGAAAAACATCAGCTTTGCGTTTACACAAAAATCGATGCTGTCCAACCTCAGTTTGGATATTTTTTGCGAACGAGACGGACACGTTATGGATAAGAAAATTTTAGCTGCTCTTATAATGAAGGAAATAATTGACGACGAAGAAGAAGAAATAAAAATTTAAAGAAAAAAGAAAAAACGTTTGTGGGTTTGTGGATTGAGAATAGGTCCAAGAACTCGAATACTCATGCGCTACAGGAGTCGCTTTCTCTGTCCCAATGATTTAAGAGGAAGGTTATGTCATTGTATACAGAAACTATAGTAAGTTCATGAATCGATTTAACTGTGCCTTGGACCGGACGAGCATGGTGGCGCAGCATTCGTTTCTCTACACACAATGGTAAAACAAATTGCTTGGAACGGAGACTGCTAAGTTGGCACGGAGACCACCAGCCAAAAAGTCTACATAATAATACTAAAGTTTCTATATACAATGGTTATGTTATGTATGATACATGCATATGATAGTAAAAAAAAGCCGAGAATTTTAAAGATTTGTAATGTGATGTCCTTACAAAAATATTTTTCTGGCTGGCTAAACTTTACGAAATAGATCTAATTTATGTACTACGGAATTGTTTATCTTAAAAAGATGAAAAAAAGTCCGCGACACCAATATTTTTATCTCCTTAGGATAACCCACAGTAACCATTTTTATCTTTTACATATTACTACAAAATATGGGTTATTTACCAAGCTGTTTTAAACGATACAGTATCATTCCTTATCCAATTAAAAACATTAGATACTTTTTGCATTTCGTGAATATCAAAATTGCCCTTTACAGCATGTGATTTAAATTAATATTTTCGAAGATATTACAGATTTAAAAACTGCGAAGTAAAAATGTAAAAAGTAAATAAGTAAAAATGTTGTGTATGAATATTCCAAAGATAGCAGGAATTCTTCTTATATTTTGTCAATAAAATTTCATATTCCTCTGTTTTCGGTGCTCTGATTTTATAGTTCTCAGATTTTATTTTCCAAAGTTCTGGAAGAATTTTATAAATCTCAAAAAACTCCCTGCAAAAATCGTTGTTAGTAATTGCATTGCGATTGTGACTTCACAGTAACCGAAGCAAATTCAAATGAAAAATGATAGACGGCGCAGTCAGGTTTGTCAAACATCTGTTTACACACGTTGGATGGTATTGTAACGTGAACCCAACATTTTATACCAATTTCCTAATCGAAAAACGTTCAACCGAAAACACAACTGGCAACACTTTAATGGAATGGTATAAATGACAGGCGTTGCTTGTAAGCCAGTGTGTGTGAGTGTAGAGAGACAGACAGACAGAGAGTAGACAGCAAATGTGGAGACAATGTAGAAGTTACTGGAGAGTTCTAGATGGCATGTCATTCGATATAAATAGCCCGCCCGAGGCAACCAGAGGGCAGTTTTTTTTTTATAGAGTGATAAAGTTAAGAGTAAATACAAGTGATAGTCCAAAAGTCGAGTTGAGTTCGAATAAAGTGTATATCGAAAGTAGATACTGAATAAAGTGATAGAATTAAATTGAAAGGTAGAGTTTTATTTTTGCGAACTAAGCGCACGTTACATTGGTGTCAGAAGTGTAAATAAAACTTATTTGACTAGTAAAGTGTAAAAAAAAAAAAAAAGTAAAAAGAAAATAATAATTATATACAGTGAAAATGGGTAAGTTGTTAGAAGAGCTCACTTGCATTGAGCTTAAAAGTGAGTTAGGTAAGCGAAATCTTTCTAGAGCGGGATCGAAAAATGAGCTCGTCCTGCGCTTGCGTAACTATTTGGAACAGCAAGGGGAAGACGTAAACACTTTTGTTTTTGAAACAGAAGTGGAAGAAGAGGAAGTAAGTGAAAATATAGATTTTTCTAGTATGATGAAACTTTTGTTAGAACAACGAAATGAGCAAAAGAAGGAACAGCAGAATGTCCTCGAACAACTTGAAGCACAACGAAACGAGCAAAATAAGCTGATTGAAGAACAACGAAACGAACAAAAGAAGCTGATTGAAGAACAACGAAACGAACAAAAGAAGGAACAGCAGAATGTTCTCGAAAGACTCGAAGTACAACAAAAGAATCTGGAAGAGCACCGAAACGAACAAAAGAAAGAACAACAGAATATTCTCGAAAGACTTGAGGCGCAACAGAATGTTTTGGAAGGTCAGAAAAACATTCTAGAAGGAAAATTGGGTAATATTGAGAAGAATGTATGTGCCCTTGACGAACGAGTTGAAGGTGTGGAAAAACAGCTTTCTATTGTAGAGAATCGTTTCGAAGGCGTAGAAAGTCGATGTGATGTTCTCACCAAGGAATTAGACCAGATCCGGAAAATAAAAATTCGAGAATCTGCTGGAGAGTTTGCAAGGAAAAAGGAGATGAAACCCCCAACATTTGATGAACAGTCTTCTTGGCCAGTCTATAAGAGACAATTTGAGGCAGCCGCAACAACAAATGGCTGGGATGACGAAGACAAGTACATTGCACTGACTCTTGCTCTTAGAGGACCAGCAGCTGAATTACTTCAAACAGTTCCAGCTGGTAAGAGCGGCGATTTCAGTTCTCTCGTGGCAGCTATAGATAAACGCTTTGGAGATAGCCACTTGAAAGAAGTCTTCCGAGTCCAACTCAATAACAGAGTCCAGAAAAGGGGTGAAAGTCTACAGCAGCTCCAAGCAGACGTCGAAAGACTGGTTCACCTGGCATACCCGGATGCTGGAGAAGAAATCATCAACCAGCTCGCTGTTGAGTCCTTCGTTCGTGCCATTTCCGATATACATCTTCAGAGGCCTGTGCGAACTGCTAGAACACGTACTCTTTCCGAAACTTTAGCATTCGCATTGACAATTGAAGCAGCAGAACAGGCTTCTCAGGGAGTACATCGACTTAGAGAGGCCATAGTCGAAGAATGCTCGTGCCAAAGAGCTGAAATACAAAAGAACCGGAGCGGACTAGCAAGATGTTGGAACTGCAACAAGACCGGGCACTTACAGCGTCAATGCCGACTACCACCAAACAAAGCAGGTTGTCAACATTGTGGAAGCAAGAGATCCAACCTAGAGCAAGGTAACAACAACACCAGCGTTGCCTATCAGCCCGTTTCCCATCAGGGAAACGAGTAAGAACCAACTTCGAGGGGCAGAGGCTGGTTTCTTGTATCGATGGCCCCAGAACCACCATCCAGGTCTCTCAGACCAAACGAGACAACAAAAGTCTGACTGTGGAGACTACTATTAACGGGAACAAACATGTGGCTACCATCGACACCGGTGCCACAGCCTCCATAGTACGTCGAGACCTGGTAAAGACGACGTGGCTTCATAACACCAATAGCTACCGTCTAAGAACCGCAACGGGAGAAGCAGCAAGAGTATATGGAGAAGTGTGTCTTAAGATCCGACTGGCCGACCTAGTGTTTACTCATCAATTCCTGGTGGCAGATATATGTGACGAGTGCATCATTGGAATCGACTTTATGAAACAGCACGGAGTTATTTTGGACATCGGTAATCAGGTTTTGAAGTACCAAAATAAGGAACTTCCAATGACTTATTCGAACGAAAGTACGTCGACACTGAGAACTGTCATCAGGGAAGATCTTATTCTGCCTCCTTCTTCTGAAGTGTTCGTTTGGACAAAACTGGAAGGTGAGTTTGGAAGCCTTCGATACCTCATGGTGGAACCAGACCCAGAGTGTTCCTCCCAAAGCGTCATCATTGGGAAAACACTGGTAGCACCGAAGAACAAAATGGTCCCCGTACGATTACTAAACACCAGACCGTACGATGTAAGGTTGAAGAAAGGAGAAGTCGTTGGACGTTGCGAATCGGTTGCAGCAATTACGAAGATCACAGACGAAGCTCCGAGAAAACCTATAACTCCGGAGGAGCTCGAAACCATCAGAGCTAAAATACTGAATTCATCCAACCTTGATCACCAACAAACAAGGATGGCTGAAAATCTCCTACAAGAGTACACTGATATCTTCGCATCGCAAAAGGGGCAATATGGTAGGACACAGTTGGTGCAGCATCGCATCAACACAGGAGATGCAAGACCGATTCGTCAACCTGCAAGACGTCTTCCACTGGCCAAACAAGGTGAGGTTGAGGAAATGATAACAGCAATGAAAAAGGACGGTCTTATCGAAAATTCCAAAAGTCCTTGGGCGTCACCAGTGGTGCTAGTGAAAAAGAAAGACGGAAGCACTCGTTTTTGTGTGGACTACCGAAGGCTGAATGATGTAACTAAGAAGGACAGCTATCCCCTGCCGAGAATCAGTGATACCCTGGATGCCATGGAGGGAGCGCAGTGGTTCTCGACGCTGGACTTGAAGAGCGGATATTGGCAAGTTGACATCCACCCTGATGATCGGGAAAAGACGGCATTTTCTACAGGTAATGGGCTCTGGCAGTTTAAGGTTATGCCGTTTGGGCTATGCAACGCCCCGGCAACATTCGAGCGTTTGATGGAGTGTGTTCTTCAAGGACTGACGTGGAAAGCTTGCCTAGTCTACTTGGACGATGTCATTGTTTACGGGAAAACATTTGACCAACATTGTAAGAACCTTAAAGCCGTGTTTCAGAGACTTCGAGAGGCTAACCTTAAACTGAATCCAGAAAAATGTGCACTTTTCAAAACCGAAGTCAAGTATTTGGGACACATCATCTCATCCCAAGGAGTAAAGACTGATCCTGAAAAAGTTGACTCCGTCAAAAATTGGCCAACACCACAGGACAAACATCAACTCCGAAGCTTTCTGGGACTTGCCACATATTACCGACGTTTCGTTAAGAACTTCGCTGGAGTTGCAAAGAGTTTGCATCAGCTCACCGAAAAGGGGAAGCAGTTTAAATGGTCAGGTGAGTGTGAGAAATCTTTCCAGGAACTCAAATACCGCCTCTGTAACGCTCCAGTGCTGGCACATCCAACACCTGGCAAAACATTCATCGTCGACGCAGATGCAAGCAACGTTGGAATCGGGGCGGTACTATCCCAAGTGCATGATGGCGAAGAGAAAGTGGTGGCATACTACAGCAAGGTCCTATCGAAACCCGAAAGGAACTACTGCGTGACCAGAAGGGAACTGCTAGCTCTTATCTTGGCAACAAAGCACTTCCATAAGTACATCTATGGACAGAAATTCCTTCTGCGGACAGACCACGGTGCTCTGAGCTGGCTGTTGAACTTCAAAAATCCAGAAGGTCAAGTCGCAAGGTGGATAGAAAGATTGCAGACCTATGACTACCAGATCCAACACCGCAGAGGAAAGCTGCACTCAAACGCCGATGCATTATCACGAAGACCTTGCAAAGTGGATTGCAAGCATTGCAAGCGGCAAGAAGACAAAGAAATCATTACCGCTCAGCGACTAAGAGCTGACCCCATAAGCGGATGGAGCAATGAGGAAGTGAGGACTGCTCAACAGGAGGATCCAGATATCGAACCCATTCTCGCATGGAAAGAAAATGAAGAGAAACCGGAATGGGGAGACATTTCTGACAGGAGTCCAGTTCTCAAAGCCTATTGGGCACAGTGGGACTCACTATATGTGCAAGAAGGTGTCCTCAGGCGAAGATGGGAATCCGCTGACGGTAAGTCATATGTGATGCAGCTGATCGTACCGCAATCGAAAATCAGTGAAGTTCTTCGGGAGATGCACGACGGACCTTCTGGAGGCCACCTGGGAGTAAACAAAACACTGGAGAAGGTGCGACATCGGTTCTACTGGTTACATGCTAGAGATGACGTGGAGAAGTGGTGCCGTCAATGTGACAAGTGTGCTGCAACCAAAGGACCTGGTAGGAGGATTCAAGGTAAGATGCATCAGTACAACGTTGGATCGCCTTTTGAGAGGATTGCAGTAGATGTGGCTGGGCCTTTTCCAGAGACCAACGCTGGAAACAAATACATTCTGGTTGTAATGGACTATTTTAGCAAGTGGCCTGAGGCGTATGCCATCCCAAATCAAGAAGCCAAAACGGTGGTCGACCAGATTGTGTTTAACTGGGTTAGTAGGTTTGGCGTGCCTATGGAACTCCATTCCGACCAAGGGAGGAACTTTGAGTCAAACATCTTCCAAGGAGTGTGCGGACTTCTTGGCATTAAGAAGACGAGAACCACACCACTTCATCCACAATCTGATGGGATAGTTGAAAGATTCAACCGGACCTTGAAAGAACACCTCACCAAGGTCGTAGGCGACTACCAAAGAGACTGGGATAGGCACGTACCGCTATTCCTGATGGCCTATAGAAGTGCAGTACATAGCTCGACAGGACAAACACCATCTGACATCCTGTTCGGGAAAACCATGCGGCTGCCCAGCGAACTTAAATTTGGATGCCCCACAGAAGAGCCACAGGACACAAACGAGTATGTGGACGACCTCAAGGAGAGACTCGCTGACATACATAAAAGAACAAGGGAACGGATGAAAGCCTACAGCGACCGGATGAAGACACGGTACGACACAAAAGCGACAACGTCAGGATTCCAAGCAGGAGATCGTGTGTGGCTTTATAATCCTCATCGTCAAAAGGGATTGTCACCGAAACTTCAGCAAAACTGGGAAGGTCCTTATACTGTAGTCACGAGGATTAACGACGTGGTTTACCGCATCCAAAGAGGACTAAGAGGCAAGTTAAAAGTAGTTCATTGTGACAGGCTGCATCGATATAGTGGCGATGCTGCAGATGGAATTATTCGGGACGAACAATCCTAAGGAGGGGGCAGTGTAACGTGAACCCAACATTTTATACCAATTTCCTAATCGAAAAACGTTCAACCGAAAACACAACTGGCAACACTTTAATGGAATGGTATAAATGACAGGCGTTGCTTGTAAGCCAGTGTGTGTGAGTGTAGAGAGACAGACAGACAGAGAGTAGACAGCAAATGTGGAGACAATGTAGAAGTTACTGGAGAGTTCTAGATGGCATGTCATTCGATATAAATAGCCCGCCCGAGGCAACCAGAGGGCAGTTTTTTTTTTATAGAGTGATAAAGTTAAGAGTAAATACAAGTGATAGTCCAAAAGTCGAGTTGAGTTCGAACAAAGTGTATATCGAAAGTAGATACTGAATAAAGTGATAGAATTAAATTGAAAGGTAGAGTTTTATTTTTGCGAACTAAGCGCACGTTACAGTATGACAAACCAGCATGTTTTTAAAAAATTTAAAAACCATCCAACATGGTTTGTCAAGCGGTTGTTTTAGCGTTTAGATGAGCCAACATTGCTGTTGTCAAACCATGCTGGACCATGTAAACCCCGCTATTTATATCGAATGACATTGCATCTAGAACTCTCCAGTAACTTCTACATTGTCTCCACTCTCCACTGCAACTGTCAAAAATTTTTCCTCCTAGTATAATTCTACACTTACTTAGTGCTCCCAGATGTGTTTTTCGGTTGAACGTTTTCGATTAGGAAATTGGTATTAAATGTTGGGTTACAGTACGTTTATTTTAGCTTCAATATTAAAATTTTTGTGAATATAAATGCCCGCCTTTCTTTTTAGCAATTTTTATGTTTAGTTGTTGGTAAAAAGTAGATATCTTGTTTATTTTGTTATTCAATTTGTAAGATTCGTCAAATATTTCGTGTTAAAGTGAGTTCTTATCCAATCTTGCAAGGATGATCTTTATCAACGAATTTACACAGAATCCATAAAATCAAAATTCCTTGCAATTTGCAATTAACCAACAAATATTAACAACATTGTGATGAATAATGAAAATTAGCAGAAGTGAATGTAGGTAGTTAGCGAAAACATACGAATAATCAATTTACTTTTTGTTGGTGTTGTTTTCTATGTTAGACACTCTTTTACAGGAGGGACCAACTAGAAAACAAAACTTAATATCAGTCAATCTTCAAGCCGTACTGGATGTGTAAATGGAATAACAGATTTCTTTTCATTGTCACGCAAAAGAGCCTTTCTCATATCTACAAAAAAAAATTTTTTTTTAAATCTTGATCTTGCTTAAGACATAAAAAAAAACATTAAGTACCTACCGTATACATCTTCGTCTCGATTTCCAGAGTGGTATTCCAATACAGTTCGATAAATTATGTAGCCTATATTCTTGTACATATTTAATGCGAAATCTTTCGTTGACATTCCGCTTTCTCAGGTGTGGAAGAAACACTACTTTCAACATTTTGGTTATTTAGTTTCGTTGGTTAGCTACCGTTTCGGGTTACAGCTGTCTTGTCTACGATAAGTTGTATTGCATGTGCAGCTGGTTATGTGTGAAGGTAGTATTTGCCCGTTTTGAGGCCAGACATCCAGCCAAAGAAGTTAATCGAAGTAAATTTTTCATAGTTGGGCTCAGCAAAATGGATGTTGAATGACTGGCTCTGATCTATGAAGGCACCCCTATCGACAGCCATTTTAATAGAAGAACAAACTGAAATTTCCAAGATAGTCTTGTAGAGTTCACAACTCGATTGGAATCTTTTCGATGTGCTGAATTGATCCCCTACCAGCTATGATTTTGTTCTTCATGTCGTCGTGTCACAAGTCTAGGTCTGCTAAAGTCTTTCAGAAGATGCTGATTGACGATCTGGAATTCACCGGACAAAACTCGTCTGTTGTAGATATTTAAAGAGAACGGTTCGAAGGACTCATTGTTGCGGTCGATGCAGTTGGCATTGGAGCAACAAGTAGAGAGTTCTGAACGCCATGTTTGCCAAATTTTTCTTTAAGAGCAGCCCAATCCCAGAAGTCGGTTGGAACTTTTTTCCACATGTCATATTACAAGACAAGTTTGCTGACTGGATTTCCTTCGTAGTTCGTACGTTTCATATAGGCCTTCCTTCTCAGCCAGCTTACAACTGGCTTCTTGATTGTCTGGAAAATCTGCTGGTTGATAAATTTAGAAACAAATTTAGTAAGAAATACTTACAAGAAATAAAACATTACAAAACCTTGCCATATTTTGCAAACTGTCAAAGATAAATGTCATCTTGTTTTTTTTTAATTTATTGAAGTTTAGAACTTCACCACGACTGACCACGACTCCATTTTTAATCAAGAAATAAGTCGCCATTTTGAATTCGTGTTGAAAAATTTTTTGAGGGTGTTTCAGGCCACAGAGTAGATAATACAGAGTGCCAACTCGTACCCCCCTTGCCTGAAACACCCTCAAAAAATTTTTCAACACGAATTCAAAATGGCGACCTATTTCTTGATTAAAAATGGAGTCGTGGTGAAGTTCCAAACTTCAATAAATAAAAAAAAACAAGATGACATTGGGCCCATTCAGTTTTCTAGTGACTACGTAGTGAACTCTTCTGATTGGTCGAAATCGACTACAAAACGAGTGGAAATTTCCCCTTCCACGTAGTTGAAAATTTTCAGCTACAAAGTTAGTCTGACGTTTGAGAATCAGCTGTTGGGTAAACACACGAAAAATTACAAAGTGCAAAATGAAATTTTTTTCGACAATTTTTATCAAATTGAAAGCAGTGAAGAGATATATAATTAAAGTTACTTAATTTAAAAGATAAGATTATTTAAAGTTCTCAAAATGCAATTGTTTCGTGTTTTTGTGTACTTATTTTGACAGTTCTAGGTTGACTACATTTGTAGTGCATTTTGCATTCAAAAAGCTAGTCGACTTTCCACTACGTAGTCACTAGAAAACTGAATGGGCCCATTTATCTTTGACAGTTCCAAAATATTACAAAATTTTGTAATGTTTTATTTCTTGTAAGTATTTCTAACTAAGTTAATTTTTAAAATGATCAACCAGCAGATTTTCCAGATAATCTACTACGGGGTTCTGGAAGCCAGTTGTGAGCTGGCTGAGAAGGAAGGCCCATATATGAAACGTACGAAGGAAGGCCAGTCAGCAAAGGTATTTTGCAATATGACATGTGGAACAAAACTACAACCTGCTACAACCGACCACTGGAATTGGGCTGCTCTTAAAGAAAAAATTGCCAAACATGGCGTTCGGAACTCGTTGCTTAAATGCCAACTGCATCAACCACAACAATGAGTTCTTTCAACCGTACACTTCAAACATCTACAACAGACGAGTCCTGTCCGGTGAATTCCAGATCGTCAATCAGCATCTTCTGAAAGACTTTAACTGAGCTGGTGACTTGTGGGACGAAGACATGAAGAACGAAATCATAGCTAGTCGTGGATCAATTCAGCACATCGAGAGGATTCCAATCTAGCTGCGTGAACTCTACAAGACAATACAATTTATCGTAGACAAGACACGTCTGGCAGGAACTGTAATCCAAAACGGTTGCTCACCAACGACACTAAATAACCAAACTGGTCAAAGTAGTGTTTCTTCCACATCTGAGAAAGCGGAACATGAACGAAAGATGGCAGAGATGCTGTGTTCCCTGGAGAACAAAGATGCTTTTATTTTATCTTTATATGTGTATTTATGTTTTATGTCTTATTGGTTTCGTATTAAAGTATTTTACTTTCAAAATTTGTATACAATTTTTTTTTGCTACAAGCATACATCAAACCATGTAGACAATTTTTAAAAATCTTGTCACAATGAAAATCTGTAAAGCCTTCAATACTGTCTACGTTATGCTGAGCTCAAAAAGCCTTCATTTGTCTCTGTAGCACAATTATTAACCAATTGTCAACAGTTTAAGTTTCCACTTTTTCTTAACACAAACAAAAGTGGAATCTTAAACTGTTGGCAATTGGTTAATAATTGTGCTACAGAGACAAATGAAGGCTTTTTGAGCTTAGCATAACGTAGACAGTATTTTGGCATTTTAAGATTTTCATTGTGATAAGTTTTTCAAAAATTGTCGTCATGGTTTAATGTCGACTTCCAATCAGCTAACTTTTTCTGAAAAATCAAAAACATTTGGTGATGAATGGCTACACTTACGGTTACGAACTATACATTTTCGGAGTCTCTATTGTATTAGCTACAAAGCTCCATCATGAGATTTTCAATGCGAGCTATATTTCAAAAAAGTTTAGTTCAAAAGCTATCATTTTCTACTTTTTTTGACTAAAACCAATCGAAACGGCTTTAGATAAGGAATTTCTTCAAAAAAATTTTTTATTGAAAAAAAAATTATACAGCTTTGTGATAAATATAATTTCTAATCAGAAAATATATACTTTATAACTCTATGTCTATTAATATAGATGTAACTCCAAAAAATGTACCAAGAATTTCTATCAAAATCAGAAATTGAAACACTCTTCGTGTATTTGGTGGCGTCACTTGTATATGAATAGACATACAGTTACAAATTATATATTTCCTAATCAGGTATTGCATTGACTACGAACCTGCATCATCACATTTTCAATTAAAACAAAATTTGAAAAAATTCCCGATCAAAAGTGATTTCACTTGCCATTTAAATATGGTAGGATAGTAAAAATTCCTTTTGATTTGGAAATACAATAACAAACCGCAGTAGTATTTAATGCTTCCAAAAACCAAAGCTGTCTCTCGTCGTTGAAGAGAAACCAACCCCTCTTGCCACTGTTATTCCGCCATACAAATAACGCATAGGTCTTATTAGTTATCACATTTTTATTGTTTTATCATCCGAACAATATTGATGAAATGTATAAACTATATTAATAAGCAATTCTATCGCTAAGACGCGTTCGATATACATATTTAAAACTATCAAATCTGTTACAGCCTTACAGCAAACTTCATCACTTCTCAATCTCTCCCTTTAATTAAATGGTAAATTGTGCATGTAAATATATGCAAGTAAAAGGTGTCTTTTCGCTGTCTTTATTTCCTTCGATGGTAGGGTTGTTTACATGCTTCTACTCGTCGCAATACCTCGGCTTAAGATAGGTCGAGTTTCTCGAGATTGTGCAAGTCCTGTGACACGGTACTGGGTCGGAATTCAAATCTATTTCAACTTCTGGACATCGCAGATAAGGGTCCACGCTTTAATGGACACAGGATCGCCGCTTTGTAGCTTCACCACTAAGTTGTAAGCTCGTTTTTCAAACTCTTAGTCTTCATCGAACCTTGAATCGAATTGTTTTAGAAAATGACTCACCTATTCGAACGTTAGACTTACCTCTTCTTTGACTCTTTGCAGAACGCTTGTAAGTCATGAATGAGAGGACTTTGTGATGCAAAACTAGGAAAACTATCTTCCAAGTGAGCTATGGAAATGCCAAACTGTGTACCCCAATCGCCGACGTTGTTGTGACGGATAACATGATGTCCTAGGAACTCCAAAAGTCGGCAAATAGATTCGCCGATAATTGTTGACCGCAAATGTCCAATATGCATTTGCTTGGCAATATTCGGCAATGAGAAGTGAACTAGAATTCGTTTTTTGGAACATTGCGGTGGTTGAACTCCGTTTTTAAGAAAATCGTTGATTGCTTTCACGGCATAATTTCTAAAATAGAGATTTAAGTTCAACTTTAGCCAAAAACTCAACGGAGGACGAAACTTACTTATCTAAAAAGATGTTGATGAAGCCCGGTCCGGCTACTTCCACCTTGGCTATTATTTGTGATGTTGGCAACTATTGCTGCAGCAATGTCCCTCGGTGGTTTCCCTTGGCCAATTGCTTTTCAGGCATTTGCAATTGACATAGCACTGTTGCACTGATAGTCACCCATATTTGCCGACACGGATATCACTGCTTTTGCTAGTTCGTCACTCAGTCCCGGAAACGCCTTTGCAATCGCCCTGGAGAAAAGATCGGTCAAATGTTCATGAATGGACATCATTTCTTCGGGCCTGCTGCAGTGCATTTTCTCTGCTATTGCTATGGGCAGGCGGTGGCCTCGAACATTGATAACAGATGTAATCACATATCCACTTCATCACTCGCTTGCAATCTAGAGCGTCTAGATTTTGACTTGGTTCTTCAATTGCTGCTAATTGTTCTATACAATGGTGTTCGAATGAGAAAAAACAAAAGAGTAGTTTCGGAAACTTTTCCAAAATATTTGCTTGTTTGCCTATCTGTCATTATATGACCTACCACACCAGGTGCTATCGTGTGGGGAGTTTAAGGCTATGTGCACATTGTTATTTTCTGTGAAACTTTACAAAGCGCCTGCATCGGTATAAATTTTTTTACTAATTTTTGTCTTTTTGAGTGAAATACTGGTCAAAATGGAAAAAAAAGTTAATTTTTGCAACTTAAATTCACTTTTCTAAGTTCTAGGCTGCATTAAAATGAAAAATTATCGAATTTTTTGCAACCAAAAAAATATTTTTTACTTTTCAAACTCAACTGATTTTTATTCTCTGAAAAATCAATGGCGGCCAATGGCGGCTGTGGTAAACGTGGGTTCCCGGTCGTGGTAAACGCGGGTTCCCGGTCTAGATTTAGCTTGTAGGCAAAGTGGCTAGGTAGTGCCGAAGTTGACTCTCTGGTTATACTCTGTGTTTCAGGCCACAGAGCAGATAATACAGAGTATCCACTTCCACCCCTTCAACCCGAAACACCCGCAAAAATTTTTTCAATATGGCGTCCTATTTCTGAGTTTTAGGCTCTGTGCTCACTAGTATGAACTGTAAAAACTTAGCTAAACGCCTGCATCGGTATGAAATTTTTTACTAATTTTTGTCTTTTTCAGTGAAATACTGGTCAAAATGTAAAAAAAAGTTAATTTCTGCAACTTAAATTCATTTTTCTAAATTCTAGGCTGTATGAAAATTAAAAATTATCGATTTTTTTTGCAACAAAAAAAAAATTTTTTACTTTTCAAACTCAACTGACTTTGATCTGTGGGAAGTGAAGGCCAGTGCGGTTTTCCGGGTGCGGTTTTCCGGTTTGATTTAGCTTGTAGCACAGAGCACAGAGTAGATGATACAGAGTATACACTTCCACCCCTTCAACCCAAAACACCCGCAAAAAATTTTTCAACACGAATTCAAAATGGCGTCTTATTGCTTGATTAAAAATGGAGTAGTGGTAGATTTCGAAGCTTCAATAAATAAAAAAAAAAACAAAATGACACTTGCCTTTGACAGTTGCAAAATATAAATAAATACCGAAGGAACTCTGATTGGAGAAATCAACGACGAAGGTAAAAAGCGGTCGTTTGTAGTTCTTTTTATAGCTCATCACACCGAAATTTCGAATGATTTGAGAAAAATAAGAAAAATAGACTTCCTTGTTCCTTTTAAGCATTCCCAGCATTATACACTCCCAAAAACCACCAATTGCTCATCTATTTCAAAATGTTCTGCCACAAAACTCAAATTGTTTGGAACTATTTGCGAGATATCTCCAGCCCGGCTTTACATCCATCGGTTTTGAAGTCATCAAACTAATGGACAAACGATTATATGTCAAACACGACAAACAAAGTAGTTAGTAATTAAAAAACAAGTTTTATTAATTTAGGACATGAGATAATAAAATAAAAGGTTAATACAGAAAAAGAACAATTTTTTCGTGATTATTTTTGTTTGTTTCAAGCAAATGGTGTGTGATAAATGATAAAATGATAACCAGGAGGTTATTATATTATTCCTGAGCTGCGGCAGCAACTGGGTTCATGGGTTCATTGTCCTTCCGCTTCTTTGAACCAGAGACTATATCATCAATACGCAGCAGAAGAATGGCTATCTCTACAGCTGTTTTGTATGTTTGCATCTTTACAGCTAGTGGTTCCCAGATAGCTTTCACGTTCATGTCTACTATCTCACCAGATTCGCTGTCAGTACCCCAGGCACAGACACCATCGCCAGAATGTGAGGCGTGCTTAACTCTGAGGGATTTGGTGTTGCGGATTTTGCAATGAGTCCTTTCGGCAGTATAAGGGTAACAGTTTCATCAACGACTCTATAAATTGAGAGATGATTTTGTAGAAAAAAGTCAAAATCGAGGTGGATTTTCAACTTACCCCCGTTTGTGCAGGAAACTCCATGCCGCATCTAAATGACCACCATTACAACCCTGTTGTCTTCTGGTACAGGACAAAATGTTCTGGGGTGACAGACTTACTACTGAAACCTGAAACAAAAACATATTCATAAATACTCTGTAACTGAAGAGAAAACTATCTTTTGTTCTTACCAAGACGTAGTCTCAATCCCTCTTTGTATTTCCTGCCCCAGAATTCATCGTATTTCTTAGCTGACCACCTTCCACCTTTGATTGAGTTAACAATGTAGATGAGATCGTCATCCACCAAACAGAGATCTTGTTCACATGTAACTATTCCTTTATCGCATTTCCATACATTACAGTTCTCTTTGATAGTTGCCAAATGTCGCATAGATTTTTCTTTGTACATACAACCAATTGTTGGGTCTGGTGGTGGTAATGTTTGTTTCAAGCAGTATGGTCTGTAGTCTGGGCAACAATCGCCAGGATTCCAGTAACAAAATTGATCACAATAACACAGAGTAGCTAGAAAAAATTATGTGTTGACATATGAAATAAGATACAATATTTGAGTATCATTTCATTTGGCTTACTTGAGATTGGAACTGAGCAGTTGTCCATTCTGTTATCACAGCACCTTCCTATCCGTTTGCAATACTGTCCAGGGCATTCCCCTTGCAAATCGTCTCTGAAATCGAATGCAGCTATCACAGCAATCAAGATCGTCGTCACAAGGATCTGCGACGTAATATGTGCCCATCTGAGATTCATGTTTGTTAACTTGAATGTTGGGTGGAGTTAACTGAAAAGATAAAAGCGCAAATTAGTTTTTGGTGCAGATAGAAGTAACACAGCATTGAATAAAAATAAATAAATATACTGGAGGAACAAGATCGGGGGAAGCCTAAGCTTAAAACATTTCTTATTCATTTTGAATCCTACTAAGGTAGGATGGAACGTCCAACTCTGTATTTAAAGTGTATCATGGTTAAAAAAGAAACATTTTCTTGTGGGTTTAAAAGAAATTACCTCTATTACAAGCCATCTAAATTAAAGAGATTAACACTCGCAGTAGCTT
Organism: Melanostoma mellinum; assembly: GCA_914767635.1. NCBI lineage: Eukaryota > Metazoa > Arthropoda > Insecta > Diptera > Syrphidae > Melanostoma > Melanostoma mellinum. Next base: position 9,130,422 of record OU612061.1, on the reverse strand, counting down.
CGTTTGTTCCGTAACTTTTTTGTTTTTAGGATAGCATTCTATATGTATATATATAATAGCACTATCGAAAAGGATTTGATACTATGTTTATGTATTTCTGCAACAAGTAGTCTTCCATATCAATATCTTCGCTGGAAAGAGCATCCTGCCAGCAAGTTGTTATTGCCCACAGCGTATCCTCGGACAGGTCACTTTTCGTATGGTCAATTATGAATTTGAATAGTTTTAAGAAGATGTTCGTAAATACAACGCCCACGAGGAAGCCAATTATACTCTAAAAACTAAAAACTGAAGACCAACCGAACCGAAGTTGTCAAAGGACACAAAAATATGTATTATTTTCTGTCAGTGGTTTCCCCACACCAGGTGCTAATGAGTGGGGAGTTTAAGGCTATGTGCGCATTGTTATTTTCTGTGAAACTTAACAAACCGTCTACATTGGTTTGAAATTTTTTACTAATTTTTGTCTTTTTGAGTGAAATACTGGTCAAAATGGAAAAAAAAGTTAATTCCTGCATCTTAGATTCATTTTTCTAAGTTCTAGGCTGTATAAAAATTTAAAATTATCGATTTTTTTGCAACCAAAAAAAAATTTTTTTACTTTTCAAATTTAACTGACCTTGTTCTGTGGCCACACACAATGGCGGCTGTGGTAAGTGAAGGCCAGTGAGATCATCCGGGTGGGGTCATCCGGTTTAGTTTAGCTTGTAGGCAAAACGCACTACCTTGCTGAAGTGGACTCTCTGGTTCTACCACAGAGTAGAACCAGAGAGTCCACTCAGCAAGGTAGTGCGTTTTTGCCTACAAGCTAAACTAAACCGGATGACCCCACCCGGATGATCTCACTGGCCTTCACTTACCACAGCCGCCATTGTGTGTGGCCACAGAACAAAGTCAGTTGAGTTTAAAAAGTAAAAAATTTTTTTTTTGGTTGCAAAAAAATCGATAATTTTTAATTTTCATACAGCCTAGAACTTAGAAAAATGAATCTAAGATGCAGGAATTAACTTTTTTTTCCATTTTGACCAGTATTTCACTCAAAAAGACAAAAATTAGTAAAAAATTTCATACCGATGCAGGCGCTTTGTTAAGTTTTACAGAACATACCAGTGTGCACATAGCCTTAAACTCCCCACACGATAGCACCTGGTGTGGTAAGTCAAATGTCAAATAACAGATAGCAAATAAAAGTTTAGAATTTGTATCTGCAACAAAGAATAAAGTCGTTTTCATAAAAGCTTCTCTGGAAAGTGAAAAATACCAAATAATTGTTTGATTACTATGTCGTAGTAAATAAACCTGTTGTAATCGATAATGGTTCTGGTGTTATCAAGGCTGGCTTTGCCGGTGAGCATATCCCAAAATGCCGATTTCCCAACTATATTGGATGACCAAAACACGTCCGGGTTATGGCCGGTGCATTGGAAGGTGATTTATTTCTCGGCCAAAAGCGGAGGAACATCGAAGTCTGCTGAGCATAAGATACCCAATGGAGCATGGAATTGTGACAGATTGGAATGATATGGAGCGTATTTGGAGCTACATTTACAGTTAAGAACAACTGGCCACAATCACAGAAGATCATCCTGTTTTGCTGACAGAAGCACCATTGAACCCTCGAAGAAATCGATAAAAAGCGGGCGAGTTCTTTTTTGAGAGTATTAATGCTCCAGCCCTTTTTGTTTCCATGCAAGCAGTGCTCAGTTTGTACGCAACTGGACGAGTAACTGGCGTTGTTTTGGACTCGGGCGATGGTGTGACACATGCCGTTCCTATCTACGAAGTATTCGCAATGCCCCACAGTATTAAGCCTTGCGCAAACCAATGCGGTGAGATCGTGCGATGCGATCGATACATTAAGTCAAACGTTTATGGACGTTTGACTTAAAGCATAGGGATTTGACTTATCGCAATCGCATCGTACGATCTCACCGCATTGGTTTGCGCAAGGCTTTATGCGGGTAGATATCGCTGGTCTAGACACACAGAACACTCATACGAAAAGAAGGATTCAACTTTCGATCAACGGCTGAATTCGAAATAGTCCGATCGATCAAAGAAAGGATTTGCTATCTGGCTAGTAATCCACAAAAAGAAGAAAACATTGAAGCTGAAAAACGAGCTTACACATTACCCGATGGAAAGACACTTGAGGTAAGCTACCGTTTCCTTTTTATTAAGTTGAAATTTAATTCTTGTAACCTTTAGATTGGTCCAGCACGATTTAGAGCTTCCAAAAGTTGAAATGGATTTGAATTCCGACCCAGTTCCGTGTCACAGGACTTGCACAATCTCGAGAAACTCGACCTATCTTATCCCGAGGTGTTGCGACGAGTAGATGCATGTAAACAACCCTCTACCATCGAAGGAAATAAAGACAGTGAAGAGACACCTTTTACTTGCATATATTTACATGCACAATTTACCATTTAATTAAAGGGAGAGATTGAGAAGTGATGAAGTTTGCTGTAACAGATTTGATAGTTTTAAATATGTATATCGAACGCGTCTTAGCGGAAGAATTGCTTATTAATATAGTTAATACATTTCATCAATATTGTTCGGATGATAAAACAATAAAAATGTGATAACTGATAAGACCTATGCGTTATTTGTATGGCGGAATAACAGTGGCAAGAGGGGTTGGTTTCTCTTCAACGACGAGAGACAGCTTTGGTTTTTGGAAGCATTAAATACTACTCCAGTTTGTTATTGTAATTCCAAATCAAAAGTGATTTTTACTATGCTACCATATTTAAATGGCAAGTGAAATCACTTTTAATCGGGAATTTTTTTCAAATTTTGTTTTAATTGAAAATGTGATAATGCAGGTTTGTAGTCAATGCAATACCTGATTAGGAAATATATAATTTGTAGCTGTATGTCTATTCATATACAAGTGACGCCACCAAATACACGAAGAGTGTTTCAATTTCTGATTTTGATAGAAATTCTTGGTACATTTTTTGGAGTTACATCTGTATTAATAGACATAGAGCTATAAAGTATATATTTTCTGATTAGAAATTATATTTATCACAAAGCTGTATAGTTTTTTTTTAATAAAAAATTTTTTTGAAGAAATTCCTTATCTAAAGCCGTTTCCATTGGTTTTAGTCAAAAAAAGTAGAAAATGATAGCTTTTGAACTAAACTTTTCTGAAATATAGCTCGCATTGAAAATCTCATGATGGAGCTTTGTAGCTAATACAATAGAGACTCCGAAAATGTATAGTTCGTTACCGTAAGTGTAGCCATTCATCACCAAATATTTTTGATTTTTCAGAAAAAGTTAGCTGATTGGAAGTCGACATTAAACCATGACGACAATTTTTGAAAAACTTATCACAATGAAAATCTTAAAATGCCAAAATACTGTCTACGTTATGCTGAGCTCAAAAAGCCTTCATTTGTCTCTGTAGCACAATTATTAACCAATTGCCAACAATTTAAGTTTCCACTTTTTCTTAACACAAACCAAAGTATAAACTTAAACTGTTGGTAATTCGTTAATAATTGTGCTACAGATATCAATGAAAGCTTTCTGAACTCAGCATAATATGAACAAGAGACTGGAATGTAAAGATTTTGATTGTGCCAAGATTTTTAAAAATTGTCGACATATTTTGATGTAAGCTCGTAGCAAAAAAAAAAATTGTAAACAAATTTTGAAAATAAAATACTTTAGTACGAAACCAATTAGATATAAAACATAAATACACATACAAAGAAGGATAAAAATTTAACTCCTCAACCCGCAACTCATGCAGGCATCTTTGTTCTCCAGGGAACACAGTATCTCTACCATCTTTCGTTCACGTTCCGCTTCCTCAGGTGTAGAAGAAACACTGATTTGACCATTTTGGTTATTTAGTGTTAAATTGTTTTGCATGTCCGGCTGGTTATGGTTCGGCCGCTTCTTATTCATCGAAATCAGCATCCTAAGTGAAGATGACATGTTAATCAGTCAACAAATATTATTACAAAACAATTTATTGGCACTCACCTTAGTCTGTTGATTGATTTCCCTGTCTATCACCTCAACCTTGTACAAATGCTTTAAATGTAAAATATTCGCAGTCTCTGAAGACCCTTGCAGTTTCCCAGCATGCTTGCGATAATCGAAATTGCATGTTTTCGTACACGTCTGAACAAAGTACTCGATTCTTGTTCTTCTTTGGAGTGTTCATGGAGTTGTCAGTGGATACTTGATAATGTTGTAATTGGGTGAAAGTCTTGCATCTGAAATGTAAAATATTTGTTTTTATTTTAACGTAATCGGGGAAGAAATTTTGTCGGTAAACACACCTGGACAATGTTTTGTTATAGTTAACGCAATTGTTTCTTAGCAACAAGATTTCTTTTAAGTGCATAGATCGCCAAGACAAACCCAAAAGAAGATGCTCGCCAGCATGAACACTTAACAAAGCAACTTGATCGTCCAAATGCAAATCATTGAAGGCAGGAATTTGTTTGGCAGGATGGTGTTTGTCATACACATAGAACTCTGTAAAGAATGTTGTTTCATCGAGGGCTCGGTTTGTTGTGATGATTTTAGTGTTTGAATCAGAAGAATTCTTGTTTCTGAAAGATAATCGAAAGATAGTTGGATACATAATAATTTAGTAATACTTACAATAAATAAAATATCCTAAGATTTTTTCATGCGAGTTGTTATGGATGGGGGTACTGGCTATTGGAAAAAAAAAATGCATTGAAGTACGGCACTCAAAAAAAAAAGTAAACAAACCTACCTTTAGAATTGTTTATCCTCTGTCGACCAGATTCTTCCTTCAATTCACATGCTGCGAACCTAGAATACACCTAGAATGTAAAAAGAAAAGAAAAATTAAATGAAGTGAAACAGTAAAAAGGGAAAACACAAATAAAATTAAAACAACCAGCTACCAGCCATAGTTTCCATTCCTATTTCTAGTTTCGACAAATAGTAAACAAGCGTCAAAAGGTGAAACAGAAACTAGGAGGAGACGTTCGTGTAGACGTCTAACGAGCTTCTGCAGCTGCCGCCAGGGGTAGTTGCTGTCGCCTCGATTGTTACTGAAGTGACAGTAGGGTAGGAATTTTTGTGAGAAGTAGATTATTTTTATATTATGTATTTAGGTATTTATTTGTTATAGTTATGTATTTAGTTTTTATTATGTATAATTATGGTTATTTTAGTTAGTTATTTATTTATATGTTATGTTCTAGTGTATTGTTAGGTATTTCTAATGTGCGCATTTATTTATGTATTGTATGTGCATAGGCAGTTTATGTTAAGTTAAGTATTTTATGTATTTATGTAAGTATGTATGTGTTATTGTATTGTATGTTTATATGCGCATATTATTTAGTATTCTTTTATTATTGTAGGTCAAAATAAAAAAATAAAAAAATAAAAAGAAACGCCGCCACATCATTCTCACTAGCGATGCTACGCCAGACGCCACAGTGAGTCGACTGGTACCTTTTTTTTAAGAGGCTGGTGATAGCAAATGATGTGGATGGAGAAGTCACCTTTCGACTTTGAAGATGCACAAAAAGTCATCTAATATCAGAGAAAGAAGTGGTGATTAAAATAATTTTAATTTTTGTTTGAAAAATTTTATTCGCTTAATGTAAGTGCAGTTTTTATAGTTTAATTTATATACGCAGCGTAGAATTATGATTTGCTCAAATATTTTAGTGTATAGTGCCTGTGAGAAATAAAAAAAAAGGAGGGAGAAGCAAAATTACAAAATAAGGCCAGCGAATACTTAGGGACATATATGTATATTTGTACAGGCATTGATTGCACATTCCACGGGTAAGTTTAAATTCAAATTACTTAGGGCGATTATGAAGTGGATTTTTTTTGGTAGTTCTGGGAGTCAAACATATCCGACAAATTTAATTTGGATAGCAAAATAACTCACAAAATAAAGGGAAACCTACGAACGAGAAAATAAATCTTAACAGCTGGATATGAGCCTGTGGGTTCCCAGGCACCACAAGTAAATTTTATAAAAAATCCCAGAGCCGTGGGTACATTTTGTTTATATTTTTTTTAAACATTGAAATTGAGCCAATTGTGCAAAAAAAAACCAATATATATGTATGTTCGTCATAAGAAGACGCATATGAGAGGCCAATACCAAATCAAAACATTGAAAGTTGTACCAGTGGCCGAGTACAAGTGCAAGGCCAGGTCCGGCCTGAGGTGTCAAGCGCCCGCAGGGCCCAACGTAAAGATTTGTTCCGGTTTTGCTGTGTATTAGTTATAAGTGTTCGGCGTGATTTTTTTTTGTTATTTATTTATTTATTTCATTTTTTTAGTCATTTTTAATATTTATTTTACTTTTTTTTAAAAGCTTTTTTATACTATTTATGTCATTTTTTTTTTACCTTTTTGTGTTGATATTTCTCATTTTTTGTGCGTTATGAATTTGTGGGTTTTTTGTTGAATTTTCTTTCGTGTTGGGCCGCAATCATCTCCTTATCTGATCTTAGGCTACCTTGACAAATCGTACCAGGGCATGTTGAGTCCATTTTATCCGCTACAGGGAGCTCCTTTTAGGCAGGAATAGTAGGTGGGTGCAAACAATCCCCTCGTAGCCACGGGGGTAAAGGGATCGGTTGTGAGTCGAAGAGACGTAGAAAGAAAGAAAAAGAAAGAAGATTAGAAATTACAGAAAACACACGAGTATACAAAAACAATTAAACTACATAAAGAAAGAGATACAAAAACAAAAAGGGGAAATAAGATAAAATTGTAAAAATACCAAAAAACAAAAAAATTATAAAAACATAAAAACATTCACAAAAAAAAACATAAAAATATAAAAATACAAAAAAAAACATAAAACATAAAACCTAAAACATAAAAACATAAAGTAGTATTAAGGTTAGGATTAGGATTTTCATTATTTATTCTTTTTTTGTTATTTATTATATCTTTCTGTTAATTTATTATTTTATGGCTAGTGTTTTGCGTTGTTTAGAGTTTTAATTCATCTTTGTTTAAATCATTTTGGTTTCATTTGAGTTATTTATTGTTCATTTCGATCCATGTTTTCAATTTCTGTTTGTTAGTTTTTTTTCGTTTAAAATAAATATGTACATCACGCCGATGTTTTGAAGAAGAGGTTTTTCTTTTTGCGGCAAAGTGATGGCGTGCTAAGCACGATTGCAGGGGGATGAGGAGGTTGGCGATGCATCGTTGGTGATTGGTTTCTCCTGGCAGCAGTGATCGTGTACGGGGAACTCGACAACATGGCCGACCGAGTTCCATGGTTGGGTGGGCTACAGGCCACACTGCGATGTCACCATGCAGTGCCTGAAGTGTGGTAAGGTTTTTGTGGTGGTGGTATTTTTGGCACGATATATGTTTTTGTAATGTGGTTTCCGTCTGTCGAAGAGGCAAGATCCCCCCCTAATCCAGCGAGCTAAGCTGAGCATCGCAAGCGTGCCAGGTCTCTTCGTCATGACACTTCCTTTTCCCTTCCTTTTCCAATATCCGTTTCCTTCCTTTTCTTTTTACTTTTCCTTTATTCTTTCCTTTCCTTTTCCATATTCCTTTCCCATCCTATCCTTTTCCTCTACCTCTACTTTCCCACTACCTAACCCAATCCTCTACCTTTCCCAATCCTATTCCTTTATTCCACTACCTTTCCCAAACCTTCATACCCTACCATATTACAGAGTTTCGATTCGACTTTCGAGTTTTATTCTCAAATGTCAAAGATGTCATGTTTTTTTTTTATTTTTCTATTGACGTTTAGAATCTTACCACTACTCCATTTTCTTATCAGGAAATAGGACGCCATATTGAATTCGTGTTGAAAAATTTTTTGCGGGTGTTTCGGGTTGAAGGGGTGGAAGTGGATACTCTGTATTATCTGCTCTGTGGGTTCTACTCTGTGGCACAGAGTAGATAATACAGAGTATCCACTTCCACCCCTTCAACCCGAAACACCCGCAAAAAATTTTTCAATATGGCGTCCTATTTCTGAGTTTGAGGCTCTGTGCTCACTAGTATGAACTGTAAAAACTTAACTAAACGCCTGCATCGGTATGAAATTTTTTACTAATTTTTGTCTTTTTCAGTGAAATACTGGTCAAAATGTAAAAAAAAGTTAATTTCTGCAACTTAAATTCATTTTTCTAAATTCTAGGCTGTATGAAAATTAAAAATTATCGATTTTTTTTGAAACCAAAAAAAAAATTTTTACTTTTCAAACTCAACTGACTTTGATCTGTGGGAAGTGAAGGCCAGTGCGGTTTTCCGGGTGCGGTTTTCCGGTTTGATTTAGCTTGTAGGCAAAACGCACTACCTTGCTGAAGTGGACTCTCTGGTTCTACTATGTGGCTTGTAGGCAAAACGCACTACCTTGCTGAAGTGGACTCTCTGGTTCTACTGTGTGTTTCAGGCACAGAGTAGAACCAGAGAGTCCACTTCAGCAAGGTAGTGCGTTTTTGCCTACACGCCACAGAGTAGATAATACAGAGTGCCAACTCGTACCCCCCTTGCCTGAAACACCCTCAAAAAAATTTTCAACACGAATTCAAAATGGCGACTTATTTCTTGATTAAAAATGGAGTCGTGGTCAGTCGTGGTGAAGTTCCAAACTTCAATAAATAAAAAAAAAACAAGATGACATTTATCTTTGACAGTTTGCAAAATATTGCAAAGTTTTGTAATGTTTTATTTCTCTTTTTATCCTTTTGTTTCTGTTTAAACATTCTCATTTATGATGGCTTTATAGTTTATAGTCAACAAAGATTAGTCGATGTACTGTGGTGTTCAATACTTTATCTTCCAGCAGGTAGTCAAGGGCTGTAATAAAGAGCAGACGACTCAAGACGCTTCCTTGGTGTACACCTACTATGACTTGGAATGTTGCGATGGCTCCAACTGAAAATCTAAGCTTTCTCACCGCTTGCGAAATCCTCAATAATTCGCACATATGCCTCTGGAACTCGTCATTGTTTGAGGATCACCCATATTAGATCTCCTGGTTGAAAGCTTTTTCGATTTCAACCAGCCCAACATACAAATCATCTAAGTAGTAACAATGCTTTCCCATTACAATTCTTATACTTTGGATTTGCATTTGTTATCAACTTCTCCACAACAAACCCGCATTAGTTATCAGAAACCTTTATTATATTTTGGTACCCAATAACCATTCAACAATCGTCAAAATGTGAGACTTCAGCTTGATGGAATAGTAGTTATCGCAATTTCGTACATCTCCTGTCCTTTATACATTGGTAGAAGGTAAATTCCTTCTTAAACTTAAACTTCTTTGAGTGTGATGTCGGGAATTTCCATGGTTTCGAGAAAATAATTCGTTTAAAAGTCCATCACAATACAAACATGCTCACCAGCCTAATTACCCCTAAGCAGATTGCACCTTAGCCTCGTTATTGGTGTTATAACCGGCCATTGCCTCATATGTCGAAATGCCGCAAGGCTCAATGTTCCATCAAAGGACTTCTGCGGAAACTGCATGGACGAGGAGGAGGAGGTAACCGTTCCACATCTTCTTTGATCATGCCCTGCCCTCTCTGAAAGATGTAAGATGCATATGGAACAGCTCGACAATCCAAGTGATCTCTTCTTAAAATGGTTTTATCTTTTCAGGTTAAACATTGGACTTCTCTTAATCGCGTATGCTTCATTCTATTAAATGTTATAGAAAATAACACCGAAGATGCAGTAAAACCCCTGAAAACTCTTTAAAAGCGCACTCTTCTGCCTCGAAGAAACAAACAACAGCAGGGGCAAAGTTGTTGTCAAAGAACAAACTATCATTGAATAGAGGTCGTAAGGTTTATTTCAATGTTTTTTTTTTATGATTGATAGAGATTAAAAGTAGAGATGATTATTTTTAAATCTAAAAAGCAAACTTTGACTATCTACTGGGTACAAAGAATTAAATGCAATTCAGAGTCAGTCTCAATAATTTTGGACATTTTCCCCACTTTCAAACTAAACTATTACATTTGAATCAGTTCCACTATTGATTTTAGAATGAATTATATCTCCCCTTTTAATGGTGATCGACACTAGGCGCTTTGAAAATATGAAAATAAAAAAAAGTTTTTTTATTTAAAAAAAAATCAATAATTGTGTTTCTTTATTAATTGGAAGCTTTGACGAAGATCTTTTTGTTTTGTATTTCAATCACATTTATCGTTTTTCTTGCCTTTTGATTTGTTTTTTTTTCTATATAATCATAGTTCTTGTTGTTGTTAGATTGAAGGGCGGGTGTGTGCACTTCAGCCAAATCTTCTTCCACAAGAGCGACAGATAACTTGACATTGTTTTCGGTCCATAGCATCTCCTTCCTGGGCAGGAACTCCATTTAGAGCTGGTCTTGACGAACGCGGACATGAAATGCCCGCCAGCAGGAATGTCAAGATATAGGGATATAAATGCGAAGACGAGAACCACTTGCAACAAACTCGACAATACCCTCAGCACGAAGGGCACGTTGCCACGATGGCAGGTATTGTTGCTTATAGGGCCCATACACTACTCATGCCTGCATGCGCAATCAGAAGATTGCGCAGTATTGCTTTCGCCCTACACTACTCATGCAAACTGCGCAATCTTCATTTGTATTTTGTAGCAGAGTAGACAAGTTGTATGGATGTGAAGCTAAAACTCCGCTGCTGCTCATCTGTTCATTTGAATTTTATCACTTGACTGAGCAATTTTGCCCACACACCACACATGCATGCATGCGCAAACAAGAAAATATCAGAAAATTCTGATTTTGCTCATGCCGCATGCACAACCACTCAGTCAACACCATACACCTTCAATCGGCATTCGCAATCACTTGATTGCGCATGCATGCATGTGTAGTGTATGGGCCCTATTAATGCGGGAATGTTCAGTGGTTAGGTCGTTAATACGCAGCACAGCACTATCTTTTTTGCCATGCATACCCTTCTGGCCCTTTATCGCCTGAGCTTCAGCACTAAATAATTCACCCACCGATTGTAACCGTGTAGTGTAGTGCTTCTCCGGGAAGTTTTCACGCACAGGTGAAATATAGTACTGCACCTTATGATTGATCAATTTCTTGCGCAGGAATTCACCTGCCTCAAACATAAATGGAATCTCATACAATGGACGGTAGTTTCTGCTACGCGGCTAAGGTTTCATCTCACCATCTCCGTCAACACACCGCGAGTCATGTCAACTGGTGGGGGGATACTAGATAGGAAGACTTTCTTAACTTGACCGTTGGCCAACTTAACATTGATGGCATCGCCATTGAACACTTCGACGACAGTACCACTGAAGTCCTTTTCCTTTGAGTATTTAACTCAAAGGAAAAGGACTTCAGTGGTGCTTTGGATTGATAATCCTTCCACAGACGGAGACGATTATTCTCCTTGGCTTGACGTTCAGCAGCTCGGAGTTTGTCCGCACCTTAAAATAAACAAATGGCTCTGCGTTAGTTATTAAAAACAAACGACGACGAAAGGAATTTGCAAACTTTTGCATGTCAAACCTTCATGAGTCTAGAATTGCACCCACAGTGCTATCAAATTTGACATTATCTTACTCCTTGATAAACCTTCGCATTCTTTTCAACAAATAATGCACACTGGAATGTCCGAACACATTTGTTAACGCAGGAAGCAAATCGGTAATGTTGCTGTATATTTGATATGACATCAATGCCTTCACAAATTTACTATAGCTGTCTGAGCTGAGCGTTTCTTAAATCTGAAATTAGTTTGAAATCTAACGATTACACATTTAGTTGATCATAAGACTCCTCACCAATTTTAAAAGTTCTACGTGGTGAGTAGGCAATTCTTGACTACTTTGTTCCACTTTTCCAATGGTTGGTTTGTTAATAATTATTAAGAATTTACTTATGAAGTTCATTGCAGTTGGTGCTGTCGATGTAAGCTTCCCTGCCGCTCTAAAGTAATCCTTTGGAGTCCAACCAGTAATTGTATTAGTAATATCTATTTCCCTGGAAAACAATTCGAATAAAGAAATTTATTTGAAAATTATTTTGTTGTTTTGTTATACCTACATAGCTTCAAAGTGTGCGCTTTTAAATCTATTCTTTGACTCTAAAACCAAGGTGGGATCTGAAAATTGTTTTGGCCTAGGAATGGGCTCGTCAGTCACCAAAGTTTTGATGCTGTTGAGTGCCTTTGAGGTGCTTCCTAATCCACGCTGAAAGCTGACTTAGCTGTCCTGGTTGATTTAAACGCGCATCACAGAGTAAAATAGCACAATAGTCGTTTCTGTGACGAATAACACGACCAATAGCTTGATTAACTGCACGTGTAGCCTCTTAGGAGTATCATGACTGTCCGCTGAGGAGCTGCAAAAGCAAACAAAAAAATGTATCCAAAAATATCCACATTAATTTTATGTTACGTACCTCGTTCTCTTTTGTGCGATTTAAATCCAAGTATTTTTTCTTAAGCATAACTCATGGATCCTTGAGACGTGGAAATGGCAAACTGGTAATTATCACTGCACGACCATTGCTATCAGCAAAATCAAGACCCTCCGAAACTTTACAACGGCAAACGGCCATAAAACATGCCCCCTTTTGTTTGTCGATGGATCCCGAATTTTTTCATATAATTCAATCACGGTTTGATTGAAAGCGTCTTTGGTGTGAGGTTCAACGAAAATTTGTTTATGTCTGGAAATTTGAGTCGAAATACCACTCGCGTGCCATCAATCTACGCATTTGTTCAGAAGTAGATATGATGACAAAACAAGATTCATTAAATCTAGACTGGGAATCGCTTTTATACTAGACATTAGGCGTGTTTTTTTGCCCGCGGATATAAATTTCGCCCAAAAAAACGACTTTCCCAAACTATTAAAATATTTGGCAGCACTGCAATTTGACATAAATGAAACTTTTTTACTAAACAGCTGTTTGTACTAGACTGTAGACTACGATGGCAGTTGTGGAAAACAGCATGAAGGTGTAATCATAATTTGTACGACGATACCAACAGCCCAGATAGTAAGTGCAGGGGCTCCAATCATTGAAACTGTCCAAATAGCAAATGCGAAACTTCCCAGTTGAGGTACCAGAAGCTCAAAAAGTGAATCCAGGAGTCCCAGATAAACTGACTGTTCAGACAACAAATGCTGGTATTTCAAACGTAGCAAGTACCAAGCCAACAAATAATGCATTGCGACAGATTCTACCAGTTCCCAATCAGTTGGAAAATCCTTCTGTCAATGGACAATCACCACAGACTTCATTAGGGAATCCAGAATCTGATAAGCAGTCCGCAAATACCGCATCTACTTTGACTTCAACATCGCATGTCCTAGACTGCATAGATTCTATTAAAACTACAGAATCGATGACCGTGCTAAAAGAAATCGCACCTAACCCTGCAACACCACAAGAACAAACTTAAACAGATGTGAGGGAGTAGGAATTTCACTAATGCTTTTTATCCTTCAAGCGGACGTCTGTGTCTTTACATAAAAGCGTTTAAATACACCATTGGTCAAGTCCAAACCCCAACGATTGTTTTGACCCCAGCACGTACCTGATCGGTAAGTACTCTGTGAAACAATCTTAAGGATTCAAAGTGATAGTTTCTTGTGTTCTAAGGCCCCGACGAAGAACAGTCACGAAAGATCTCATGTCTCGAGTTTGTGATGCATGCTCCCAACAGCTACTACCATGACAAAACGACACCATTTCCACCGCCAGACTCGATGAACTACGACACCAAGCCCGGGCCCGGTGGTAACATCTGGACAAGCATGCGTGAAGTGGAGCGCAAAAACCAGAAGGAAACAGTCGATGTTTAGTTTTTCATTAAATTTATTAGTTTCTACCACAATCTTAACAAACGACTAAAAATAAACTCGACTTTTAATAGAAATCTTCCTCGGAGTCTTTGGATTTGTGTTGCTGGTTTTTGATTTGGTCTAGGTCTTGGTTGGAGTACTTGCCAGCAACTTGGGATGCAGAGGTGGCATCTTCGGGTGTTTTGTCATCTTGTATCCGAATGGATCGCGGAAAACGCAGTGGGATGCCCTTTTCGGGATCCACAATGCCGATTGTTGCCTTGTGAGCAGAGAGGTCTAAGCGAGAGATCAGCACATTTTATTTCCCGCACTTGAAAGGCGTCAAACCACTCGTCTGGCTCGGTCGGAGATGTCGTAGCGGTAGTATGACTTGGGCGTCTTGATCACGTGCTTTTTGAAGAACTCAGCATGCGTTTGAAGGTCTTCGTCACTGAAACCTTTAAGGGTGGTTTAGAATTTTGTTGAAATAGAGACACATGGTAATCTTACCTGTTCCAATTTTGCAAATGCTCTGGTACTCCTCGTTGTCGGCGTCGTAGCAGGCCAATAGAAAGCCTCCGTAGGTCCCAGTTCGCTTTCCTTTGCCAATTTAGCGTCAATTACCACCACGTCCAGGGAGTCTCCAACACCGCGGAGGTAGTTCTTAAAGTTTCAGCATTTCAGGATTCAGGCATTGACAAATGAGAAAAAAAAACATCGGAATTTGTTTTTATTTGCTTTGTCAAACGGATGAATTTTGAATGAATTTTTTGACATCTATAAAAATTCATCTACACGATCTTGGTAGCACTTGCAGTTTATATTCGCTTCAGAAATAAACGTAGAAGTTTATCCGCGCTATTCGCTTATTTTGTTGTTGTATTTAACATGCAAAAATTTAAGCAAGTGTATATACGCGTGCAAAAAAACGCACCTATTGTGTTTGCAAGTGTGAGACTTCTTTTCCAGAAAAGCTAAGAATTTGTTGTCGTGTGTAGTGGAGTGTTATCACATTCAATTCATCTTACACACCGATTGGGTTAGAATTTGTACACCTATTGTACAGCACTTCACGATCGAAATATTTTTCAGAAACTTTTCGACAAAAATATTTTTCACGACAAACAAAGTTGGTTTGTTTTTGTTTTGCCTATCTGTCAATAACCTACCACACCAGGTGCTATCGTGTGGGGAGTTTAAGGCTATGTGCAAACCACAGAGCAGTTAATAACCACAGAGTAGAACCCACAGAGCAGTTAATACAGAGTATCCACTTCCACCCCTTCAACCCGAAACACCCGCAAAAAATTTTTCAACACGAATTCAAAATGGCTTCCTATTTCCTGATAAAAAAATGGAGTAGTGGTAAGATTCTAAACGTCAATAGAGAAGAAAAAAAAACATGACATCTTTGATATTTTTCATTTTAGAATAAAGCTTGGAAGTCGAAACAATGAAGAAATCTTAAGATATTTTATTTATTGTAAGTATAACTAAATTATTATTATTATTATACTAACACATATTCATTTCCACTATCTTCTTCAATAGAGACAGTAGTTTCTGGAAAATGCAATCAAAAACATGACCGTAGATGTAATTGGCGAAATGGAAAAAGCTATACACATTTTACAGTAAAAAATAAAATAGAAGCCTTTAATATTGTTCGAGATCTTGCAGGAAACATAGATTTTGCAAACAATTTCATACAAATTGGTGGTTCAAAAGTTGTCTTCGAATGTCTTAGAAGTAAGAACACCAAGCTTTGTGTCTGCGCTGGCATACGTGATAGCTGAACTGTCACAAAACAATCAATTCTGCTAGAAACATTTTCTTCAAGCTGGCGCTCTTCAAGATAATGGTGTTTAATACACAGACATGGTGTTTGATACAGACGGAGACGTTGCCAGTAGTAGTTTGCATGATATATCGTCTTTAGTGCGCAACTTCGAGGAAGGATGTGCAAGGGTTATCGAGCTGAATGGCCTGCAATGCATTATAGAGCGTCTGCACACATCCCATAGCACTGTTTTGTCAAATCTTGCTTCCTAATGACAGCTCTTGCTTCTGAGATTGATGGTGTAAGAGGTAATTATAATGCCAAATACAATTTTGTTTAAATGTTCGATATTTTGGTTTATTTTATTTCAGACAGTTTGTCAAGCTTGACGCAGTGAAATAGCTAGCGTCGTTTCTTGTGCCAATTGTCGAGTTTGATATAAAAGCAGAAGTTCTTTTATCTGGGAGTGGAGGTGGTGAGCGTCTTCTCCTGTACACTGCAATGAGAAACTCAATTCCCATTGGCAAATTGTCAAAGTCATATCAGAAGGTACCAACTATCAAATTGCCTGATGCGACGGGAAAGAAAAAACTTGAAACGACTGTGAAAGAACCTACCGAAGACGACCAAGATGAATTAACTCAGCTACTTGCCAATGACGTAAATCCCGATAAAGATGTTTTCCAGGAAAGTTATATGTTGACGATGAAGCAACAAGGTTTTGATAAAACCGAAGCAGCCAATGAAGAAGAGAAAGATACCACAGTGGATGCGTCAGTGTTTGAACCTTTTCCAGAAGTAAGTTGAGTGGTATTCATATTCTGATAGTTGTTCTTATATTTGGCACACCTTCAGATGGAAAACCTCAATATCACGGCCACAGTCACCAATAACAAACAACCACTGATTTGCATCCAGACATTTAAGACTGAACGTGAAGGTGTCATGGGATTGGATAGAATAATGTCCGAAATCGAACCCCAGTATGTGATCATGTACCATTGTAACATTGCAGCAATAAGGCAGTTGGAAGTATACGAAGCTCGATTGAGACGACCCGTTGCCGAAAAAATTAAAGTATACTTCATGATTCACACACAAACAGTTAAGGAGCAGTCATACTTGACTGGATTGAGGAGAGAAAAACAGGCGTTTGAACTAATTATAGACACAAAGAGCGTAAGAATCTTATAATGAAGCAAATGAAAAGCAAATCTTATGTGACTAATTACAGAAAATGGTGATTCCTGAGTACCAAGATGGTAAAACTGATGAAGCGTTTGGACTGCTCAAGCATTACAAACACGTCGATGAAGTAGACAATGGGAGCACGCGCAAAGCTGGTGGTCAACAAACTGAAGCTGTAATCGAATCCCCAAAAGTAATTGTTGACATGAGAGAGTTTCGCTCTGATCTGCCAAGTCTTATTCATAAACGAGGCATTGAAGTACTCCCAGTTACAATCACAGTAGGAAAACGATACCAGATCAAATTGTCTTCATTTAAGTTGCGTGTATTTTTTCACAGATCGGAGATTATGTACTAACACCGGAAATTTGTGTCGAAAGAAAATCTATATCCGATCTCATTGGTTCTCTAAACTCTGGTTTGGGTCAAGAATACCAAACAAGAACCAAAAGATTTCTCTACTAATTCAGCAGATTTTATTTTATTTTTGTTTTTAGTTTACTGAATACATAAACTTTAAATGAAAGAAGCTTAACCCATTTTAAATTAACTATATCAAACTTCAATTTGTAATTCAAAGAAGGAATACTTATGTAAATAAACATTTTGTACAACGCTAAGAATAAAGATGAATTATGGTATGCTGGTTTTTTTATTGAACATGGTTGAACTCTTCATCTGCTGGATTAAATATTTCTGCCAAACCCGGGGCTACGAGATTTCGATCGGTGGAGCTTTGAATCAATGAAATGAAACACAAAACTTTCGATTTGGAAGGTCTGTACCTTACGCTTAGATTCCTTGACTCTATTTGCAAACAAAATTCTCCTTTCCATGCATTATCATCAATTTTTCTGCAGCGCTTTTATGTTCTTAATTTCCACTTCAAACTGCTGAATCTGAAATGGAGCACTATTGTACATGAAAACTGTAATTGATCAAGATAGAAAAAAACCTTTTCAAAATTCTTCTTCAGCTTCACTGGCGGCTTTCTTAAATCCTTCATTTGATGTTCGTTCAAGGTACCCTTGCAACTCAGCTTGAAGTTTAGACCACTTCAAACCATTCAAATCTGTTTTTCCAAATTCGTAGAGATACCTAAAATTCAATAAACCATGACAAATTATTCCCTCTTAACAAAAAACACAACTTACCAAAAGAACACAGGTGCCCAGCTGTTGAAAACAGTGAAATTGTTTTTCGAAGCAGGAGTTCATTTCAATGAGATACTTCTTCAGAGTGTCAACTGCTTTGAGACTTTGAGCAAGGAGATGTACTTTGGGATCGTGTTTCTTGGAAATTTTATTTCTGATTTTTAGTTGTCTTATAGCTTACGTTGCGGCTGGTACTGTTGTAGTTCCATTGCAAGGAATGGAGTAAACGGAGACATCGCCTTCAGGCCGAGGTTTAAACAAGTCGATAGTGTGGCACAGTGTGCCTTGGCTTTTGTCTTGCCTTCGGAAATTCCTGGTTTTGTGGATTCCTAAAAAAGATCACATTCGTCACTCCAAAATTGCTGTATTATTAGTTTTCTTACCAAGTAAACGTCACAGAAGTTTGTGTAGAAAAAATTCTTCAAAGACCCAACGGCTGTGTGGAAGTTATAATTCTCCAAGCTGCTTTCAAAAATCTCCAATGTGTTTACTAAGAGGCTTAGAATCCACTGGTCCATTGACTTTCGCATTTTTCTTTTGCTTCGGTTCTATTTCCTTGCAATCGTAGATTACCCTGATTTCCCAGAGGAACAACCATAATCTCTGTTGGCACTGGCATATTTAGGTGAGAGTTCCCTTGGTTTCTCGGACGTTTCTTCTTGAGAGAACTCTGGAGGAGATCATTTAAAACGTTGTAAAGGGTATCACGACTCACGAGAAAACTTGTATCTTAAAACAGATAGGTTTAATTAGTATTCACAAATTAACTTCACGCATGTAACCAACCGTAGACAAGATGTACGATTCTTTTGAAAATAAAAAAGTTTAACAATTGGTTTATTAATTTTCCCGAATATTATTGAGCAAAAGCTCTTTTATTTTGTAATCAATTCCTCGGTTGGATATAAATTATTGGCTTAATCGATTTCGGGTCATTTATTTATTTACGTAGAAATGTCATTAATTGGCCTACCACACCAGGTGCTATCGAGTGGGGAGTTTAAGGCTATACGCACACTGGTACGTTCTGTGAAACTTAACAAAGCGCCTGCATCGGTATGAAATTTTTTTTACTAATTTTTGTCTTTTTGAGTGAAATACTGGTCAAAATGGAAAAAAAAGTTAATTTCTGCAACTTAAATTCATTTTTCTAAATTCTAGGCTGTATGAAAATTAAAAATTATCGATTTTTTTGCAACCAAAAAAAAATTTTTTACTTTTTAAACTCAACTGACTTTGTTCTGTGGCCACACACAATGGTGGCTGTGGTAAGTGAAGGCCAGTGCGGGCATCCGGGTGCGGGCATCCGGTTTAGCTTAGCTTGTAGGCAAAAACGCACTACCTTGCTGAGTGGACTCTCTGGTTCTACCACAGAGTAGAACCAGAGACACAGAGTAGATAATACAGAGTGCCAACTCGTACCCCCCTTGCCTGAAACACCCTCAAAAAATTTTTCAACACGAATTCAAAATGGCGACCTATTTCTTGATGAAAAATGGAGTCGTGGTGAAGTTCCAAACTTCAATAAATAAAAAAAAACAAGATGACATTTATCTTTGACAGTTCCAAAATATTTTAAAATTTTGTAATGTCTTATTTCTTGTAAGTATTTCTAACTAAATTAATTCTTAAATTAATCAACCAACCGATTTTCCAGAAAATCTACTACGGGGCTCTGGAAGCCAGTTGTGAGCTGGCTGAGAAGGAAGGCCCATATATGAAACGTACGAAGGAAGTCCAGTCAGCAAAGGTATTTTGCAATATGACATGTGGAACAAAACTACAACCTGCTACAACCGACCACTGCTCTTAGAAAAAATTGCCAAACGACGTTCGCAACTCTCTACTTGTTTGCTTCAATGCCAACTGCATCAACCACAACAATGAGTTCTTTGAACCGTACACTTCAAACATCTACAACAGACGAGTCCTGTCCGGTGAATTCCAGATCGTCAATCAGCATCTTCTGAAAGACTTTAACTGAGCTGGTGACTTGTGGGACGAAAACATGAAGAACGAAATCATAGCTAGTCGTGGATCAATTCAGCACATCGAGAGGATTCCAATCTAGCTGCGTGAACTCTACAAGACAATACAATTTATCGTAGACAAGACACGTCTGGCAGGAACTGTAATCCAAAACGGTAGCTCACCAACGACACCAAATAACCAAACTGGTCAAAGTAGTGTTTCTTCCACACCTGAGAAAGCGGAACGTGAACGAAAGATGGCAGAGATGCTGTGTTCCTTGGAGAACAAAGATGCCTGCATGAGTTGCAGGTTGTAGAGTTAAATTTGTATCCTTCTTTATATGTGTATTTATGTTTTATTTCTTATTGGTCTCGTATTAAAGTATTTTACTTTCAAAATTTGTATACAATTTTTTTTGCTACAAGCATACATCAAACCATGTAGACAATTTTTAAAAATCTCGTCACAATGAAAATCTGTAAAGCCTTCATTTGTCTCTGTAGCACAATTATTAACCAATTGCCAACAGTTTAAGTTTCCACTTTTGTTTGTGTTAAGAAAAAGTGGAAACTTAAACTGTTGACAATTGGTTAATAATTGTGCTACAGATACAAATGAGGGCTTTTTGAGCTCAGCATAGACAGTATTTTGGCATTTTAAGATTTTCATTGTGATAAGTTTTTCAAAAATTGTCGTCATGGTTTAATGTCGACTTCCAATCAGCTAACTTTATCTTAAAAATCAAAAACATTTGGTGATGAATGGCTACACTTACGGTTACGAACTATACATTTCCGTAGTCTCTATTGTTTTAGCTACAAAGTTGCATCAAAAACTTTTCAATGCGAGCTATATTTCAAAAAAGTTTAGTTCAAAAGCTATCATTTTCTACTTTTTTTGACTAAAACCAATGGAAACGGCTTTAGATAGGGAATTTCTTCAAAAAAATTTTTTATTTAAAAAAATTTATACAGCTTTGTGATAAATATAATTTCTAATCAGAAAATATATACTTTATAGCTCTATGTCTATTAATATAGATGTAACTCCAAAAAATGTACCAAGAATTTCTATCAAAATCAGAAATTGAAACACTCTTCGTGTATTTGGTGGCGTCACTTGTATATGAATAGACATACAGCTACAAATTATATATTTCCTAATCAGGTATTGCATTGACTACAAACCTGCATCATCACATTTTCAATTAAAACAAAATTTGAAAAAATTCCCGATCAAAAGTGATTTCACTTGCCATTTAAATATGGTAGCATAGTAAAAATTACTTTTGATTTGGAATTACAATAACAAACCGCAGTAGTATTTAATGCTTCCAAAAACCAAAGCTGTCTCTCGTCGTTGAATAGAAACCAACCCCTCTTGCCACTGTTATTCCGCCATACAAATAACGCATAGGTCTTATCAGTTATCACATTTTTATTGTTTTATCATCCGAACAATATTGATGAAATGTATTAACTATATTAATAAGCAATTCTATCGCTAAGATGCGTTCGATATACATATTTAAAACTATCAAATCTGTTACAGCAAACTTCATCACTTCCCAATCGGCCTTTACTTCTTCGAACCTGTATCGAATGGCGGCCATATCGGAAGTGTCATAGGTAAACCCACCGTCTGTTTTGACAATGGTCAGAGGGATGCCTGTTTTCATCGAACCTTGAATCAAATTGTTTTAGAAAATGACTCACCGATTCGAACGTTAGACTTACCTCTTCTTTGACTCTTTGCAGAACGCTTGTAAGTCATGAATGAGAGGACTTTGTGATGCAAAACTAGGAAAACTATCTTCCAAGTGAGCTATGGAAATGCCAAACTGTGTACCCCAATCGCCGACGTTGTTGTGACGGATAGCATGATGTCCTAGGAACTCCAAAAGTCGGCAAATAGATTCGCCGATAATTGTTGACCGCAAATGTCCAATATGCATTTGCTTGGCAATATTCGGCAATGAGAAGTCAACTAGAATTCGTTTTTTGGAACATTGCGGTGGTTGAACTCCGTTTTTAAGAAAATCGTTGATTGCTTTCACGGCATAATTTCTAAAATAGAGATTTAAGTTCAACTTTAGCCAAAAACTCAACGGAGGACGAAACTTACTTATCTAAAAAGATGTTGATGAAGCCCGGTCCGGCTACTTCCACCTTGGCTATAATTTGTGATGTTTCCAGATTGGCAACTATTGCTGCAGCAATGTCCCTTGGTGGTTTTCCTTGGCCAATTGCTTTTCAGGCATTTGCAATTGACATAGCACTGTTGCACTGATAGTCACCCATATTTGCCGACACGGATATCACTGCTTTTGCTAGTTCGTCACTCAGTCCCGGAAACGCCTTTGCAATCGCCCTGGAGAAAAGATCGGTCAAATTAATGTTCATGAATGGACATCATTTCTTCGGGCCTGCTGCAGTGCATTTTCTCTGCTATTGCTATGGGCAGGCGATGGCCTCGAACTTTGATAACAGATGTAATCACATATCCACTTCATCACTCGCTTGCAATCTAGAGCGTCTAGATATTGACTTGGTTCTTCAATTGCTGCTAATTGTTCTATACAATGGTGTTCGAAGAGAAAGAACAAAAGAGTAGTTTCGGAAACTTTTCCAAAATATTTGTTTGTTTGCCTATCTGTCATTATATGACCTACCACACCAGGTGCTTTCGTGTGGGGAGTTTAAGGCTATGTGCACATTGTTATTTTCTGTGAAACTTAACAAAGCGCCTGCATCGGTATGAAATTTTTTACTAATTTTTGTCTTTTTTAGTGAAATACTGGTCAAAATGGAAAAAAAAGTTAATTTTTGCAACTTAAATTCACTTTTCTAAGTTCAAGGCTGCATGAAAATGAAAAATTATCGAATTTTTTGCAACCAAAAAAATATTTTTTACTTTTCAAACTCAACTGATTTTTATTCTCTGAAAAATCAATGGCGGCCAATGGCGGCTGTGGTAAACGTGGGTTCCCGGTCGTGGTAAACGCGGGTTCCCGGTCTAGATTTAGCTTGTAGGCAAAATGGCTAGGTAGTGCCGAAGTTGACTCTCTGGTTATACTCTGTGACCAGAGAGTCCACTCAGCAAGGTAATGCGTTTTTGCCTACAAGCTAAGTCAAACCGGAAAACCGCACCCGGAAAACCGCACTGGCCTTCACTTACCACAGCCGCCATTGTGTGCGGTCGCAGAATAAAGTCAGTTGAGTTTGAAAAGTAAAAAAATTTTTTTTTGGTTGCAAAAAAATCGATAGCTTTTAATTATCATACAGCCTAGAGCTTAGAAAAATGAATTTAAGTTGTTGGAGTTAACTTTTTTTTCCATTTTGACCAGTATTTCACTCAAAAAGACAAAAATTAGTAAAAAATTTCATACCGGTGCAGGCGCTTTGTTAAGTTTCACAGAAAATAACAATGCGCACATAGCCTTAAACTCCCCACTCACTAGCACCTGGTGTGGGGAAACCAATGACAGAAAATAATACATATTTTTGTGTCCTTTGACTACTTCGGTTCGGTTGGTCTTCAGTTTTTAGTTTTTAGAGTAATTGGCTTCCTCGGAATATCATGGGCGTTGTATTTACGAACTATCTTGTTGTATCTTCTTAAAACTATTCAAATTCATAATTGACCATACGAAAAGTGACCTGTCCGAGGATACGCTGTGGGAAATAACAACTTGCTGGCAGGATGCTCTTTCTAGCGAAGATATTGCTATGGAAGACGACTTGTTGCAGAAATGTACAAACCTAATATCAAATCCTTTTCGATAGTGCTATAATATATATACATATAGAATGCTATCCTAAAAACAAAAAAGTACGAAATAGCCTAAGCTACTGCGAGTATTAATCTCTTAAATTTAGATGTTAGTCATAGAGGTAAATTCTTTTAAACCCACAAGAAAATGTCTCTTTTTTAACCAAGATGTACTTTAAATACAGAGTTGGACGTTCCATCACCCCATCCAACTCAACTATGCCTACCGCGAAAGCTGTAGCTGTTGTCGCTGCAACCTCAACAAAGTGCAACCGAGCTCTTGACGTCGTAGCTAGCAATGCAGTGTTGTGACTTTGAACAACTCTCACAGTTTTAGTGATTTCACCGTTTGCAGACCTTATAATTTGAGTGGCACCGAGATCGATCTGGTGTTGAGAGACGACATAAGCATGGTACGGTTGCTTTCTACAACCGACTTTACAAATGAAGCGGATGGAAATTCAATTTCTTTGGACACCAAAACAAAATTATGGGGGTCCGATTGTCATGTAGTTAACTATGTCGTTTCAGGAAGCAATTATTATTATCATCCCAGTCAAAGGATTAATGTGGAACCTGTGTTGGTGCCTGGCTCAACCTACAGCCGGTCAACTAAAAATTTTATTATGTAAACAATGGGAAACAGGTGCTTATTTGTTTTTACAAATTCAGTGCCGATATCATCAAATACTCACAGAGTTGTTTTAAATGTTGAAACTTTTTTTGTTTTTATGAATTTATACGCCACTGCTTGAAGGCATATCGAATTTTTAAATAAACTTTTACTTGTTTGAAACTTCATAAACCAAGTTAAGATTGAGTTGTTTGTTCTGTGAGTTAGAATTCGTAGTTTAAAGCAGAAGTAGATTGTTATGTTGCTTTCCATTGGTTTCACTCGGGGAAGCACTCATTTTAAAAACCAGTTTAACACCTAATATTTTGTTCTATTCAGAAAAAGCCGACTATCGTAGCAAGACCTACCTTGGCGACACGTCGGCTTATCGCAAGATTCACGAATTGATGTCATGGGACAAGTCAAGGCATAATACACTGCGAAGCTTGCGGCACAACAAAAGAATCAAAAATCCGCTTCTCTACTATTGACACACATAATTTTATTGATCAAGAGATGAGATATACACAGTAAAGTTTAAAAAAAATTATCAATTTATTATTGTTGTTTGAACACGTTAGATTTTTACTCCTTCTGGGGGGTTTGCATGTTTGTGCTGTCCTGTTTCTGGCCTCGAACCTTACGCGGCAAGATGGTGTCTAGGCTAGGTTCTCTCAGTAGTTTTTGCTACCTAACATAGAAATGACAATGGCGAATGGACGTTCATACACCCGCCAATTTTCGAAAGTTAATCCCTCCATAGCCAAATGAAGTATTTTAGAAAGTGCACAGTTCGATGAAAACCTGCGAAGACTACGTGATCGTGACGAGCAAGAACTTAAGTTTGAAATTTTTCTGAAAAACACACGGAGCGTTATTGGTTTTAATTGGAAAGTAAGTTTTTGTCAAAAACTAACCTTGCATCTGTCCTACACTGAGTGTCTTGTTACTTTTCAGTGGCATACTGGTCTGGGAAGCTTCCTTATTGCTTAAACAAAAACAAAAGAGATAAAAAGAGATACATTACATTGTTTCTGAAATAATTTAGTTAGAACTACTTACAAAACATAAAACAAATCGAAATTTTGCAATATTTTGCAAATGTCAAAAATGAGTTTTTTTTTATTTGTTGATGTTTAGAATCTCACCACTACTCCATTTTTAATCAAGAAATAGGTCGCCATATTGAATTCGTGTTGAAAAATTTTTTGCGGGTGTTTTGGGTTGAAGGGGTGGAAGTGGATACTCTGTATTATCTACTCTGTGGGTTCTACTCTGTGGTGCAAACCACAGAGCAGATAATACAGAGTATCCACTTCCACCCCTTCAACCCGAAACACCCGCAAAAAATTTTTCAACACGAATTCAATATGGCGTCCTATTTCCTGATAAGAAAATGGAGTAGTGGTAAGATTCTAAACGTCAATAGAAAAATAAAAAAAAAAAAACATGACATCTTTGACATTTGAGAATAAAACTCGAAAGTCGAAACTCGTATGAAGAAATCTTAGGATATTTTATTTATTGTAAGTATTACTAAATTATTATGTATCCAACTATCTTTCGATTATCTTTCAGAAACAAGAATTCTTCTGATTCAAACACTAAAATCATCACAACAAACCGAGCCTTCGATGAAACAACATTCTTTACAGAGTTCTATGTGTCTGACAAACACCATCCTGCCAAATTCCTGCCTTCAATGATTTGCATTTGGACGATCAAGTTGCTTTGTTAAGTGTTCATGCTGGCGAGCATCTTCTTTTGGGTTTGTCTTGGCGATCTATGCACTTAAAAGAAATCTGGTTGCTAAGAAACAATTGCGTTAACTTTAACAAAACATTGTCCAGGTGTGTTTTCCGACAAAATTTCTTCCCCGATTACGTTAAAATAAAAACAAATATTTTACATTTCAGATGCAAGACTTTCACCCAATTACAACATTATCAAGTATCCACTGACAACTCCATGAACACTCCAAAGAAGAACAAGAATCGAGTACTTTGTTCAGACGTGCACGAAAATATGCAATTTCGATATCGCAAGCATGCTGGGAAACTGCAAGGGTCTTCAGAGACTGCGAATATTTTACATTTAAAGCATTTGTACAAGGTTGAGGTGATAGACAGGGAAATCAATCAACAGACTAAGGTGAGTGCCAATAAATTGTTTTGTAATAATATTTGTTGACTGATTAACATGTCATCTTCACTTAGGATGCTGATTTCGATGAATAAGAAGCGGCCGAACCACCAGCCGGACATCCAAAACAATTTAACACTAAATAACCAAAATGGTCAAATCAATGTTTCTTCTACACCTGAGGAAGCGGAACGTGAACGAAAGATGGTAGAGATACTGTGTTCCCTGGAGAACAAAGATGCCTGCATGAGTTGCGGGTTGAGGAGTTAAATTTTTATCCTTCTTTGTATGTGTATTTATGTTTTATATCTAATTGGTTTCGTACTAAAGTATTTTATTTTCAAAATTTGTTTACAATTTTTTTTTTTGCTACGAGCTTACATCAAAATATGTCGACAATTTTTAAAAATCTTGGCACAATCAAAATCTTTACATTCCAGTCTCTTGTTCATATTATGCTGAGTTCAGAAAGCTTTCATTTGTCTCTGTAGCACAATTATTAACGAATTACCAACAGTTTAAGTTTATACTTTGGTTTGTGTTAAGAAAAAGTGGAAACTTAAATTGTTGGCAATTAGTTAATAATTGTGCTACAGAGACAAATGAAGGCTTTTTGAGCTCAGCATAACGTAGACAGTATTTTGGCATTTTAAGATTTTCATTGTGATAAGTTTTTCAAAAATTGTCGTCATGGTTTAATGTCGACTTCCAATTAGCTCACTTTATTTGAAAAATCAAAAACATTTGGTTATTTCTAAAAATCAAAATTTTTTAAAAAAATTCATAAAAATTTCCAAAACCAAATTTTTTTAAATATTGATATGCAGTCTTTTTTAAACAGTTTACCACTTCTTAAATCTAAAATTTCGTCAAGATCGTGTAAGCCATTAACGAGAAAGTCGGTTTTGAAAAAAACGATGCTATGGGAGGTACCGTTTTTAGACTTTTTCTAAAATTTTTTTTTACATCATAAGAAAAACAATCTAAAATTAATACTGCACAGAAAATCTTATCGAAATCGTTGGAGCCGTTTTCTAGAAAAATAAGTATTATCGTATCGGTTGTATGGCAGGTACCGTTATTTCAAGACCTAGAGACCCAATTCCAAAAACCCCTCTGTAGGATACCAAACAAACCCTAACTGCAAATTTTGAAGAAAATCGGTCAAGCGGTTCAGGCTGTAGATCCATATCCAGACAGACAGACATACAGACAGACAGACAGACAGACAGAATTGCAGGACCCACTTTTTTCGTATTCTCTATCATCGTAATGTCATGTTTAATTGTTATCTCAAAATTTTTTTTCTGCATGATTGCAAGACTTGCCTTATAGTACCTGTAAACGCAAGTAAAAATTTGTATTGAAAAGCTAACAAATAATATACCTTTTGTTTTACTTACCCTGTGCGATCACTATGCGCGTTGATATACGTCAATAATAGATGTCCACATTAATTTCTGTCAAATGTTTTTTTGTTTTTTCCAACATTTTGTGTTGTTAAATTGTCCTTCTTGTTTCGGTTCAAATGAGTTTCGCACTGAAAAATTAAATAAAACAGGGTCAAAAATCGAAAAGAAACTATTTGTTTACTAAACGTATAGTGAAAATTACCTGGCAATCTGGTGAGGGTGTAATGTCTGCTGGTTGATAGACGATGGAGTAGTACTCACTCATGCAAATGCAAGTCAATAGATTTTTTTTTTATTCATGCCAAAGTATGAATGGAAAAAGGGAATGCGTAAACGATACGGGTGCGAAGATAGCCGACGTATAGTCGTGGGGCATTGTTGCCATTAAAAGTATGAATATAAATGGGTTCCACTTTCGCTGTGTGGAGGTGGAAAGATAAGATGGCAACAGGGTGGTTAGGAAGACAGATTTTTTTTTGGGAACCCTCAAAGTAGCTAATAGGTAAAGAAGTTCAAGGGGTGAGCTTTTGTTTTGTTTTCTGTTATTGGAAATAGGTGTAGGAGAAGAAAAAGTCAGTTAGTGAGAGTCTAAAATAACAAAAGAAAATGGAAAATGAATTTTTGGGTGGGTGGAATGCCTAAATGTTCAACAGGGAGCCGGCATTCATTTCCATTAACCAAAGTAGTGCGGGAGGCAGCAAAATTGCTTAAACGCAAACCCGAACGACATCTTTTAAGGAAAGTTTATGTATAAAGACCTTTGTTAAAGGCAGTGTGTAATCAAAATAATTTGAATAGACAAAAAAGGAAAAACTGATTTGATCTGGATCCGAAAGACCACCGCCAAAGAGATTGTAAAGAAAAACAAGCAGGAAATCCACGGGTAAGACGATAGTGTAGTTAGGAAATTTTGTTTTATGATCTTAATATAATAGGCAGTGTAGTGGTGGGTTTGGTTGTTGCTAAGTGAAAATTAAATCAGGATGGAAATTAAGGTTTTTTTTGTTATAGCCTTACCTTCCGGCGGTCACACAGACCAAGGTCGAAAAGGTCGTGACCGTCCAACGTTAGAATACGGGTCAAGGTAGTACCGGTACTCTGAAACAAAAGTCAACGGATCGGAACTGACCGTAAAACAAAAGACAAAGAAAAAAAGGAACAACAACAACAGAGAAAAAAAAACGAAGGATAGAGAAAAGCCCGTGGGCCGTGGGAGTTCCCGGGCTTCACAAGTAAAATTTTTTTTATTGTTTCTTGCGTCAACAAGTGAAAAAAGTGCTAGTAGAAGGTAGGCCGTGGATTAGAAAAAAAATCATATGCGATCAATATAACTGCTCGGCTGATACGTGTACAAGGGATTTCAAGTTGAGACGAATCACAGTGGTGGCCCGATAAATCGCCGTCACCAAAAAGAAGAGAAGGCGAATCGTTGCGGATGCCGTATTTTATTTTAATTTCAATAGCGTGATATTTGTTTTGTGTTTTTTTTTTATTTCATTTATTTATTTAAGCTTTTTGTACATTTTTATATTTTTTTTTTTATTGATCATTGGGTTTTTTTTTTTGGTAAGAGTGAGGCGGCTAGAAAAAGGTTTTCTAATTTGCGTTGTGCTGAATGTTTTTCGTGAGACAGTGTATAGCGGCCCAAAGAAGGCCCATTCCCCTAAAAAGAGAGCTCTTTTTTTTTGAGGTTGTACGAAGTAGGTTCAGGAAGACGATTCGATTCCTTCCGTGATCAGAACCGCGCTTTTTAGGAAATCAAGTTCGGCAATTGATCTCGCGGAGAAAAAAAAAACCTGAACGTATAAAAGATAGTGATCTATTCTGGAGAGATTTTGTTTTTTTTTTAGAATAGGTTCATTCCTAATTTATAATTCATTCACATTTTATTTTTGTTTTATTTGATAATTTTCCCATTTATCGTTGAACTTAGTTGGATCATTTATTGTTTTCTTTTGTTTTGCCATTCATTTGGTTTTTTTTAGTATGTAAGTTAGATACCATTTTCTTTTTGTTTGTAGCTAGTAAGTTTTAAATTCATTTTATGATTTTATTTTGCGTTTTTGTCGCCTTTTAAATTTTAACAATAAATATGAATCACGCTATATGTTGATGAAAATAGGCGTGTGCGATTCATTTGAGTTTACGGGTGATCATGCTCAATAGAGAGTAAGAATCACAAGGGGTGGTGAGAAGGTGGTGAGGATGCAGTGGTAGAGGGTTGACGGTTTCGCAATTTCGTTGGGGAATTCCAGATCATCGGCCGCCGGAGTTCCAGGTTGGGAGGGTTATAGGCCATGCTGCACTAAGACCAGCAGCTCCTGGAGTGTGGAGTTTTTCGGTGGTGGTTTTAGAAGGCATGATTTTGTGTTTTGGTCGAGGTGAGGTGCGATCGGGAAGCCAAGATCCCCCCCCCCTATATCCGACGAGCTAGGCCCCGAAAGCAAGCATGCCAGACTTCCCGGCGAACATTCTGTTCCCTTTCCTTACCCTTCCTTTTGTCCACATCCTCTTTTCCCATCTTTCCTTTTCCCAAGGTGAAATTCCCTTTGCTTACCTTTCCTGTTTTGCTCCCATCCAATGGTGTTCCTTTTCCTTTATCCCACCAATTCCCTATCCTTACCTTATCCGTTTCCTTCGTTCAAAATATCCATCCCACCTTACCTACCTTATTCATTTCCTTCCGATCCAAATTCCTATTTCCTTCCTGAAATCCAAACCTTCCTTACCCTTAATCCTCTCCTTTTGCCTCGCATCAAATGGCGCCCAGACGTGTTGTCCGTGTTCAAATCCTATGTGTCGTATATCCTTACCTTTATTCGAAATCCCTAACAACAACAAATCTGATCGTAAGTCATGATAAGGGATAGCTTTTAAGCAGGCCCTTTCATTTGCGACGAGACGTTTTGTTGTAGTAACGTTATCGGTCGCTGAGTTATTAGAATCTGTTTCAAGTATGTCTTCGAGAGGAAGGTCACAGACGAACCAATCGAAATGCGACCTGATACAAGATCTCATAACACAGCAACTGAACCTTTCCACTCCCATCCTGAAAAATTTCGTTGGGTATTCGAGTCTTAAGAACTATCGTAAGTCATGAACAAGGAAAGCTTCAAAGCATACCTGTTCATTAGCGACGTAGTATCTTAGACTTGAATAACCAACAATAACCCTGTGTAAGTATTAATGTCGTTTTTTTTTAATTCATTAACACCACACTCCAGGGTGAAGAGATATAAACTTATAAAGAAAACCGAAACTGTTAACGATACCTCAAAGAGAAAAAAAACCCACATGCACCGAAGCACACCCCTTCAAACACCCCAGCATTTTTTAAGATACACAATAAATCAAAAACAACAATACACATAATAACAATTTTGTTAGTAAATTTTAGAAAACGTTAGTTTTGTTAATCATATCCATATTCTTCATTTTAAAATTTCATCCGTGGGTTCTTGTATAGTGTTTTATTGTCAATGGTCAGATAGTTCGAGGAAGGAGACCTGAAAAATAAAAACAAAATTCTACATTAGATAAATTTGAGGATATGTTAGTTTGGATACTTACAGCTATATGGTTGCAAAGTTTTAGGTGTCGTTCTTGTAGTGTTTAGTCCGTTTGCAGTGGTTATCCAAGGACGGTGATCTGAAAAATAAATTTTTTATATTAGTAAACTGAATAGGTAAAACGTTTGGTTAGATCAGTGTTTTTGCTAGAATTAGATTAGTGTTAGAGATAGCGTTAGTGAGATTAGTGTTACGTTAGGTTATTGTAAGGTGGGATTATTGTTAGTATAGTATTAGTGTTTTTGTTAGTTTAGCGTTAGGTTATTGTTAGTTTATCGTTAGCGTTAGATTAGTGTTAGTGTTAAATTATCGTTAGTGTTAGTTTAGCGTTAGGTTATTGTTAGTTTATCGTTAGCGTTAGATTAGTGTTAGTGTTAAATTATCGTTAGTGTTAGTTTAGCGTTAGTGAGATTAGTGCTACGTTAGGTTATTGTTAGGTGAGATTATTGTTAGTATATTATTAGTGTTAGGTTATTGTCAGTGTTACGTTAAGGTTAGTGCTAGTGAAGTCATTGTAGTTGGTAGGTCTTAGTTTCGGGTTTGTTTAGTAAACAGTGTAATGAGTGAAAGTAAGAAGAAAGATACGAGTAATAAACAAGTTAGAATAGTTACCCGCTCCATAGTTAAAAAGTCGACAGGAGAAAATTCGAAAATGTCGTTCGCTGGTCACTCTCCAAAACAGGCGGTTCTGCCAAAGGAGCCAAGTGGCAGCGGTAGTCAACCACCTCCATCCAAAAGCCATCTTCCACCAGATCTGCAAAACAAAACAAATGAAAGTCAGTCAGGTCAAATGCCATCCAGTAGAACAGTGAGTTTGGACTCAGTTGAGAGGCCTGACTATAGTCTAATAAGTGCGCTGGAGGCAGCGAGAAACACAGGAAGTAGGGGAGAAGAGAGACCCGATTGCCAAGCCAACAATGAGATAGGGAAAGAACCAAATCGTCAGGAAGGTAGCGTAGTTTCCGATGAGCTGAGGTCAGTCATAAATTCAGCGGTAGAGAGTGCGTGCGACGCCTACTGCAGCTCGATTGGGGACAGGTTAAGTGCTACTATGCATGAACTAATGAAAGCTGGTTTTCAAGAGTTCAGGAGGGAATTTGAAAATCCAGTACGGTCTAGGTCCCGCCAAACCGATAGGTCCCCACAGGGGCATGATAGGTCGTACCGAAGACCTGAAGAGTATTTGTCCGTTCCGCAAGCAAGACTGACTCAGCTGAAACAGTCAGCGAGACCGTTTGCGCCGACAGCGAACCACGGGTCGAGGGCAGCTTTCCAAGCAAATTATTATGAAGAGCGAGCTCAGTTTTCAGGCAATCCCAACGGTAGGTGGAATCCTCAAGGATCGTATCCGCATCATGAGGGTCCCAGAGCAAAACCTATAAAGATAGACAAGTGGGGATTAAAGTTCGACGGCAATCCTGAAATACTTACCGTCGAAGATTTCGTTTTCAGGGTGGAGACCTTACAAAGCCAACATGTCTGCTCCTGGGCTGAGGTTTTGCGGGATTTTCATCTGCTGCTCTCAGGTGCTGCCAACGATTGGTACTGGCAGTTCCAACGCGACCATTATCAGCCGGATTGGCAGGTACTCAAAAACGCGATTATGCGGCAGTTTAGGAACGCCAAAACCGATTTTGATATCCTGCGCGAAATAATGGATAGAAGGCAGTGCACCTGGGAGTCCTGTGATGAAATCTTCGCAGCGATCTCCAAGTTAAAGCATCAGCTCAGGATGCAGATACAGGAAGAAGAGCTGGTAAGGATCCTGAAAAGAAACCTCAACGAAAAGTTAGGAAGCTTGGTGTACCCTCAGGCGATTTATACGCTGGATCAGCTGAGGATGTCTTGCAAGGAAGCGGAGTCAGCTTTTCCTGGTCGGGTGAAAGAAGCTCAAAAGCCGTTCGAACCGCCGATTAGGTACAAGGTCAAAGAGTTGGAAGTGGAGGATGAATCTCCATACGCGGAAGAGCAGTTAGCTGCTTTCCAACACTCAGGGGCTCGACCAAAACAGAACCACGTTGCGACCCTAGATCGGTGAGGTGTTGGAACTGTAAGTCGACGGGTCAGTTTTATAAAGACTGTACCGCGGATCGTACCTTGTTTTGTTACAAGTGTGGCAGAGAGGGGGTAATTACACCCAAATGTCCGGTATGCAATCCGGGAAACCGGAACCGGAACGCGAGTTAACCGGGGAATCGCGTTCGACCCAAACCAAAGTTTAGGACCCCGATTAGAAGAGCCGAAAGACAATAGAAAAGTAAAATTATTAGTCAGAAGTAAAGAAGAAGCGGATGTAGAGAGGAAAAGATTCGAGATCATACCTCTACACATTAGATTAAGGAATTATGAAAAGGTTAGAGAGAGAATATTTGGAAAAAGAGTAGGGGAAGTGTCAAGTAGAATAAAGAAAACGCGACAAAGGTTTCAGTTACGAAAACAAGTGCCAAAGAACATAGTGGCGACAGTCATCGGAACTGATTCAGATCCGAGGCCGTACGCCAAAGTAGTGGTAGGGGAAAAAGAAATCATGGGGCTTCTTGACAGCGGCGCTAGTGTTAGCATATTAGGTAAAGGTTGTGAAGAGTTTGTGGCCGAACAAAAGATACCCATTTTGCCACACATATCGGGAGTTAAAACTGCCGACGGGAAATCCCAGGCAATAATAGGGAAAATTTGTGTAAATGTAAAGTATAAGTGTTTATCAGAAAAACTTACGTTGTATTTGGTTCCAAATTTGGATCAAAATTTGTGTTTAGGTGTCGACTTTTGGAAAGCGTTTCATATCGCTCCAAGTATTGTGAGTTCTATGTCAATTTTAAGTGGAGAAGCTGATTTAGATTGTGCCCATCAGCTATCTTTACAGCAAAAAGCGAAATTGGGTGCTGTTAAGCACAGATTTCTCGACCACGTCATGGTTTGGGAAAAACTTCGATGATGGAACATGTCATAGATACCGGGAATGCTGACCCTGTCAAGCAGCGACACTATCCTGTATCTCCAGCGGTGCAAGCCTTGTTGTACAAGGAAATCGATAGGATGCTGGAGACGAGCGTGATTGAGGAAAGTGAAAGCCCTTGGTGCTCACCCGTTACACTTATCAAAAAGGTTGCGGCAGATAACACTGTCAAGTACAGGTTCTGCTTAGATGCTAGGAAGGTGAACGCGGTGACCAAAAAGGATGCGAATCCTCTCCCCCACATAGAAGGACTCCTTAGCAGACTGCCAGACACGTACTACTTAAGCAGTGTCGATTTAAAGGAAGCTTTTTGGCAGATACCGTTGGAGTTACAGAGTAGAGAAAAAACCGCGTTTGCGGTACCGGGGAGACCTTTGTACCAGTTTACGGTCATGCCCTTCGGGTTGTGCAATGCGGCTCAAAGATGATGCCGTCTAATGGACAAAGTAATCCCTGCACGACTCAGGGACCGTGTTTTCGTGTATCTGGACGATCTCCTCATCATCGCGCCTGACTTCGAGACCCATGTCACTCTGCTAGAACAGGTAGCCGATTGCCTTAGAAGGGCAAACTTAACTATTAATTTAGCCAAGTCAAAGTTCTGTTTTAAAGAATTGAAATATTTAGGTTTTATTGTCGGAGGAGGGAAGTTGAAAACCGATCCGGCGAAAGTCGAAGCAGTTGTAGATTTTCCCCTACCTAGAAACACAAGACAGGTTCGTAGGCTACTTGGTCTAGCAGGGTGGTATAGGAGGTTCATTAAAGATTTCTCTACCTTAACAGCTCTATTAACAGATATGTTAAAGAAAAAGAACGAAAAATTCAAAATGTCGGAAGGTTAGGTTAGGTAAGGTTGAATGGGGGGTGCAGCCACAAGTGGCAACACCTCACTCGGATCTCGAGGATCCATTGTGCTCCTCGGGAAATCATAGGATGAGGAAATGGGAGGATTGGAGAGGTGGATGGTTATTGTGGTAGGGAACTCCCACTGAACCATTTGAAGCCCTGAGTAAATTTCAAGACGTTGCTCAGTGGGAGGTTAGAGATGTCGCCCAGTTCGTCGAAGAAGTATTCTCCGAGGGTTTTTTTCCGAGTGTGGGCTAAGCTAGGACACTCACAGAGGAAGTGGAAAGATCCCTCCTCTGCCTCCTCATCTTGGCATCCTCTACATAAGTCGGATGTGCTAATACCCATTCTCATCATGTGGGTACCCAACGAGTTGTGACCCGTGAGAATGCCAATCAACAGAGAGAACCGAGGTCTGCTTAGCTGGAGTAGAAATTCTGTTTTTTTTCTTGGAAATATCTGGCCAAAGGTTTCTAGAGACTCGGCATGTTTCTAAAGATGACCACCTGTCATTGGCGATTTTTAGAAAATTGTGTTTGATTCTGCTTTTTTCTTGCTCTAGTGGCTTTAGAACTGAAGTGTTCGCTTCGCTGTGCTTGATTCGAGTGCTGACCCGATTTTTGCCAGCTTATCCGCCATTTCATTACCGATAATGTCACGATGTCCAGGAACCCAAGTTAAAATAACTGTGTTTGTCTCACTGAGCAGTCTAAGGTTACTGCGACAGCTGTCTACTAGCCTGAATTTTGTGATAATGGATGAGATAGCTTTAATGGCCGCCTGGCTGTCTATGAAGAAGTCAATATTTTTGTTGATCAAGTTTTGCGTAGCAAGGTGCTTCGCGGCTTCGCACACTGCGAGTACTTCTGCTTGAAAAACACTGCAGAAGTCGGGAAGCTTTATTGATCTATTCATGTTAGGGTAGTCTGAGAAGATACCTGATCCTACCCCTTCGTCCGTTTTGGAACCATCTGTGAAGACGGAAATGTGATTTTCTTTTATAACCCTGTTTTCCTCCCAGCTTTCTCTAGTCGGAAAGACTGTTAGGGCCACTGGATTGAAATCAATATGCGGGGGGTATAGTCTGTTTGGATGTCTATATCTGTATGGTTCATGATGGTTCTATGGCCTGATATGCCTGTTTTCCAATTGTTGCATTGTTTGAGTCGCAGTGCGCTTTTGGCCGCCATCTCCTTAGTAAAGAGATCTAGGGGGGCTAGCGATAGGAAGGTTTCCAGAGCTGCAGTTGGTGTTGTTCTCATGGCACTGGTTGAACCAATGCATGCAAGCCTTTGGATTTTGGTCATGGTCTTAAGGTTTGAAGCCTTCTCTAATGATGGCCACCAGACTAGACAGGCATATGTGAGGATTGGTCTTATTATGGATGTATACATCCAGTGAATGGTTTTGGGACCAGGTCCCCATTTTTTACCAAAAATTCTACTACAAGTGTAGAAAGCGATTTGAGCTTTCTTTTCTCTTTCTTTTAAATTTTCTTTCCAGTTAAGTTTACGATCAAGGACAATTCCGAGATATTTTGCCGTTCCAGATAAGTTTATTGGTATTCCATTAATGGAGGGAGGAAGTATATCTGGAATGTTACGTTTTCTCGTAAACAGAACAAGTTCTGTTTTTGTAGGGTTGACGTTTAGCCCACAGTTTTTCGCCCAGCTGGTGAGCTTGTTTAGAGCTGTCTGAAGAAGTTCACAAAGGGTGGTTGTGAATTTTCCCGAAGTCATGATGACGATGTCATCGGCATAGGCTACTGCTTTTATTCCACTCCTGTCGAGTTTAACCAGGATTTGGTTAACTACTAGGAGCCAGAGTAGCGGGGATAACACTCCTCCTTGAGGTGTACCTCTACAAGTTTTTACTTTTAGGGTAATTTCACCCATTTCTGCTTTTACTATTCTCGTTTGGAGCATGGAGTCGATCCAGTTTGATAGCGTTGGCTCGATATTTATGGAACTTAATGCCATGCGAATAGCATTGTATTCAACGTTGTTGAAGGCCCCTTCTATATCGAGGAATGCAGCCAACGTGTACTCTTTATATTGGATTGACTGTTCAATGGTTCCCACTACTTCATGAAGTGCAGTCTCAACTGATTTGCCCTTTATATATGCATGTTGGGCTGTAGAGATCACATTGTTATTCAGTTTTGTGCGGATATGCGTTTCTATAATTCTTTCTAGAGTCTTAAGTAGAAAGGAGGATAGGCTTATTGGTCTGAAATCTTTGGGTTCAGTGTGAGAGGGCTTACCGGCTTTGGGAATAAATATGACTTTAACTTCTCTCCAACTAGTTGGAATAAAGGTGAGGTTTAGACAACCTCTGAATATTTCCACTAGTATCGGCACAATCAAGTCTTTGGGACTTTGGAGCATCATTGGAATGATACCGTCCGGACCCGCAGATTTGTATGCTGAGAATGAGTCAATGGCCCACATTACCTTCCTATTATCTACTAATAGATTTCCTATGTTGGATCTAACGTTAGCGCTAGGGTTTCCGCGTTCTGGGGATGTCGTTTGAGAACAACCTGGAAAGTGGGTGTTTATGAGTGACTCTAGAGTTTCAGAGCATGAGTCAGTCCATGTGTTATCAGGTCTTCTAAGAAAACTAGGGATATTTTGGACCTTGGACATGACTTTTTTTAGCCTTGCTGCGTCATTTGTGCACTCAAT
This sequence comes from Melanostoma mellinum, assembly GCA_914767635.1. Classification (NCBI taxonomy): domain Eukaryota; kingdom Metazoa; phylum Arthropoda; class Insecta; order Diptera; family Syrphidae; genus Melanostoma; species Melanostoma mellinum. Next base: position 9,092,539 of record OU612061.1, on the reverse strand, counting down.
ATCTGAGCAGAAGTTGCGCCAGGCTGCTCTTTTTGCGTAGGTAGTTCTATTTTTATATTCATTTTTACTGATCTTGTATAGGTCCCAGTCAGCCGAAAGGTTGCTAAATTTTGCTCTATTGAAGAGCCTCCTAGAGTTCCTTCTAAAGGTCAATAGTTCGCTTGACCACCATATGGGGTTGGATCTACCTTTCCCTTTGGATAACGGGCATGAGCTTTCGTAGGCATTAATTATGTCTGACATAAGCTTGTTTACCTGTGTCTCTATGGCTGAGCAGTTAAGCAAAGGCTGATTGTTGTTCTGGCTGAGAGTTAGGGCCAGTTTTTGGTTATAGAGACCCCAGTCAGTTTTCCTAGGGTTTCTATAAGGGATACAGTTTTCAGATTTGTGTTCTATTTCGAATGTTATCATTCTATGGTCAGAGAAGGTTACGTTGTTGGAGACCCTCCAATTACTGGTTACTAGCGTACCAGAGTTGGTGGATAGTGTAACGTCTAACACTTCTTTTCTTACCTTTGTTACAAATGTTGGTTCGTTACCTCTATTCATAATTATCAGGTTGTTCTCAATAATAAATTCAAAAAGTGACTCACCTCTTTCGTTCGTGTTTGTACTACCCCACTGTACATGATGGGCATTTGCATCACAGCCCATGAGTAGGTCCCAGCCATTCCTTTTTGTTGTGGCGACCAATTCTGCAACAGCTGCCGGCGGGGGGTTGGAGATTGCATCGCCCGGCATGTAGACGGAGGCTAGGATTAGGGGTGGAGCCCCTTCTCGCTCGCACTTCACTGTTGTCAGATCATTACTACTGTGAGGGGTTAGAAGGAAGAGATTTAAATTTGTCTTTGATAAAATGCATGTACGATAGTTACCTTCTGTAGGCCCTTTGCTAAAGAAAAGGAAGTGATCTTTGGATTTCAGTCCGCAGATCCGGCCATGATTTATCCACGGCTCTTGAATTAGGGCTAAGTCGATGTCAGTTTTTGACATCAACGCGGTCAAGGTGGCAGAGGCCAACTTACTGTGCTGCAGGTTTATTTGTAGCACCTTCATTGTCTTTTTTGTGTTCGTCATTTTTGTTTTGTAAGTTGGCAGCCGTTGCCGGCCTCACCCTAACCTTGTTTAGGCCAATGTTTAGTCTATATCCCCTTTCTGGAAGCATAGCCATTGACTCATGATTGAGCAAGACTAAGACTTCTTGGCCTGCGCTCGTAGGCTCTTCCATCTCCAGTACTTCCCAGTCAGCACTTGGGAAACTTGGGTTGAGTTTTCGTAAGAAAAGCTCAATTGTTTCCTTCTTCAAGCGCGGCCCAGGAATGTTTATCCGGACTTTGGGTCTGGTGGGGAGGTCTTTTTTAAGGCAACTTTAAGTGTTGCTCCTTCTATAAAATCCGCCATTTCGGATATCTTTGTTTTTAGCCAGTTAAGGGTAAATTCATCATTGCACGTGAGAATTTTGAAACCCTTTATCGTCGAGATGGGTCCAAAATCAGGCACCGCGCCCGATGACATGGGAAGCTCGTCAGTCATGCACTCGAGTAGCCTTATTTCCACTCGAGTCCAGTCTTCTTCGCTTAGCCTTTTTTCTGGTCTCCCCTCATTGATAATGGCCACCTGAAGGCTCTCTTTTATCAATTCCGCTACAGTACTTTTTTTGTCAGTTGTACTGGCCGTCTTGGGCTTTTTGTTCACGGACATTGGAGGGGGTGTCGAGTCATTGTGTCTGGCTCTCTTTCTTTGACTGCTTTCTTGGGGCTTTCTAAACCTTTCGGGTTTAGGACCATCCAGTTGTGGTCTCCCTGGGGTTTTTTTGGCCACCGCAGTCTTTGCCAATATGGTTTTCTTTTTTGCTTCTTCTTTTGTGACTCTACCTCTGGGTTCTGCCAAGGGCAAGGTCTTGGCTTCCATTTTATTAATGAATTTCCGAGCCCAGCTTAGGCGTTTCCAATCACGGAAACACAGCGTTGAGGTGTCACCTTTGCCGAATCTTCTTACGGTCCTTCTGGCATTTTCGAGCCTCTTTTGACCTGGGTCTTGTGCATCTTCCTTTTTCTGTACTCTCGGATTAGGGCCTTTACCTTTTGCCGGCTCTTATGAGCGTTGGCTCTTGGTTGGGGCTTTCTCCTCACAGACTTTGGGATGCGCGTTCTTTTCCGGACCCTTGTTTGGCGTTGAGGTCATTTTGGCCGAAATCTCATTTTTCGCCAGGAATTCGCCTCTTTTGGCCTCTGGCCGCCTTGGGACAGGATTTTCGGCCACGGTGACATCCGCGATAGAGTCGTCAGAACTGGTGAAAGATTGATAGTCGTCTTCCTCGAGGATGCGATGTTCCTCTTCCGACGTTATCTCTCGTCCACCTGCTCCTCCTTCTCCATCATCGGAGTCTGTGAAATCCATGAGGTTCTCCGAGAGTTCTCATTGGTTTCAGCGGCTTTCCTGCTGCAGCCAGGAATGCAATCTTCTGCATTGTCTATTTTTTCTTCTTTTCTTGTCACTGGCGACTTATCTTCTTTCGAAGCCAAGCCATCGCCGACAGCCGTGACTACTGCCGACTTTTGAGCGTATATCCCCGCTCGAGTTTTCTCTTCTACGTTTACCTTTTCCATGTTTTAGATAGACATCTCTGTTTGAGGTTTACTTGGTTGTTTGACTCTGCAACTGGATTGCTGGAGTGTCGAAACGTGTCACCACCACGTCAAGCTGAAACCTCGTGGGAGAGAAAAACAAAATGTCGGAAGAGGCGATTGTTGCTTTCGAAAAGCTGAAGTCAGCATTAACGACAGCACCAGTGCTTACACACCCCGATTTCACTAAACGCTTCTTTATCCAGTGCGATGCATCTGATACTGGAATCGGGGCGGTGTTATTTCAGAAGAAAGAAGAAGATCAGGAAAGTCCTATTTCTTACTTTTCCCAAAAGCTTAATTCCTGTCAAAGAAATTATAGCGTGACAGAGAAGGAATGTATGGCGGCTGTCATGGCCATCAAAAAGTTTAGGCCCTATGTTGAAGGGATGGACTTCGCCGTGATCACCGACCACTCTAGTCTAAAATGGTTGATGACGATGAAGGACCTTAACGGTCGACTAGCTAGGTGCAGTTTGGAGTTGCAGGCATTCACTTTCAACATAGAGCATAGGAAAGGAAGCCTTAACGTAGTACCTGATACGCTTTCTCGTATACATGTCGAAAGTATAGAGTTAGAACAAATAGCACCATTAGTTGATCTGGATTCAGAACATTTCGAATCAGAAGAATATAAAAATTTAAAGACAACCATAGAACGAAATAGCGAAACATTGCCTGACTTGAAAGTACAAGACATCTTTGTGTATAAGAAAGCACTTCCCAGTGAAAATGATGTTTTGTCGGAACACACTTGGCGGCTGTGGATACCTTCAGCTATGACCGAGCAACTAATTGCTAATGCTCATGAGCCTCCACAGGCAGCGCACGGTGGCATAGCAAAAACTTTGCATAGAATACGTCAGTATTTCTATTGGCCCAATATGACGGTGCAGATTCGACAATACATCGCTAAATGTTCTATTTGTAAACAATGTAAATCGTCAAATCAAGTGCAACGTCCTCCTATTGTTAATAGTTTTTCAACAGACCGTCCTTTTCAAAAGTTATATGTCGACTTCTTGGGCCCGTACCCAAGGTCAAAAAGTGGTAATTCATGTTTATTTGTAGTGTTAGATCATTTCTCAAAGTATGTATTTATCAAGGCTTTAAAAGCTGCCAATGCTTTAAGTATTATTAAGTATTTGAAAAATGAAGTATTTTGTATGTTTGGAGTTCCTCAGATAATCCATTCGGATAACGGGAAACAATTTTTGGCAAAAGAATTCCAAAACTTTTTGCAAGCGTACGGAGTTCGTCATTTCAGAACTGCAAATTATGCACCTCAGTCGAATGCATCTGAAAGAGTCAATAGAACACTTCTGGCAGCGATAAGGTCCTATTTAAAAGACGACCAACGAGACTTAGATCTCCACTTAGACGAGATAGCGTCTGCGTTAAGAAGTTCTGTTCACTCCGCAACGGGGGTGTCACCATACTTTGCGCTATTCGGTACAAATATGATGACCCATGGAAGTAACTACGAGTTAGCACAACAACTTAATTCCATGGAAGACGGAGAAATTATGACTCCTCCCAGACAAAATCGACTGCAGTGCATACGCGAGAAAATTAAAAATTCCATTCTAATGGCAAACGAAAAAAGCGCTAAAACTTACAATACGCGAACGCGAGAAATAAAATATTGCCCAGGTCAAGAGGTATTCAAAAGAAATTTTATCCTGAGTGACGCGAAACGCGAAACTTTGTCCTAAATATGTTAAATGTCGTGTGGTCAAAGCAGTAGGAAACAACCTATACGAATTAGAAAACACCAAAGGTCAACCTATAGGAGTCTTCCATGCAAAAGACTTAAAACAATAAAAGAGATGATTTGAACCGATCCAATCCCCCATCCATCCTATGACACTAACATCTACTAACCAAACATCCACTAAAATACCCAATCAGCATTAACCAATCCTCAATAAACCATACATCCAAAAACCTTCAGAACATAAACGTACCCGTTTCCATTTTTTCATACCCATCTCCATTTTCCACATCCATTCCCAGTTTTCACATTCACTTCCGATACTAACAACATCCAACTAACGACATTTCACTTATCCCAACCCATCCTCACGAATCATTCTCAAAAGCAATATTAATCATGCAATAGCTTATTATTAGTACGAAGTTACGATTCAGTTTGGTTGCACATAAGTACCTTAGATTAATTTTATGTATTTGTTATAGAGTATTTATTTATCTAGTTAATTTATTTATAGAGTTATTTATTTACAGAGTTATTTATTTACATAGAGTTATTTATTTACATAGTTACTTATTTATAGAGTTATTATTCATATAGTTATAGAGGTTAATATCTCACTAGCAATATTTAAAATCTGTGATATATACACTTTAAGTGGCTAAGTACTGTGATATTAGGTAGTAGTTATTTATTATAGTTTAAGTTATTTGTTTATTTATTATTCTATGTACTTAGTGATGTCACAGATTTTGTTATGAAAGTGAGTAGGTAGTTATTTATGTTATTTATTTATTCATGTGATACGTATCGATAAGAAATAGTATGTATATATGTGCACCTAGGTTCTGTTGACTATAGTATTAAATTACCCTAACCACGATTAAAATCCTTAACACGAAAGTAGAATGAACCGAAAGAAAAATCACCGGAAAAAATAAACGAATGTTGACTTAAGATAGATCTTAAAACTATAGGAAACAAAAAGGGTGACTCACATGCAATGATTCGCGGTGCTTTGATTTTAGGACAAGTAATCCATCGTTTATCGTTTATCTACCCTTGTAACTCTGTCTATTGTCTTTGTTGATCGTGTTCGCTATTCCCGGTTTTACATCCAAATCAACTCCTGAAAGCATAAAGAAAAGATTGTATTAGAAAATGCATAGTATTAAAGGTTATTAAATACCTGTATGCCCGGCTGGTAATCGTGGGTTCTTCCCCACCACATTCCTGAATTGTTTTGCTAGGATGCTCACTTAAGCCAATTAAGACCGAGTCCCACCTGTTTCTGTTTGTCTGAGCGACATCCCTAACCAGGTGTTTTGTTACACTCGGGTATCTACTGCATCTACGAAAAGAAAAAATTTTTATTGAAAAGCTAACAAATAATATACCTTTTGTTTTACTTACCCTGTGCGATCACTACGCGCGTTGATATACGTCAATAATAGATGTCCACATTAATTTCTGTCAAATGTTTTTTTGTTTTTTCCAACATTTTGTGTTGTTAAATTGTCCTTCTTGTTTCGGTTCAAATGAGTTTCGCACTGAAAAATGAAATAAAACAGGGTCAAAAATCGAAAAGAAATTATTTGTTTACTAAACGTATAGTGAAAATTACCTGGCAATCTGGTGAGGGTGTAATGGCTGCTGGTTGATAGACGATGGAGTAGTACTCACTCATGCAAATGCAAGTCAATAGATTTTTTTTTTTCATGCCAAAGTATGAATGGAAAAAGGGAATGCGTAAACGATACGGGTGCGAAGATGCAAGATAGCCGACGTATAGTCGTGGGGCATTGTTGCCATTAAAAGTATGAATATAAATGGGTTCCACTTTCGCTGTGTGGAGGTGGAAAGATAAGATGGCAACAGGGTGGTTAGGAAGACAGATTTTTTTTTGGGAATCCTCAAAGTAGGTAATAGGTAAAGAAGTTCAAGGGGTGAGCTTTTGTTTTGTTTTCTGTTATTGAAAATAGGTGTAGGAGAAGAAAAAGTCAGTTAGTGAGAGTCTAAAATAACAAAAGAAAATGGAAAATGAATTTTTGGGTGGGTGGAATGCCTAAATGTTCAACAGGGAGCCGGCATTCATTTCCATTAACCAAAGTAGTGCGGGAGGCAGCAAAATTGCTTAACACAAACCCGAACGACATCTTTTAAGGAAAGTTTATGTATAAAGACCTTTGTTAAAGGCAGTGTGTAATCAAAATAATTTGAATAGACAAAAAAGGAAAAACTGATTTGATCTGGATCCGAAAGACCACCGCCAAAGAGATTGTAAAGAAAAACAAGCAGGAAATCCACGGGTAAGACGATAGTGTAGTTAGGAAATTTTGTTTTATGATCTTAATATAATAGGCAGTGTAGTGGTGGGTTTGGTTGTTGTTAAGTGAAAATTAAATCAGGATGGAAATTAAGGTTTTTTTTGTTATAGCCTTACCTTCCGGCGGTCACACAGACCAAGGTCGAAAAGGTCGTGACCGTCCAACGTTAGAATACGGGTCAAGGTAGTACCGGCACTCTGAAACAAAAGTCAACGGATCGGAACTGACCGTAAAACAAAAGACAAAGAAAAAAAGGAACAACAACAACAGAGAAAAAAAAACGAAGGATAGAGAAAAGCCCGTGGGCCGTGGGAGTTCCCGGGCTTCACAAGTAAAATTTTTTTTATTGTTTCTTGCGTCAACAAGTGAAAAAAGTGCTAGTAGAAGGTAGGCCGTGGATTAGAAAAAAAATCATATGCGATCAATATAACTGCTCGATTGATACGTGTACAAGGGATTTCAAGTTGAGACGAATCACAGTGGTGGCCCGATAAATCGCCGTCACCAAAAAGAAGAGAAGGCGAATCGTTGCGGATGCCGTATTTTATTTTAATTTCAATAGCGTGATATTTGTTTTGTGTTTTTTTTTTATTTCATTTATTTATTTAAGCTTTTTGTACATTTTTATATTTTTTTTTTTATTGATCATTGGGTTTTTTTTTTTGGTAAGAGTGAGGCGGCTAGAAAAAGGTTTTCTAATTTGCGTTGTGCTGAATGTTTTTCGTGAGACAGTGTATAGCGGCCCAAAGAAGGCCCATTCCCCTAAAAAGAGAGCTCTTTTTTTTTGAGGTTGTACGAAGTAGGTTCAGGAAGACGATTCGATTCCTTCCGTGATCAGAACCGCGCTTTTTAGGAAATCAAGTTCGGCAATTGATCTCGCGGAGAAAAAAAAAACCTGAACGTATAAAAGATAGTGATCTATTCTGGAGAGATTTTGTTTTTTTTTAGAATAGGTTCATTCCTAATTTATAATTCATTCACATTTTATTTTTGTTTTATTTGATAATTTTCCCATTTATCGTTGAACTTAGTTGGATCATTTATTGTTTTCTTTTGTTTTGCCATTCATTTGGTTTTTTTTAGTATGTAAGTTAGATACCATTTTCTTTTTGTTTGTAGCTAGTAAGTTTTAAATTCATTTTATGATTTTATTTTGCGTTTTTGTCGCCTTTTAAATTTTAACAATAAATATGAATCACGCTATATGTTGATGAAAAGAGGCGTGTGCGATTCATTTGAGTTTACGGGTGATCATGCTCAATAGAGAGTAAGAATCACAAGGGGTGGTGAGAAGGTGGTGAGGATGCAGTGGTAGAGGGTTGACGGTTTCGCAATTTCGTTGGGGAATTCCAGATCATCGGCCGCCGGAGTTCCAGGTTGGGAGGGTTATAGGCCATGCTGCACTAAGACCAGCAGCTCCTGGAGTGTGGAGTTTTTCGGTGGTGGTTTTAGAAGGCATGATTTTGTGTTTTGGTCGAGGTGAGGTGCGACTGGGAAGCCAAGATCCCCCCCCCCCCTATATCCGACGAGCTAGGCCGCAAAAGCAAGCATGCCAGACTTCCCGGCGTACATTCTGTTCCCTTTCCTTACCCTTCCTTTTGTCCACATCCTCTTTTCCCATCTTTCCTTTTCCCAAGGTGAAATTCCCTTTGCTTACCTTTCCTGTTTTGCTCCCATCCAATGGTGTTCCTTTTCCTTTATCCCACCAATTCCCTATCCTTACCTTATCCGTTTCCTTCGTTCAAAATATCCATCCCACCTTACCTACCTTATTCATTTCCTTCTGATCCAAATTCCTATTTCCTTCCTGAAATCCAAACCTTCCTTACCCTTAATCCTCTACTTTTGCCTCGCATCACTTTTGAACTAAACTTTTTTTAAATATAGCTCGCATTGAAAATCTTATGATGCAACTTTGTAGCTAATACAATAGAGACCCCGAAAATGTATAGTTCGTAACCGTAAGTCAAGCCATTTATCACCAATTGTCTTTGATTTTTCAGATAAAGTGAGCTGATTGAAAGTCGACATTAAACCATGTCGACAATTTTTGAAAAACTTACCACAATGAAAATCTTTAAATGCCAAAATGTTGCCCATGTTATGCTGAGCTCAGAAAGCCTTCATTGAAGTCTGTAGCACAATTACTAACCAATTGCCAACAGTTTAAGTTTATACTTTGGTTTATGTTAAGAAAAAGTGGAAACTTAAACTGTTGCCAATTGGTTCATAATTGTGCTACAGACATCAATGAAGGCTTTCTGAGCTCAGCATCACGTGTAAAAGAAACTGGAATATAAAGATTTTGATTGTAACTAGAATTTTAAAAATTGTCTACATGGTTTGATGCATGATTATAGCAAAAAAAAAATGTATACAAATTTTGAAAATAAAATACTTTAATAAGAAACCAATTAGATATGAAACATAAATACACATATAAAGAAAGATACAAATTTAACTCTATGACCCGCAACTTATGCAGGTATCTTTGTTCTAAAGGGAAAACAGCATCTCTGCCATCTCTCGTTCACGTTCCGCTTTCTCCGGTGTGGAAGAAACACTACTTTCAACATTTTGGCTATTTAGTGTCGTTGGTAAGCTACCGTTCCGGGTTACAGCTGTCTTGTCTGCGAAAAATTGTATTGCATGTGCAGCTGGTTATGTGTGAAGGTAGTACATGCCCGTTTTGAGGCAGACATCCAGCCAAAGAAATTAATCGAAGTAAGTTCTCCATAGTTGGGCTCAGCAGCGTGGATGTCGAATGACTGGCTCTGATCTATGAAGGCCACCCTATCGGCAGCCATTCTAATAGAAGAACAAACTGAATTTTCCCAGATAGTCTTGTAGAGTCTCGATGTGCTGAACTGATCAACGACTAGCTATGATTTTGTTCTTCATGTTGTCGTGTCATAAGTCCAGGTCTGTTTAAGTTTTTCAGAAGATGCTGATTGACGATCTGCAATTCACCAGTGAGGACTCGTCTGTTGTAGATGTTTAAAGTGTACGGTTTGAAGGACTCATTGTTGCGGTCGATGCAGTTGGCATTGGAGCAACAAGTAGATAGTTCCGAACGCTATGTTTGCCAATTTTTTCTTTAAGAGCAGCCCAATCCCAGAGGTCGGTTGGAATTTTTTCCACATGTCATATTGCAAGACAAGTTTGCTGACTGGATTTCCTTCGTACGTTTTATATGGGCCTTCCTTCTCTGCCAGCTCCCAACTGGCTTTTAGAGCTCCATAGTAGATTGTCTGGAAAATCTGCTGGTTGATCAATTTAGAAACTAATTAAGTTAGAAATGCTTACAAGAAATAAAACATTACAAAAATTTGCAATATTTTGCAAACTGTCAAAGATAAATGTCATCTTTTTTTATTTATTTATTGAAGTTTGGAACTTCACCACGACTCCATTTTTAACCAAGAAATAGGTCGCCATTTTGAATTCGCGTTGAAAAATTTTTTGAGGGTGTTTCAGCAAGGGGGGTACGAGTTGGCACTCTGTATTATCTACTTTGTGGTTTCAAGTTGCCAAGCAAAAAAAATTTTATTCACCACGCATATACTTCCACAACTTTTTCGCGCCTTTTTCCTGCAGCTCACACGTATTCACAGATGGAGGCTGCGACTACAAAAACAACAATGTAAACAAATGTAAGTTGCGGGGCAGGAGACGTAATGGTTTTCCCTCCTGTTCTTTAAATTAAACCATTACGTCTCCTTCCCCGCAACTTCAATTTGTTTATATTGTTGTTTTTGTAATCGCAGAATACGTGTGAGCTGCAGAAAAAAGGCGCGAAAAAGTTGTCGAAGTATATGTGTGGTGAGTTTATTTTCATTTGACGCTTGGCTATGTAAAACACAACCTGAAATTTGATTTTAACCACACTACTGAAAAATTCTTAAGGGGTGGGTTTGAACAACACCAAAGTTTTTGTTTTTTAAAAACAATTTTTTTTTTTGTAAAGTTGGGCAAGATGTGAAAACTCATAAACATGCAACTATACTGATTCTATTGGGACTCATTATAGTGTGATTCGCTCCCTCAGCTCGGTTATTTGTTTTTACTTTTTATTAATACCAAAACCTAAATATCAAACTATGTAAACATTTTTTGAAAAACTTATCACAGTCAAAATTTTGAAATGCAGCAATCTTGTAGATATTATGGAGAGCTCAGAAAGCCTCCATTCATCTCTGTAGCACAATTACTTACAAAGCGCCAACACTTTAAGTTTTCATTTTTTGTTTTTATTAAAAGCTCGGTAGAAAATTTTTTAAAAACTTGTCTCAATCAAAATCTTCAAATGTGGAATTTTTGTCCACGTTGTGTTGAGCTCAGAAAGCCATCATTCATCTCAGTAGCACAATTATTCACAGTTATTAACAAAGCTCCAACACTTTAAGTTTTCAATTTTTCTTAACACAAAAAAAAAAAAATTAAAACTTAATGTGTTGGTGCTTTGTAAGTAATTGTGCTACAGAGATGAATGAAGACTTTCTGAGCTCTCCATAATATCTACAAGATTTCTGCATTTCAATATTTTGATTGAGATAAGTTTTTAAAAAAATGTCTACATAGTTTGATATCCGCTTTCAATTCTTTTACTTTTGATTTTTTTTTTAATTCAATTAATTAACTGCTTAAATTTTTAACTCAGCTTCAAGAAGAGAATCGAAAGCTTAAGTTGGAATCTCTTTCATCAAACAAATGCAAAATGAATTCATATTTATTGGTTACTGTTTTGCTTTAGTATATATTTTTTTAACAGTCATACTTTTCTGTCTATTTCTCTTAAGAAACGTTTTTTAAAAAGAAGAAATAGAAGGGTTGAGACTACTCAGATAAATGTTGACAAAAAAGAAAATATTTTAATATTTTGATGCTTAAATTTTTATTTCCAAATACTTTAAAAAGTATATAATCACAAATAAATTTTATTTACAAAACCCAAAAAAAAAGTTTTAAATCCAAAAATTCTGCCAGACGTAGCCTTAAGGTGACTAAAAGTAAAAAAAAAAAAACAAAAACCGGTTCCCAGACGAGAATACCAATACTACGGTACAATTTTGTGTAAGCCCTGTGTGTGGATCCGAATATAAAGTGGGGTTAGTGAAATTTTGTGTAAGCCCAGTGTTGAGATCCGAATATAAAGTAGGGCTAGTGAGATTTTGTGAATGAGTGGGTGCACCAGCATGTGGGGTGGTATCAATGGGCTAGTGTGGTTTTCTGCTTGTACTTTAAATTCTCTTAGGTGTATACCTCGATCGAATTGAAATAGGATTACCCGATGCGATACAGCTCTTGCAGCTGAATCGATTCGAAAGAGTGTCAGCCGTATTTATTAGATTTTGCTATTACACGCTTAAAACGCATAATAGTTATTCAGGGAATAAGAACCTATTAAGACTTTATTCAGTGAATAAAAAATCCTTATTTATAATCTTTTTCATCACCCATTATAGTTATTCATCCCTTATGTCAAAATCATAAAGAAACTCTCTATTTTTGTTTCTCAATGGTTGAACTGACAACAGAATTTTGTTTTGTTTTTATTTTCGTTCGGTGTTCGGTCTAAGTATAAAACTGTAAGTACAAATAAAATAACTAAAGCTAACTTAAATTTATCATGGTTATTCCACCATCCAATGTCACTAGGTCTCTGCACTTGGGTCATCCTCTAACTAATGCCATAGAATATGCTTTTACTCGATATCATCGAATGAAATGTTACACGACTCTGTGGGTATCAGGCTGTGTTCATGCTGGTATAGCAACCCAGGTTGTAATGGGGAAGAAACTCTGCCGGGAAGAAAACCTTAGTCGACATGAACTCAAGTGTTTGGGATCTCTCTATGACTGAAGTCGCGTTGCATTTATTATGGATCCGAAGTTGTGTCGTGCAGTGACTGAAGCATTTGTGCGGTTTTATGAAGAAGGAAGCACTTAAAGAAGTTGTTGCTATGCATCCCAGCAAAGAACGGCCAAAAGCAAGACTTCCCTAATGACATTCTAGAATGTGGAACTGATGCTCTGACAATTGCCCTTTGTGCATACATAACGCAGGCACGCGACAACAACTTGGATATCAATCGTGTTCAAGGCTATCGATATTTCTGCAACAAATTGTGGAATGCTACTAAATTTGCTCTGATATAAAAATGAAATGGAAATTTTCTTTTTATTTGAATAAATATATAGAACAAATGACATAAAAAACACTACCACAAACTGTAGAAATTTTAATGGCTTAACTTCCCATGTTAAACGTGTAACATGGTACATGGTCGGTCTTCCGTTTGGAGGTTCTTATGCATCCGAGAAACTGTAACTCAGCCACGACGCGTGTGAAACGGGCTCTGAAAAAAGGAAACATTCTTATATTTCTGCCTAAATAATGACTCCTTCATTGGATCAAATCTTTTTTGTACACCTTCTGCGCTCTACTTCTTTCAGTGGATAACACATTTACACCATCCAAATTATGCATAAAGTTAATGTAATTTGAGTACATTTCAATTTTAGTTGCTTTTAAAACTCTCAAAGTTGTAAATAAACCACTGAATGACAACTCAATACTCAAAATCAAATGACATTTATACGCTAAAACACGCTTAAAACACACATTTCTGCGTTTAAGCTATTCAACCCCTATTCACTAACGAAAAATGATTATAAATACGATTTCTGATTTATTCAATGAATAGGCGTGTTATAAAGTTGTTCGGAGTTTATTATGCGATTATAAATACGGCTGTGTGTGTATACGTAGATTTCTCGATTCGGTGAGGTAAGTAGATACCTGTGGTGCGTTCCTAAATAGCTTCGATGTTACGCGATGTTGTAGTGTCAAAATCATCGTTGTTGTTGTGTATGTTTGACTTTGTTACAAAATCATGACTGCATTTAGGAACGACTCGATGTTACACTTTGTTGGTCTGTCAAAAATGAGAATAAAGTATTTCTTAAAATATAAAACCAGCTAAAAGAAACTCGTTTTTGATGAAGAAAAAAGAATTCTGAAATAAACAAGATTGAAAATCAATAACTGCTAACAGAATTTTGAAAGATTTATGAAAAAAAAAACCAAAACAAATCTGAGCAACAACAATTCTAGAGGGGTTTGACAGATCAACATCGAAACTCAAGTCCCAGAGATGAGTTGGAAAAAGTTACGAAACGTAACATTCTGACAGTTCAACATTGCATTTAGGAACGACATCGATGTTACATATCGTAACTTTTTTGCATTTAGGAACGACATAATGTTACTCGATGTTACATCGCGTAACATCCTAGAATAAAAGAACAGACCACTGTATCGAAATCTGAATCATAGTCCGATTCGAGTATCCGATCCTAAGGGAAAGGGGAAGTGTGAACTGCGCTATTAAAAAATATTTAGGCTGGGTGTGAATTGGGTTAAAATTGGGTTAAATGGGTTAAAATATGACACTAGCGTGGTGAATAAGGGGAGATCAAATTTTAACCCAAATATCCTGCTCAGGGAGCAGGCTAAAATGGGTTAAAATTTGACGTTTGTCAAGAAAGAGAGGTGTGTCTAGTTCTTGTTGAATTCACAACTTTTTTTTGTCGAACAAACAGTAAACAAAGCAGAAAGTAGCTTTTAGCAGTATGGACGGCACACGAAAAATTGGACACCAAGGAATAATAACGTGAAAAACTTACAATAAATGTAAGTTTGACCATTTTTTTATCAAAAATCATATGTATAAAATTATAGAAATAAAATTATTTTTTAGGGTCTCTCGGAAAAAAACTAAAATTCATTAAATCCGAATTGAGCTGGACAACATGTTAACCCATCAAAAAATGCAAACATGATTGTAACTATGCAAAATTATATTTTCAAACATACTTCACGAACTTAAATAAATAGAATTATTGTAAAACATTTATTCAAATGGTTATTCATTTTGTAAACAAATCTGAAATCGATGATTTTTTTTTGCTTGAAGTTGTTCTCAGTGCTGTAAGAACAAGTGTTCATACACCCATCATCAAACTGTCCGTGATGGGAAATATTTGGAAAAACTACGGGACTATTGTTTCAACATATGAAAATAGTAGTACAAGAAAGAGAGAAATTAAGCACAATGGAGATTTTGGCACTTTTTGGAACGTAATATTAAATTTATATTTTTAAAGTTGCTTTATTTTAAATAAAAACTAAATTATTATTATTATTATTATTTATTATAATATAAATGAATTTACAATTATAATTTACAATTTTTTTAACAGCACTAGCTACATAGGCTTTCGGCTGGTATGTGTGGAAAAGTAGACTCTAGTGTTGGTTATAGGTGAGCCCCAAAGGGTATTCCAGCAAATTGTGTCACCAGTGAACAGGATCAGAATTTGGATGTTATTAAGGAATGTTTATTGTTTGTTCGGCGGACGTAAATGATTGGGAAGGATGCATGTTGATTTCTATTGCAATATGGAGGGATCAAGATCATTCAATAGCAATTGCAGTCCATGGCAATTGTTAAAATGACCGTTCAAGTTCCATTGTAGGATTTTTAAATAAGTTTTGAATGTGTGAGGGCGCTTATTTCCAGTGCACACTGTGTTGCACTGTTTAAGGCCGTTGTTGGTGTTGTATTTGTTGGTGAAATGGATATTGTGACCCCGCTGCCCGCTGGAGGGGGCACCCGGAGCATCCGTGACGTCCGGATGCTCCGCCTGTCCCATCCTAGCAACAGCGGAGTCGTTTGTGTGGGAGTTTTTATATGGGTTAAGTGCTGTCATCATCGACCTCTATGGGGGTGATGAAATAGTTGTTATTTTTGATTAACGATTCTGTGAGATTGGATAGAGGCGAATTAAGATAAGTGTTTGGTTCCGTATTACGCGGGGGAAGATTGGTGGGAGTTTGAGTTGATAAGTGGTTATTAGGTTTACTGGGTTGGTTTGGTTGTTTTCCGTGTAATTTTGATGTATTAATTTGAATGGTTTTTTGTGGTGGGTTGTTTGAGATTGTGGTTTGAGGTGTTTTATTTTGATGGATGTGTTGTGGGCAAGAAGGACCTTGTTCAGCGATCGAGTCTACCTCAGTTTCACATTGCGGTGGTGGGTGGTTGACTGCGGCTGAGGCTGGATTATCCGAAGGGAGGGTTTGTGTGGCTGGCGATGATCCGGCTGTGACTGCTGCGTAAGTTTGTTGAGCATTGTTTTCGGGATGTAGATCTTTATACGCTTGTTTGGCCTCTCGAATAGTACACTTTCTAATTGTTTTAATTTTTAATATTTCTTTTTCTTTCACGAAACTCTTACATGTTTTAGAAGAAGCAGGGTGGTTTTCGTAGCAGTTAGCGCAATAGGTACGCGAACATGAGTGGGGGTCGACAGGTGGCATGTTGCAATTTTCACAGGATGGAGAATTTTTACATCTTTTCGCAGTGTGTCCTAAAAGCTGGCAGTTTCTACACCGCATGGGGTTGGGGAAATATTCCACTACCTTGCAATTGTACCAACCAATGCTAACCGAGGACGGTGGCCGGAAGGAGTCGAACGTAAGGAGAATGAGACCCGTTGGAGTTTGGATACCATCGATTTTTTTAGTAAACTTGTACACTTCTGTAACGCCTTGTGGTTTCATTTCTATTTTGATTTCTTCATCAGGAACATTTGTAAGGTAGGGAGCATAAACTGTACCTTTAGAAGAGTTCAGGTTAATGTGAAGGGATACGTTGATCGGGCAAAGATTTGATAAGTGTTTTCTTGATAGGAAAATTTCAGCAATTTTTTGGGTTCTAGCGAGGATAAGCAAATTTCCGTCACGCATTTGTGTAATGGAATCGTAGCCCGTGCTAATTCCATCAATAGCTTTTTTTAGTAAGAACACACTAAATAGAGAGAATGGTTTTTTGTTGTCCGCTGGAGACATCACTATAAATTTGGGGTTAGATGTTGACATGTGGGGTTGCCATGAAAGATCGGTGTCTGCGATTGTAAAGTTAGTTTTTTTTCTTTTCTTTTTATTCGAGTAATCAGCCTGCAAATCTACATCGAGATCGCGAAACCGGTTACCCGCAAGCACATGTGGCCCTGCGGCCATGGTTTCTATTTAATTATCTCTATACGATTGAATGCACTGGGTAACGGGGTGTTAAGAAAAAAAAAAAATAAATTAAAGCAAAGAGCTTTGTGGCTATTGAAAAATAGCGGGAAAAGTAACCGAACGAAATACAAGCACTGAGTGAAGCAACGATGCGACCGGCTTGAAGGATAGACGGTGACTGAAAAACTAAATTAAATTAAACGATAAAAAGGAATTTTAGCAGGGAAATTTCTTATACTATAAAGGAATTTTAGAGAAAATAGTGTTTCAAAAAGTCCCTTTTAACCCAATTCACACAGCAAAAATTAAGCATCTCAATCCACCGCAAAACAAATGTCAAAATTTAACCAAGATGAGAAATTTTAACCCAATTCACACACAGCTTTAAACGTCAAATAAAAATAGTCTCACCTCACACACACTTTCATAAATTATTTACGCCATTTTTTTTTCAGCTCGCATGTACTACCATTGTATATGGAATTTGTATACAATGCTAATACCCATTGACATAATAGATATGGACTGCTAGTTAAATGTCATTTCAATACAAACCTTGCAGAACTTTTGTCGACAGCGACGGTGCTGCTTTAGTTTGTTGTGCCAAAAAAAATATAATACCAGTTCTACTGAAACCAGTGAAAAGCAAAAAGTTCTTCTCATTGCAGTACTTCTATGGTTATTCTGTTGCTCATTGACATAATAGATATGGACTGCTAGTTAAATGTCATTTCAATACAAACCTTGCAGAACTTTTGTCGACAGCGACGGTGCTGCTTTAGTTTGTTGTGCCAAAAAAATATAATACCAGTTCTACGGAAACCAGTGAAAAGCAAAAAGTTCTTCTCATTGCAGTACTTCTATGGTTATTCTGTTGCTCATTGACATAATAGATATGGACTGCTAGTTAAATGTCATTTCAATACAAACCTTGCAGAACTTTTGTCGACAGCGACGGTGCTGCTTTAGTTTGTTGTGCCAAAAAAATATAATACCAGTTCTACTGAAACCAGTGAAAAGCAAAAAGTTCTTCTCATTGCAGTACTTCTATGGTTATTCTGTTGCTCATTGACATAGTAGATATGGACTGCTAGTTGAATGTCATTTCCATACAAATCTTGCAGAACTTTTGTCGACAGTGACGGTGCTGCTTTAGTTTGTTGTGCCAAAAAAATATAATACCAGTTCTATTGAAACCAGTGCCATCTATTGCGTCTTGCAAACGAAAAGCAAAAAGTTCTTCTCATTGCAGTACTTCAATGGTTATTCTGTAGCTATAAATGTCACAAATTTGTTTTCGTTCGATATTTAAAGTGGTGTTTTAATTTTTTTTACGTTTCAAACAAATGATTAATAGTTTGTAATTATTCTGTGCAAACATTTCAACGCTCTTCATTAAATGTAGATTCCCGTTCATAATTCCTACGTTTTCCTTTACAAAGTGTATATTTAGTTGTTTTGTTTTCTTTAAAGAATCCGGGTAATCCAAGTCGAACCAGGAACCATCACTGAAGAACACATTAAAGCATCCCTCATTAGTGCCGTGGAAGATAAACTAAGACATCGTATTCACGAGAAAGTAAATCGGTGTCAAGCTGAAATCGAAACCCTTAATTGAACAAAACGGGAGCTGGTTGAAGGAATTTACAAAATCGAAGCAATAATCGGACGTTTACAAAGAGAGCAGGTTATCTTTGGTCACATCGATGAAATCATGATGAAATAATTAATTTGATGAAATAATAATTCTTTCAGAATGAACTGACGAATAATACTCTTATTTTACGCCATAAAGAGCAAGAGATAGATAAATCTCTAGAATTGCTTGAGCTGGCAAATGGTATTGATGTTAATGAGGCTGTTGTGACCACTACACCACTAAACAAAGGCAAAAGGTGATTATTATTCCGCATGTAAAATAGAAAAACTAGCTTCTAATGAATCTATCTGACAGCTGACTTTCTACAGACAGAAATAAAAACAAGTTTTTTCAATGGGTAGTAATAATGCAAAGAACCACAAAGAAATTGTTCTTATTAGGTTTAATAAATTCGAAATAAAAATGCCCAAAAAATTCAATTTTACATATTTATTGTCCCATAAATTGAACAATTTTTGTCAACTTACTTCTGACTACCTTCTTGTGTTCTTCAAGATTCATTTTTTTTGCTTTATAGTGCAATAGCACTTTAGAACATTGTTCTATAACACATTTGGTTAAATTATATTTGTGGTTGTCCAATATTGAACATTCAAGAACATGATTGTCAAGTTCAACATAAATTTTACTTAAATCTAAGCTTCTCAATGAGTTTATTAAAATTAAGTTTATTACATTTTTGTTTGTTAATTTTTGTTGGACTTCTAAAATTGCAATGCATTTTTGGACTGTCTTACAAATTCTGACGGTATCTTTATGAGGATATCGTAAGAATCCTTTAAGTGTGATGAGCTCCGATTTTTCCGTTTGGCAATTTGTTAAAAACTCCTTACATTTTTTACAGCCGATTGTTTTTATTATTTTGTGATCCACAAAACCGCTAATGTAAGCCATAATTTCGTCTATTGGTGTGGTTTTGAAATGGTTTTCGGTGATAGCGTTCAAAATGAAGACATCAGGATCACTGTTTTCCATATTTTCTTTATTCGCTCTTTTTGCCGATGAGGATGTCATTAAAATACTGGTCTCGTCACATGAAATACAATTCGCGTCAGCAGAAGACTTAACTTCATTATGTATTAGAAGTCTCTTATATGCTGAGGCAAACTGCACCGATGTCGGATTGTTATTGAAACCCCCTCTAGACCTCATACTTGAAAAAAAAAGCTCAAGGTGGTCTTGAGACAGCTTGTAGCTCAAAATATAATCAAGCATTTTAGTTTCTTCAACGTATTTTTCGTACATTTTCCTCAAATTTTTCATCCCTATTATAAAACCTATAAATCCTACCTTGTTTTTTGAATTTATAAGCCATTCTGTCCCCAACCTCAAACCCGAAATATATGAAATAGCATCTTCGAAAAATTGAAAAATTTCGTTTTTGTTTTTTTCGCTCAAGGCTTGTTTAAAACCGAAAGCAAATTTAGTTTTCGTATTGAGGCAATCAAAGATGTCGTTCATTTTTTGTATAAAAACTATCGTTGCCTCACATCCCTCAAAGCCAGAAACTCTAGTTTTCAATAAAAACAAAAGCGCATTTGCAGTGCTTTCACTCAATGTTTCAGCTGCTAGTTTAACGTTCATAATTTTTTGATGGAAGTCAACATGCCTTTTGTTTAATTTATTAGCGAAATGTAGGCCTAACTCGCCTTGATATTCGACCAGCTTTTCAATATATTCCCATCTTATGGCCTCTCCATCTTCGTCATGTAACACTTTTTTAGTACCAAATGTGTTTCTCACTAGCTTGAGACAGTGGCACGCGTCAAGAAATATGGAGATATTTGAATTTTCTTCCGGATGTACAAATTTTGGTTCGAAATTTTCCAAACTGGACCCCAAATGTCTAATCATTCCTATATTACTCGCGTGCCCGTCAAAAGTAAGTCCAACTATTTTGACGTTTGATGAGCTTAAAAAACTTATAACCTGTTTCGTAAGATTAGCTTTTTCAGAGGAGCTTAATCCGTTGCACAAAAAATATGCCACCGGAAGCTTCCATGCCCCATTTAAGCCGACTAATAAATAGACCAAAGCTTCTTTTGCTGGTGGTAGTTCCTCAGTTGATGAGAATTCGCTACCATAGTCAATAGTGCCTACATATACTCCTCTTGAGCTGTCATATTGCTGGTACTTTCGAATTGCCATTTCATCCATCATTAAACAGGCGACGAGTTCTCTATTCTGCCTTGCTAAAGATAAGCTTTTCATGGTCAAAACATCTAGCGATTTTCTTGTGAAATCAGCCGATACCTCAGTTTGGCTGTACCACGATCTTAAAGTACTTAGGGCTGGCAATTTATTTTTTGAAAAGGACCTTACATAGCTGTATGCTCGAGGGCTATAAAAATGTAGTGTGAGGGCAAATGAGCGGAGATCCACGGGATATTTTCCTTTTTGCTTCCCACTTGACAAGCTTTGTATCAAATTATTGTCATAAGTCTATAAAAAAAAAACTTATAGAAATATTTTTATCTAGCTTTATATATAATAATAGATGTATGTTTGTTTGTCCGGTATAGACTCAAATTCCAGAATAACTCGTTAAAAAAAAACATTTTTTTAGTTGAAAAAATTATCTAATTGAAATATTACTGACTTAAGCTGTTATTAAACAATATAGTTCTGTTTTATTTTGTTTCATTTTCAGTGAGAAGAATATTTTACAACCACATACTAAAGGAGACATATTTCTTTGCTATGGACGATTCGAATTTTATTCAAATTTAAAAACTTTTGGCATCACTTATCCTTATGCTTTAACGGCTACCATCTAGCCATATAATTAAGATTCCTAGTTTGTCTTATAATAAAAAAAGTTTCATTGACCTAAAAGTGAGCTCTTATTGATTATGTTCTTAATTAATAATTATTTAAATAATTTTCTATAGCTAACTATAAGCTTAACTCTAACCAAATTGCAACTCCAGTTTTCTAAGTGGGGACAGATTTCAAAGAACTTTATCAAAAGTCCATTCTTCGGTTTTTTTACAAAAAAATATAATTAAATCATGACATAAGAAAAAAACAAAATCAAAAATATATTACCTTCAATACTTCCGAAGCATTTTCGGATAAAATACTTCTTTGTTCCAAATCGCTAATTAAAGCATGTAGCGTTTCAATCTTTTTTTCACTTCTCTGCAATTGCCGCCGCAATTGTTTTATAACATCGTTTTTCTTTTTTAATATGGTCCTGAAATCTGTATTTCGTTTTCTTAAAAGTATTGAATCGGTCGTTGAATAAAACTGTTCTTCGAAAGTTAAATTTGCAAGAGTTTCTACGTTTCCCGGTGAACATGACGGTTGTTCTTCGAAAGTTAAATTCGCAAGAGTTTCTACGTTTCCCGGTGAACATGACGGTTCTTCCATTATGTAGCCTGATACAAATTCAACACTTTCTCTAAAATAAGAAGTACTACTGCATAAGTTATTCCTTTAAATTCATTTTCAACGAATTAACTCACATTCCGTATTCAAACATTTTTGGGAAAATTGTGGGAATCGCGTTTGGAATTAACGATACCCGCCAACCATTTACCAAACAACTTTTATCAAAGTGTCTTGAACAAATTACAGTGGAGCTCGTAACGCTCTCAGGATCGATATACTGATCGTTCAAACAATGGATAGCTTCTAGCCAGTCTTCTCTTATCTTCCCATGACGAAGCATCCTGAAGGTTTGAAAATTAAAAACTGGTAAAAATATTTTTTGAGTAAAAAATAGTTACCCTTATTACAATAGGCGTTTCACTTAAACGTCAGAAAAATGACAGAGATCCTGACACAGCGGTTTGCGTTTTAATAAAAATTCAAGTTTATCGTAATCTTCGTTCATCCAGGGTGTTTTTTTTTTTTGTCAGGCTGCACTGTGTAGTACATTGTGTATCCTTGTCTATCCAGTGCAAAATTCTTCACCACCTTTCATCCAGTGTAACTTGTTGTTTTTGTTATACAGGTAAATCCAATGTACTATACAGTGTAGAACGACCAAAAAAACAGGGCTATTGTTATTTAGTCGCCAATTGCAGCACCTAGAGCTATGTCATTTTACTGGCGTTCTACTAAATCGCCTATCATAATAAGGGTGAATAACAAAACACCCAGTCAAAGATATCGATTTGAATTTACCTTTTCATTAGTTTTGAAAACAATCATCACAATAAAGATAATGCTTTCTGACTCAATCTTTACAAATCAGCATAAGCATTTATTTTGTCACTTACTTTTCCATCGTTGTTTAATCATCATCACTTCAACAGCGAACTTTGAGTTGATCAAAGCAGAAAAGATAAAAGTCGATTCCATACGGTAAGATAGAATGTATATAAATATGAGCTAGTATCTTATTGATAACTATGAAAATAAACTTTAATCTTTAATTTCAGTACTTTTTGAATGCAGCTTAAATTTATGGGAAGGTGGAAAAGATCATGGCAATACATCCTGATCTACTCGTGTGTAACGAGTACCCGTTGAATTTTCCCAATCTTTAAGATGGAAATCGTTGTCTAATGGCGTTGTACATATGGGAATGCAGGAAGCCTTCATTGAGCATGGCATAACCGTGACTGTGTGATATATTTAAATTTGAGAATACAGAAGGTTTGAAATATGGGCAAACGGATTGAGCCTTTTTTTATCGTTTTAGCCGTTTGAAATTATCGGAAACTTACCCACAAGGTACGATTGAGAAAAATCCGCAAGCCCAATCATTCTCCGAGACCTGTATTAAGACTCTATTTGTTTGATTTTATATTTAAGAAAGTCTTATAGTTATGAAAGGTATCAACTCTTCAAATCAGTCTCGACTTTTATTTTTCAAACTCAAAACATGAAGATATTTGAACTGCATTTAGTGAATGCAAAGCAGAAGTAAACAATCTCATTTCAAGTTTTGGTTTTAATTCATAAAATTGAATAACTAATACATACATCTGTGTATTTTTGTCTTTCAAACTTTATTTTTGGCTTAGTTTTGTAAACTCAATCTTATGTCTACTGTTTACAGTACACTATTCTAAAGAATATAAAATAGCCTATAAATTAACTAAACTATCTTACTGCCCTGAATCGGGTACTCTAAGCTTAGCCATACCTTACTATTCTTAATTTAAAAACACCTTTCGAACTCGCCAGGGGTTACACGAAACATGTGAAAGACTCCCTAGCAAAAAGTTTACTGCTTTTAAAACCATGATCCAGGTAGGTGTTGCTTTGGTAAGCCATGTACGCAATGCCTGTTCGTTGATAAAAAGAACAGATTTGTTAATTTTTCTTTATTGAATTAAAGCCTTTCGACTTGTCAAGCGGAAAGTTGTTCAAACACACTCAAATCCAAATTGTTTTTAAATGACTTGATATTTCTTACCTGTGCAAAGAAATGCGGTCCATAGAAGGAAAATTCCAACATCCCAATATGCAGCAATTCATAATTTATATAAACAATATATACCAAGTTTAATCACAATCAAAAAAAGGTTTTTTTCTCTACTTCTCACTTTTAAATTCAAATCGCACTTTATAAAGAAACACGCAGAAACACGAATAGAGAATAACATTAGATATGAATTATGACGTTTACTGTCAAATTGGTAGCTTCATAAAAATGCCACCCAAAACTAAAGCGCTGCTCTTAAATGGACCCCTCGTAAAGTAGCAACTAGCAGTCCATGTCTACTATGTCAATGCTGTTGCTATAGTAGTAGCTTCATAAAAATACCACCCAAAACTAAAGCGCTGCTCTGAAATGGACCCCTCGTAAAGTTGGTTACTAGCAGTCCATATCTATTAGGTCAATTGGGACTGGGAACATGAGTTTGCACACTACCTGCCGGTTGTTTTGGAACTAAAGTGGGGGCACAAAGTGAAATGCTGTTTTGACAGCCCATACAAATTGTACTGAAAAAAGAAGAAATGGTGTCGGATTAAATAAATAAAATAAAATATTAAATAAAATAAAAGTGATTGAACTATGAGCGCATTAGCATCTTAAAATGTTAAAGCTTGAATAAAACAGTGCACACGAGTGATTTTTACCTTTCAAATGTATTTAATTTGCTTTTGAAAAATTTAAGAATATGCCATTTTTGTATGGGAAAAAATGTAAACAAAGCTCTACATAGATTTTGTTGAGGGGATGATAAATTTTGTTTAACTTAAATTTTCATTGAATTATGAGTGGTCTTCGATATTTTATTGATTTAAACTAACGCACATTCTTGATTAAGAGCTTAATTTGTGCTTTTGTGGAAATTTTAATTCATATTTTTCAACTTAAATTTTTGTTGAAAATCACAGCTCGTTTTTGCACTTGCATTTTGGACACTTCCAGTAAACTTTTTGGTTGTGCTTTAATTTCATATTTTTCTTTACACTTTTATTAATCCATTTCAATAAGAATTTCGAATATTCGACCGGCAAAACATTATATTTTTAAACAATTTTTTTGGAAAAGTGGCAATTTCAATACAAAATGTGACTTGTTGTGCCCCTGCTCATTTCTATTTTTGCCGCTACGCGTCGTGATGGCCAGTCCCAATTGGGACTGGGAACATGAGTTTGCACACCACCTGCCGGTTGTTTTGGAACTAAAGCGGGGGCACAAAGTGAAATGCTGTTTTGACAGCCCATACAAATTGTACTGAAAAAAGAAGAAATGGTGTCGGATTAAATAAATTAAATAAAATATTAAATCAAATAAAAGTGATTGAACTATGAGCGCATTAGCATCTTAAAATGTTCAAGCTTGAATAAAACAGTGCACACGAGTGATTTTTACCTTTCAAATGTATTTAATTTGCTTTTGAAAAATTTAAGAATATGCCATTTTTGTATGGGAAAAAATGTAAACAAAGCTCTACGTAGATTTTGTTGAGGGGATGATAAATTTTGTTTAACTTAAATTTTCATTGAATTATGAGTGGTCTTCGATATTTAATTGATTTAAACTAACGCACATTCTTGATTAAGAGCTTAATTTGTGCTTTTGTGGAAATTTTAATTCATATTTTTCAACTTAAATTTTTGTTGAAAATCACAGCTCGTTTTTGCACTTGCATTTTGGACACTTCCAGTAAACTTTTTGGTTGTGCTTTAATTTCATATTTTTCTTTACACTTTTTTTAATCCATTTCAATAAGAATTTCGAATATTCGACCGGCAAAACATTATATTTTTAAGCAATTTTTTTGGAAAAGTGGCAATTTCAATACAAAATGTGACTTGTTGTGCCCCTGCTCATTTCTATTTTTGCCACTACGCGTCGTGATGGCCAGTCCCAATGCTGTTGCTATAGTAGTAGCTTCATAAAAATACCACCCAAAACTAAAGCGCTGCTCTTAAATGGACCCCTCGTAAAGTTGGTTACTAGCAGTCCATATCTATTAGGTCAATGCTAATACCTATTCACAGCCAGACAATGTGATTACAAAGATAATAAACAACAATGTTATCCAAAGGTTGTTGCGGGGCAAAAGAAGTATAGGTTTGCCGTCTAATTAATTTCTGATGTCTGTGATCGAATCAATTTTGAATTCGAGTTGGTGTTGTTGAGCTTTTTTTTTCCTTTAGGGAAGTTCTAGGTTTTACTGCTTGCGTGCTTGCTGCTGCAGCTGTATACATTCTAGAAAAAGGTTTTCCTTTAAATTCAAGTCTCCTTGGTAAGCTTTAGCGAGTGAGTGTTTTGTGTTCTTATCCTGTCTGTAAATATGATCGCTCTTAAATTATTTGAATAATCTTATGTAAGGCTGTATGACTTACAGTACTATTAATTTCATATCTGTCAACATTCCATTCACTTTCTTTAATTTAGTTTTTGGTCAAATGACTGTGTTGTGAATAAATACTTTGTCATGTTGCAGCGAAATAGAAAAACCTGAAAGTCGTAACGAGAGTTTAAGGCTTCAGGTTTGGTCAAACGCGCTTAGTTAAATAATATTTCCATTAAAACATTCCAAAAACTAAATGACGTAATTTGCGGTATTTCTTTTTAACACAGCCTAATGGTGAAGCTCATTCATTATCATATAATCTTAATTCAGAGAATTTAGTAAAATGTATACATACCTAATTAGATTGTAAATCTAAACATGAGATATCGTAAAGAGCTGTGGTAATGCATATATTATGCTCATCAATCTTCTAGTTTAAACATAGTCTATATTTTGTCTTTTAACAGGCGTATAAATAACGAGAAAAAATGTTTAAAACAACTACTAACGCAGTTAGTTTGAGTAGGACACCCAAAACTACACTCCTTGTTGATGATTATGAGATTTCGAATACGGTATTGGGATTAGGCATTAATGGCAAAGTAGTTCAGTGCAGCCACCGTAAGACTCAACAAAAATATGCATTAAAAGTAAGTGATTGGCTTTTTAGTCTTTCAATTGCTCAATTGTGTTCTAATTCTTATATTTAAGGTACTTCTAGATAACCCTAAAGCACGACGCGAAGTTGATTTGCATTGGAGGGCGAGTGGTTGTCGCAACATAGTCAATATAGTAGATGTTTACGAGAATACATATAGCGGTAATAAGTGTTTACTAGTTGTAATGGAGTGGTAAGTATCATTCTAATCTCAACTACCTATACTAAAATTGAAGAAAGTTTTGATTAAATCCGAAATTTTTTTGCGGTGCGCGGTGGGAAACCTAGATAAATTTAACCAAATAAGCAGAAGAGTACCTAGTTATATACAATTTGAATGAGATTATTTTTGGCCAGAGTTAGACTTAGAGTGGAGGCAGCATCGCTTTTAAACCTTACAACTTTTAAAGTATGCATAAACAAATGGTCTTGTAGGCGATGATCTTTTTTTATCTTGCGCACACATCAAGGGGTTATGAGCGAGCGTTTAAAGATATAGGAGAGGGATTCAATATGAGGCACAGATGCACATTGCTATTGAATTTTTTGTGAATCGTAATGTTGGGTAAAAACAGAGTCAGGTTAAGCATTCCACATTCGGGTGGCCCGACTAAAATATGAAGTGAATTGAACTGAATGATGTTTATTTACATTCAACCATTTAAGTCTGTTTAAGAATCGGTGTATATCTGTTACATTTCAGAATTACTCTATACTTCCTATATTCTATATAGTTCCTATACTTAACTACGTCTGTAGTCGGGCTCAGGGTAAAACTGATAAGCATTGGGTGTTGCGGCTAAATTGTTTAAAGAGAGGAATGCGACTGGCTATTTCATAAGAGCAGTGAAAAAGTGATAAAAAAGAGAGAGATAGAGAGGTAACGTTTCGATTTTTCGATTTTTCAAATAAACTATTACCTATCAATCTCAACGATCTATTTTGTACCCTATCAAGTAGTCGCAGATATTTGAGAATGACCTGACCAAATATGAAAATTACCCTCCAGTCTTGGGCGGTGTATCCGTGGTGTGATGGTTTGGATCTCTGCATGTTAACCCAGAGGTTCCTGGTTCGAATCCCAGCAGTCAAAAATGTTTTTCCACGGGTATCGCCTTTCGCGAGGAATTGTTAGTCCTCCGTTAGTAGACTCATTGTCATGAAAAGCGCTTTCTCGTTAGCCGTTCGGAACCGGTGGAAATTGTACGTCCTCTGCATTCCCTCACAAGACATTGTTGTGAGAAATGCGTAAGGCCCAGGGGCTCCTCGCTCTGTTGCAACACATTATTAATTTTTTTTTTTGCGGTGTTGGCCTTATAAATAGTAGCCAGATCTGAGAGGGAGACAAAAATTCCTTCATCGTCTTAAGAAACCTCCAACCAATCACCATTCAATCCCATTGTAACATGAATGACATTGTAGGTAGCTAGTCGAAGAGACCCACAATAAAAATGGTGTCGCTCTAACAAGGTAACAACACCATCCACAACCAAGCCAAACCAAGTTGACGATTATTTGTGTTTAGAAATAAACGTGGATTGATTCGCTTCGACTGGACAATGCTCGGGTTCAACGCAATTAACTTTTTCAGATAATCTATCCTTTTTCGACCTCTGATGGGTCAGAAGTCACTTATCAAAAGAAAAACTAAAATTGTGGTCAATCAGTCCGAAAAAAGTTAGACTTTCTGAAGAACTTAATTCGTTATACGCGCTTAATAAATGTCAGTAAACATTCTGCTGCTATTATAACTGTTAAAGGACATTATAAAAATAGTGAAACAGTAGACTGATTGTTAGTGAAATAGATCTTTCTTAAGATAAATTTAACAAATCTATATGACAAGTAAAACGTAAACAAAAACATGGAATTACGGCTTCCAAATGCAGCAATTCATATGATTGATAAAATACAAAATTTAAAAAAAAAAACAGATTGGTTGTGTCTTTCTTAATCGGAAATTTTAAAGTTTTTTTTCCTTGTTTTTGGTATAAGAAACCTAGTTGGAGACACCAGCAGTTTTGTTAATCTGACCAAGTTTTCATGTCACGGCATGAAACGACCCAAAATAAGCAGAGCTCGAAAGTTTATGGTTACCTCTTTCATTGGTCTTCAAATAACTCTTATTTGTTGTGATTTATTTAAAAGCTCTCTCAATAACCGGTCATGATGAGTTTTATTTTTTTTTTGTTTCTCTCTGAGATATACATACATTTATTTTTGATATTTTTATTTTTTGGTCAACCAATGAGATTTATTTTTGTGAGAAAATTTTCAACTAGCTGAGCCGCCGGCGTTTCTCGGGTCTTTAGTTTTAAGGTCAAGTAACTTTAATGTTCCCGTTCTCGTTCCTGTATCTGTTCAGTGCTGAAAGAATTTTTGAAATCTGCCCAGAAGTTTCCAATTATCCGTTCCCAACCCTTCCTGAGGGCATCTCCCGTTCCCATGGAAATAAAAAAAAAAAAAAAAAAAATAGGGTGGCGCAACAGAGCGAGGAGCCCCTGGGCCTAGCGCATTTCTCACAACCATGCCTTATGAGGAAATGGAGGGGACCTACAATTTTTCGCCGGTTCCGAACGGCTAATTCAGAATGCGCTTTTCATGGCAATGAATTTACTAACGGAGGACTTGCCAATTCCTCGCGAAAGGCGATACCCGTGGAAAAACATTTTTGCATTTTGCCTCTGCTGGGACTCGAACCTCGAACCTCTGGGTTAGCAGGTGGACATGCTAACCATTACGCCACGGGTACCACATGGAAATATGTGAATGAAATATATGTCTATGTCACTTAGGGATACTGTAACATCCTAGAGTTAAAAGAGTTTTTGAGATCGGTCAAGTAACTTTAATGTTCCCGTTCTCGGTCCCGTTTCTGTTCCCGTAGGATTATTAGGGATGAAATAAAGTTGAAGTTGCTAATGAAGGGAGATAATGTAACACCTTTTAAATAGTCCAATAGTTTCTAATTCTCCGTTCCCAACCCCGTTCCTGTGGGAATATGGGGATCAAACCTTGACAGGAACCATCTTTAGACTAAATTATACTTACTTATTTAGGTGGGCATTACAGTTCGGGGTGAACCTGGGCCTCAACCAACATCCTTCTATAACGACTTCGACTTCGGGCTCTCTCCAGTTTCGCACTCCAAGTCGGTTGAGGTCTTCATCCACTTGATTGCGCCACCTGAGATGAGGTCTTCCCCTTCCGCAATTTCCCTGCACGAAACATAGACTAAACTATGTCTACCCTAAAAATTTCATAAAAATCCGTTGGGTGGTTTAGGAGTCTATACCGAAAATACATACGTATATGCATGTACATTGTACATACATATATACATCCATATATACATACATTACATACAAACATACATGCATCCTTTTTTATATATATAGATGTTATTTTGTTGGTATATACTGACTCTCTTTACAATAGTGTAAAGATGTTTTTTTTAACCATTTAACCACTTAAGACTTATTTTTTATCATAAAAGTTTAAGGTCATATTAGAGATATTTTTTTAAATAAATGATAAATCTCAACCAAAAACTTAAAAAAATATTTTATAAAAGTAAATCTCAGGAAAAGAGCAAAATTTTGGTGGACAATGTGATATCTGTCAGTGAGAAACCGAATGAAGCAATATGGTTTCCAATTATTTTCGAGCTCTGAAAATAAGTCGAAAATGTAATATAAAGTCTTCGATATCTCGCTTCGATTTCGAAATATTGAGAAAGAGTCGATTTTTTATTTTTTTTGGCTTTATTTATGTAAGCACCAATCTGACAATGTATTTAGTTTAATTAGGCAAAAATAAAACGAAAATTGAAAATAAAATCTTTCGTTGAAATCAGACAGAGGATCAAGAGATCCAGTGACCTTACTCCATTAAAAATTGTGCGTTTCGCTTGAATATAGAAAATTACAATAACAAAAAATATTTTTGCTATTGTTTTTTATATTTTTGGAGTTGAAAACTGAAATCAGACAGATGATCCATTCAAAATTGTGCGTTTCGCCCAGGTACGACAGTGGGCTCATCAGTTAGATGCTGTCGTACCCTTCTATATTCAAGCCAACCAGACCGTGTCAATTTTCTAAGTACCAGAATGTTGTAACACATTCACTTAGAAATAATAAAATTCACAGCATGCGAGTGCTGCGAGTTTTATAAATGTTTTTTATAAATTGTGGTACCCGTGGTGCGATGGTTAGCATGTCCACCTGCTAATCCAGAGGTTCGAGGTTCGAATCCCAGCAGAGGCAAAAATGTTTTTCCACGGGTATCGCCTTTCGCGAGGAATTGGCAAGTCCTCCGTTAGTAAATTCACTGCCATGAAAAGCGCTTTCTCAATAAGCCGTTCGGAACCGGCCCAAAATTGTAGGTCCCCTCCATTCCCTCACAAGGTTTGGTTGTGAGAAATGCGCTAGGCCCATGGGCTCCTCGCTCTGTTGCGCCACCCTAATTATTTTTAAGTCCATTTTAAAGTTGTTACTAGTGAGGTTTTAATAGATCGTAAACTCGCACTCTCTGATAGACGTGTTCACCTATACTGGGACGCCATGCTCTTTGACGCAGATTATAATATCCCGCTTGCCTCTGTGCAGCTGCCTGGGAACTAGTTGAGACCAGCTGGTACAGCATTTCCAGGCGTTCTTGTATGACGGAAAGGGTTTCGTTGTAGCTCTCAATCCGTAACGTTTGTTGTTGTGGGGCCCTTGGTTTGTAAAGCCTTACACGCTTTACAAACGGAACAGTTAGTCACACAGCGAGCTAGCTTAGATTTGATTAAGGAGACGGGTAGAGCTTGCTTGCAATGCGCACCTGGCCAACTTTAGCTTTAGAGAGTTTATTAAATTTTCCTCCGCTACATCTAAGAGTAAAGAAGACTGCTGCACTAAGCGGACTAAAGCTTCATCTCACTAACTACTCACGAAAGGAAAACTTACAAGGACATATGAGTATTCTGCAGGTGCTCCCAATACTGAAATCGCCTGCAGCACACTCCTCGGACTTTATGCCTAAACGCATAATGTTACACCACCCCTTCGAAGTAATCTTTCCAAACCGCTCAGCATGGAAGAACCCTGTAATTCTTACAAATAACTTCCAATACATCTGGTATACTGACGGTTCAAAAACAAACAACGGTGTAGGTGCAGGGATTTACGGTCCCAACTTTAAATCATCTACATCCCTTGGTAACACAACTACTATCTTTCAAGCAGAGGTAATGGCTATAGAATTCTGTATTAGAGAATGCATTAGAAGAAACCTCCGAAGATCAAGCATTTTCACCTTCACCCTATTAATTAAAAAAAAAAAAAAAAAAAAAAAAAAAAAAAAAAAAAAAAAAAAAAAAAAAAAAGCTTGCTCAGCTCTGGGCACTGCGGTGCCTGAATGAAACCTATTGTGCCAGCCTGAGGTTTCAGGGCAGTTCTCCTGCTCCTGAGTTGAATCAGAAGTTAGCAATCTTCTGTGGACGAATGAGTTTGAGTTTATCTAGGGGGATGATCTCATAGTCGAGTATTTGCTTTCTAAGGCGAAAAAGTGCTGGACATTCTGCAATAATGTGCAGAGATGTTTCTTCATTTTCGAGGCATAGTGTACAAATGGGGTCCGCTACCAGCTTCATTTGGTGAAGGTGTTTCTTTAAAGAACAGTGGCCGGTTACTAGTTCTGTGCAAATTTTTAGGGTTTTCCTATTGAGGAATTTTGTTGTTTTTTCAGTATATTCTGGCAAAAAAGAGTTTTGAACAGGTTTGTCCAGATGAGTTAAGCAAAGCTTTATTTGATTCTTCCAGTAGGATGTTCTTGGCAGTGTGTTTGAAAGTGCTTTTATTAACACCGCAGAAGGGTTCAGGTCCGACAAATGATTTAGATGCGCCGTCTTTAGCTAAGATGTCTGCCTTCTCGTTACCATCTTAGTTTTTTTGTGCTGGGATCCAGTGAAGGATTACAGCGCTTTTCCTTGCTAGTTCAGAGAGTGACATGACTGTCTCTTGAACTAGTTTTGGTCTTATGACAGGCGAGCTTAACGCCTTTTGTGCAGCTTGGCTGTCTGAGAAAATGCATATTGTTTTGTTTTTCGTTTTCGATGAACATATTATTCTCGAACAATCGTTATTGGCAAAGACTTCAGCTTGGAAAATGGACGAGTGACAACCCAGACTTACTGAGAAATTCGTTCTGGGGCAGTCGCTGAAAATGTCGGAACCTGTGCCAGTTTCCATTTTTGAGCCGTCCGTATACCAGACCATATCTTGCCTTGAAGGATGAGTCTTTGTGTTCTCTCAGTCTTTCTCTGGGGGGATGACAATGGAAAAGCTGAATTTGAAGTTGTACAGGGGAATAATAGAATCCAAGCACATACTAAAGGTATTAAGTTTTTGTAAACTTTCCATTATCGACAGATGTCCTTTCGGGTTTTGATATGATTTTATGTGTCCTTGATACAAAAAACAATGTGTCGGCAGTCATGCTTCCACTTTCTTCTCACGTTTAGAGCGTATGTTGGTGTTGTACGCATGCATCCAGTAATGCATGTTGTTGCCAATCTTTGAATCTTTTCTAGTTTTTGGATTGTCGTTATTTCTTTCGTTTTTGTTCACCAATAACGGCTGCGTACGTTATTGTTGGTCTAACTACCAGCGTATATAAGTCGTACATCATTTAAGGTTTTAGACCCCAGTTTTTCCCGCATATGTTTCGACAAGTCCACAGAGTTGCTCTGCTGGAAATGTGTTCTAGGTTCCATGACATTTTGCTGTCTAGGATGATCCCAAGGTATTTTGATTCCTTTGAAAATGGTATTGTTTCCCCATAGAGATTAGGGGGTATTAGAAGATTTACGTTTCTTCTTTTTTAAAATGGGACAATAACTGTCTTATGGAGATTGACAGAAAGACCTTCATCTGAGCACCGGCTTTGTACTCTGTTCAGAGCTGTCTGAAGTCTTCTTTGATATTAGTGTTTCTGAGCCTTGTCATTTGCTAGATCATCTGCAAAGCCAGTTGCATAAATGCCTTGGGTTGCAAGCAATCTTAGTAGGCTGTCTACAACTATTGACCAGATGAGTGGTGAGAGCTCTTGTTGTTAGTGCTGAGATTTCCAATTCTTCGAGATTGCTGTGGATAATTCTGCTGTTCATCCAATTGCAAATTACTTGTGGAACGTTGTGGTGCCTTAGAGCACGGTCTGTGGACACAAAGGAAGTGTTGTTGAAGGCTCCTTCTATGTCGAGAAATGCCACTACGCAAATTTCCTTTTTATCGATAGAATGTTCGATCCTCGTAATTAGGTCATTCAACGCGGCTTCCGTTGATTTCCCTGGTTGATATGCATATTGTGATGTGGATAGTGGATGGGTAGCTAATTACTTATCCCGGATGTGTCTATCAATGACCTTCTCCATACATTTGAGGATGAAAGGATTTAGGGATTGGATCCAGATTCCTTCCTGCTTTTGGCAAGTAGATAACTGTTACTCTTCTCCAGCTCTCTGGTATGTGACCAAAAGCTAGACTGCAAGTGAACAGCTTGGATAGAATGGCAGGGAAGATTCCGTCATCCCCAGGGGCTTTGAATGGTTTCAGTGAGGATATTGCCCATTTGATGACATTGGTGTTGCAGATTTGTCTGGCCGTTGTCCAGTCTTCCCTAGATGGAAACATATGCTATTCGCTTTGGGATGATAGGTTTATTGCTGGGTCTATAATGATAGATTGTGGAAGTGGGTATCTACTACGAGCTGCAGAGTTTCTATTTTGTTCTTAGTCTGAGGGCCGTTTTCCTTGGTAAGGGTAACTAGGCTTGCCGGCTTGTCGGACGCGAGAAACTTCTGGAGTCTGCAACTAGAGGGAACATCAGAGATACTTTCTACAAATTGTTTGAAAGAGGCTTTTGTGGCTTTTTTAATTTCGTTATTGTATTTGGTGAGAGCAGTAGAGTAAGTTTGCCGTCATCATTGCGTATTGCTTTGTTGAAAAGTTTCCTTACTTTCGATATCAATTTCTTAAGGTTGTTCTTCCACCAAGGGGTTTGCCTTTTAGTTGATCTTGTTTTCAGAGGGTAGTTGTCCTCAAAGGCAGTTATGATAGAGTTTTTCGCGTAGTCCGCAAAAAAACCTAATTAAGCTTTGCTATTAATGTTTGGGATTTTGTCTTTAAGAGAGTTTTCTAGATCTGTTTCGTACGAGACCCATGTTTTGATTGCCTGTGGAGGCGGGCAAGGTGTAAAGTCTTGGAGTGACCGATCCTCACTATTGCTGCCGTCAGATCAGCGGTTACAAATTCTGTCAGTGGGAGGAAGGGAAGATTATAATTAAAAATAATACAAAGTCTACTGGCTGAGGTTGAATATATTATTTTTACCTGTAGGCTGTAGGTGTAGTTCGACCAAGGATTTTACCACTCGAGCTGATCCATGGTTCCTGCACGAGTGCAATGTTGAGCTTGGTTTTACTTAGCGAGTGAGTTAAGACCGCCGGCGCCGAGGCAGCCTTGGCGTGGTGGAGGTTGATTTGAACATCTATCCCACGGATTGGAGCTCTGGAATAAAAGCTCCCTTTATTTTCACCCCGTTTTCCGGCTTTGGGAGACCTCTGGAAACTTCTCGCGTTCGTAGATGCCGGTCTTGGGGCTCTACGGAATTGCGACGTGCCTTGGTGGTGGGTGGGTTTTGATGTGAAGGGTTAAGTCAGTTTGCTGGGGTGAAGGAAAGATTTTACCTGTTTAGAAGATGGTCTAGCGGTCTCCTGAACAGGTTTTAGAGGATTGGGAGTGAGGGAGGGAGGTGGTCGTTCCGGCTTTTCATCTTTTTTAACCTCGGAGGCGGATTCTGGCCTCAGGATAGGATTCTTTTTTATCCGGAATTGAACCCTATTGAAGTTAAAGAACGGTTGGGCAGTTTAGATCTTAAAGTAGGAATACCGATCTTTCATCCATCGATATTGTAAGGGCAAGACATTGAGAGGTAGCTTCTTTCCTATGGACTTTCTTCGGTTGGTAGGGCTTGGTTTTGAATTCGTAGACGTTTCAGCTCATCTTCTGCGATATTGTTTGGGCCAGGGAAGTATGCCGTTGCCACACATGCTTTGGGAAGGTCTTCACCCTCCACCATTCGCAGCTTGGCATTTTTATGGCGAAATTAGTTTGACTGTTTTTGCCAACCAGTCCCTACTATTCGCATCTGCTCACTTCATTGTGAGCCATCCTGGTTTTTGCGAGCAGCCCAGAAATCTTATCTGTGGACCCTCCTCAGTGATCTTATGCAGCTCAGTAAGGATGGCATTTTCCACTGCTGTGATTTGCACTTTTTCAAGATGGCTATTTGATGGAATAATCGCAAAAAAAATCATCTGCGATTACCCCAACTACGATCATTCCTGCAACCTCATTGAACAAGGGAGCGTTGGTTTTCGCTTTCTTGCTTGATTCAGGAACTTCGTGTCCGGACCTTCTTCTTTTGTTAGAAGGGCCTGGGGTGTCTTTCGACGGACTTGAGAGTACTTTCTCTAACGGTGCGTCGTATGGCAGTTATTCCGCTAGCAGTCTTCTCAAGTGCTTTTTTTGAGACGTGGTTAGGCATCTCTCATCTAATGTCTTTTCTGTGTCATATCGGAGAGCTTCATAGCTCCCGTACGATTCCACTGTCAGGACAGAGCTTTGATATCCGACGGATTCTATGTCGCTGTCGGATGTTACCATTGCGGATCGGTCTAACCGTCCCGCAAGGCTTGGGAGTTCAGCCGGTGGCTGAGAGAAAGAGACAGTTGCTTGCTTCTCCATCGCAAGGTTTGGTATTCAAATTTTCAATTTTACATCCCACGAGTAGCTATTGAAGTTATGAGGTACGTCCACACAGAGCTCCGCATGCATAGATATGACTAAAATGAAACTGGAATTTGCCGCAAAACCAGAGTACACCGTTAGTGACTGAGCTATTTGAGATGGGCCCTCAGCCTAGTAGACCATCAGCACGGTACGGTTGACACCTTGATGCCAGCCCATGGGAAGGGAAAGGATTAGAGTTGAGTAGAAGAAGGGGATAGAGGAGAGGGTGAGTGGAGGGGTAGAGGGGGTTGAATCATCTCTTAGTTTCGCTGTTTCTCCCCTTTGACCTTTCGGGCATGGGTGACCCTGCTGGAATCAACTATAGTTATAAACCCAAGTCGAGACCGCTCGTATGAGTTAGTTCTCAGATTCAACTACTTAAGCAATTCCTCCACGGCAAGGTGAACGATCGTCGAGAAGAACGTAGCGAACTATGTCTGGGTATATTCCGGGCCAATGAACATGCTTCATTACTCTGGCGGTTTTTGTCGTCGTGGATGTCGAACTGCTCTCGGTGGTGGGAACGCACCACTTCCAATCCTCTTCTTGGTTTGATAACGGGGTGCGGTGAATCTTCGGTATAATTTATTTTCGGTTTCACGGTAGTCGAGGTACTGGTTGGGTTTAAGTAGATATTAACCGAGTTCACACTGTACAATTAGTTGGACAGACTTCGTTGGATGGTCGGATGTAGTTTGTGTTTACACTTATCAAGCCTGGCGTCCAACTTTATGTCACATACTCTTCCACTCCTTCCCAATTCTAAATTTTCAAAAATATTTGAAAACTATCCAACAAGTAAGTCAAGCGGTCCACTGAGAGTTCACACTATCAAGCATTGGTCGTTCAAACCAAAGTCTGTCCAACTAATTGTAATGTGTGAACTCGGCTACTGTCGAATGCAACGCACTGTCCAGTATTCTACTGGGTTACCGAGAATTTTTTTTTTTTATTATTATAATAGATACATTAAATAAACATTTGAAATGGAAGAAAACATTTAGATACAATCTGTTGTCTTAAGACAAGTGACGATAGTATCGAGCAGAAAAATTAAAAATGAAAAATAACAAATTTAACAAGCGTTGTGGGGTTAAATGTAGTAAATAGCAGAAATTATACTTTTAAAAATTAAAGTAAGAGAGGAGAAAAAAAGAAGTAAATAAATAACAAAAGGAAACAGTTAAAGTAATAACGCAAAGTGCAAAAAACATTTAAATATAAAAAATATAAATCAATAATAAAAAAAAATTGTTATGATTGTATAATGTGAAAAACATTTAAACTAAAACTCTAATTAAGCCATAAATTTCATCGAAATCAAAGTTAAACAGCCATTCTTTAACTTTCACACTGAAAGAGAACAAAGAGACAGATGAACGAATATTAGAGGGTAACATATTATAGAGTCCAGGTGCTATTGATGCATAAAAATGAAAAAAGTGCTGAGAATTATGTGATAGAATAATCGCAAAAGCATAAACAGATATTTGATGAAATCCACTTCTTAAATAGAAAATTTTTAAAACCTTATAAAAGTAAAGATGTTTTGCTAGTGAACAACGGGAAACTATGATCTAGCCTCCTTTTCTTCCAAATCGTTCTTAATATACGCTTTTGGGCTACGATCAAGGGTTGAAGATAATTTTTGTGCGTACCACCCCAGCAAACTATACCATATTGTAGTTTAGACTGAGCTAAACCATGATAGAGAGTTTCTTGGAGCATTTTGCAGCAGAGTTTTCTTAAGTGAAAAAATATATATGTTGTAGAAAGTAGATACTTTTTAAGGGTTTAGAGGTTTCCAACTCATTTTGCTATCTATTGTAAGGCCAAGGTATTTAAATTATGATACTTTTTCATTAAAGAAACATTTTGAGGAACAGTCTATGTTTGAGACATCATAACAACTATTGATATAATTACTACACGTAGAACTAACAAACAACGAGTTTTTACAGCAAGAGCTATGCATAATGAGTTCAGGAGAGTTGCAATCAAGAGAGAGTAGATTGAAAAACATTACCTTTGTTTTTTCACTCAAAACAAGTTTATGTGTAGCGAACCAATGTCTAAGCAGATCCAAATCATGATTTATGTCAGCAATAAGGTCAAATAATGTTAAACTCGAATATACGCATGCTATATCGTCTGCAAACCCTGTTTTAGTTCCTCTTAACTTCAAGCTGAAAATAGAATTAATATAAATAAGGAACAGAATCGGGCCAAGAACTGATCCTTGAGGAACACCTATATTAATAATACGGCTTTCACTAAGGTTATTGCCTATTCTTACTTTTTGCTCTCTATTCTGAAGTTAGGAAGAAAACCAGTCTAGAGTAAAACTCCTGAAACCAGCTTTATTTAGTTTTGCAAGTAAAATCTCATGATCGACCGTATCAAAAGCCTTAGTTATGTCAATGAAAAGAGCAGCTGTGTAATTTTTCTTGTCCAAACTTTCATAGATAGAGGAGCAAAAACTTAACAACGCGTCCTCAGTTGACAATTTGGCTTTGAACCCGTACTGATTAGGTCTAAAAAATGAGCTATTGTCAAGGAAATTAAGGATTTTAATTTTCATTACTTTTTCAAAAAATTTTGAGAACACTGATAAGAGGGAGATCGGACTATAGTTTGAGATACAACTACTGGCCCCTTTCTTAAAAACTGGAATAACCTCAGCCATTTTCAAACAATCTGGGAATATACAATGATAAACACTATCATTAAAAAGATGAGTTAAGAAATCAACAACATTAAAACTAACCTCTTTAGTAAAATTATTTGAAAAACTATTGTATGTACAGGAATCTGAGTTGTTCAGAGCATTAATGATTTTTAAAACTTCAAAGGAAGATAAAGGCTCAAAATAAAAACTATTACATTGGAATAAATCATAGAAGCAACTATCAGTACAATGATATGAAGAATGATTGAAGCCCGCATCACTAAGCGTTTAAGATGGTATGTCAGTAAAATAATAATCATTGAAAGTCTTTGACAGTTCATAATGGGTGGTAATCTTTGAATTTCCGACAGATAAAGTATGAGGAACATCAAAAGAATATTTTCTGTGGAACAGTTAACCAAGCCCCATTCTTTTCTCGAATTACCTTTGGCAATATGGAACTTATTCATTTCTTTACAAATGGGAACTTCAATGCTAATCTCTTTACACAAACGGTCATAATTATTATGAAGATGAATGTTATTAGGATGCTTGTTACATTTAGCTCTTAAATTATTCTTTTTA
This sequence comes from Melanostoma mellinum, assembly GCA_914767635.1. NCBI lineage: Eukaryota > Metazoa > Arthropoda > Insecta > Diptera > Syrphidae > Melanostoma > Melanostoma mellinum. The sequence continues at coordinate 9,052,665 of OU612061.1, read as the reverse complement.
TCAATTTTGTTTAGTAAAAAGCTGGACGTCCATGGTTAAAGTTTTATGAGCTTCTTTATTCTGTTTTGAATTACTTCTGAGCTTTGACTAACATAACCTTGCAATAAATTGATAAACATTTCAAATGCAACAGGCTCAGTATAAACTCCATTCCAACTCTCGAAAAGTAATGATGAATTCAGGTTCTCAAAGCTAATTTTTAAGGAAAGATTGACTTTATGATTGATGTCAACTGAATTAAATTTTAAATTGTCTTTAAAATTAAAAAGGAGACAGGTCATGCAATGATCCGTAATCTTCAAATCAGATAGACTGCTTGTTAGGCTAAAATTGGCTTTGAGATCAAGTCTAGAAACATAAATAAATGCACGACTTAGATGTAGGGGTTATACGCGTTGGCTCATTTATGCAAGATTCAAGATCATAGGAAGACATTAATGATATATATTTATCTACAGTTAAAGATTCAGTTAAAATATCGATATTGATATCACCCACAATAAAAAGATTTTTAACGTTGGTATCATTCAAAAGAGAGGATAGGTCAGTAATAAAAACATCTTCACTAACATGATGAAATCTATAAAAGCACATAAAAATTAGTTTAGCAGAGTTAATAGTGAAAGAAAGCTTAACCATATCAGAACTAATAAGATGTATTGTAATATACTCACAGTTTAAAACTTCCTTAATAAAAACAGCAGTATCACCAGACGCATAAGTATTATTACACTCTGCATTAAATACATAACCAGCAATATTGAAGAAGCTCTTTTCATGTTCATATATCCAAATTTCAGTTAGAAAGATAATATCAGGCTTATTAACAAATGATTCAAAGTGAGTTAAAAACAAATCAAAATTTTTTCTCATACTTCTAATATTTAGATGGATGATAAAAAGGCTATTTGTAAACAATCCAATGAAAATACACTTTTAAAAATGTCTCTATCAAAAAAACAAAAAGGAGTAACTAATGAAGCATCGCATAAATTTGTTGTAAGACTTTTAGCCATAATTAGATAATTTTATCCAGATCTTCAAAAGAGGATATGCGCAAAGTAGTTTCTCCTTCTTGATTTTTCATTAGTATTACTCCATTTTTTATCCAAAGATATAAATATTTCTTTGTTTATTATTATATTATTTATTTATTTTAATTGTCTAGCCCTATTGAACAATAGCCTATTAAGACTTTCATTTATTTTAATTGTCTAGCCCTATTGAACAATAGCCTATTAAGACTTTCATTTATAAATATGGGTTGTTTCCAAATTCAACGCCAAAAATATTTGTAGATAGTTGCTTCTTTCGTTGTACGGAGAAAAGATGTTTACATTCCGCAGACTTGAATTTTTTTTTTGGAATTTTTGTAATCAGCAGATCTTGAAATCAATTGATGAAATAAATAAATAAATAAATAAATAAATAAATTTAACCCATACGATGTCATTGAATTTCTTTGGTTTGGTTACAGAGCCATTGTTTTTCCTTATAGGTTTTATATAGCAATGTTCAATGTCATTTGCAGTGATCTTCGCACCTAAACCTTCCGCAAGAAGCTTAACTGTCGAGGTTAATGCACTTTCACTCCGCACATTCGGTAAACCAACAATGTCAACGCAATTGATTAGATTTTTTTGCTGTAAATCATTAACTCTGTTGGAAAGATTGTTTACTTCGGACACCAAACTGCAGTCGTCTTGAAGCTTGCTTATCAAAGACAATGCATTGATGTTCATATCTCTCAGAGAAATTATTTATTTATTCAAAGACATAATCTCTTTGATCTACTTCAAGAGTTATTTGTTGCGAGTACACTTACTCGTTGATGGTTAGAGGTGGCGAAGAAAAAGGTTGAGAAGTAGGCTGAAGAGTAGACGACGAATGATGAGATGAAATGTTATGATGAGAAATCGATGATTGTATAGTTATTGGACTGATTAAAGGTGAAGATGCAATACTGTGTGAAGGTAACGTTGGAATAGAAGCTGACGGAGTTGATTTTGATGTGGATATTAGTGTGTTTTATGGTTAGAGTTATTGAAGATAAAGACGATGTTGGTGTATGAGAAACTGATGAGGGAGTGGCTGCTGGGTGTTAATGTAGTGGCAATTTTTTTGGGTGGGTTGAGAGTTTTAGGTTCATTTTGCAAAAACTGTTTATTAAGATCCGATTGAATGTCAGAAATAGACAACGTAAGTGAATTATTAAGAGCTTGTGGTGGAGAGTAGCGAAGAGAATCTCTTCTGTTTTTATTACACCTTGAGCATACAAATAGAATTTAATTTTGCTCATATCACTGGGTTCCAATTTTACACAATTTAAGTGAAACAATGTTTTACAATCACGACACTGAATTCTTCAATCCCTGCTGCCCCCTTTTTGGTTACATAGGCAATACATAATAAGGTTTAAGAGTTCAAGACTTATTGTTAAAACTTAAAAATTTGAAAATAATTTCTAAAGACTCTCGACATGAGTGTACCCCACAACGTCACGATGAGAATTGATGAGTCGCTCGGTATGAATGGCAGGGGATCAGTGCGTCAGCGACGACGTTCACAGCCCCTTTTGCGGTACTTTATTTCAAAGTCGTATTGCTAATGTTCCAACGCCAAGCGGGTCGGCCAGACGGGTTGTCTAAAGAGTGTAATTACTTCAGGGAGTGGTGATCGGTAACCACTGTAGACCGAAGAGTATTGCCAGACACTCTTTCTTTTCTCAGTTCAGCAATTTTGTCAATGGGGTGGCTACTTGTGAGAAGTTCTTAATGAAACGGCGGTACCATGACGAAATTCCCATGGCTCATCTTAATGCTTTGACATTGCGTGGTGCGTTCAAGTCCTGCACTGCGGCTATTTTGTCCTGATAAGTGATAATGCCGCTCCCGCTCATCATATGCCCTAGGTACTTCAGTTGGCTTTTACAGAACTCGCATTTCTTACTGTTCATGCGCAAGTTCGCCCCCTGTAACCTCATAAACACTTCTCTTAGGTGCCGGATATGTTCGTCAAATGTGCTACTGACAACGATGATGTCATCATGATAGGCGAAAGCATACTCGTTCATTTCTAGACGATAATACTGTCTAACGTTCGCTGGAATGTGGCGGCTGCGGAATTTAGCCCATATAGCATAACTTTCCATTGGAACAGCCCTCGCCCGGGAACAGTAAAAGCGGTGGAAGCATGGGAATCTGCGTTTAAGGGAATCTGCCAACACCTTTGCTTAAAGTCGATGGTCGAAATGAAGTTGGCTCGCTTTAGCTTCCCTATAATACCCACGATCTGAGGGAGAGGATACGCTTCTATGATTGATATTACTGTTGAGGTGCCGTTAGTCGACGCATACTCCCCACGATCCGATCTTCTTTTTCACGAGCCCTATAGGTGAACTATATGTACTCTTAGACGGTCCGTTTTTGTCATCTCGGAGCAGCTCGTTGACATCGTCGTCGATAATCTTTTGCATGGTGGGGTATATAACGGATAGTACCTTTGTTCAAATTGTTGGTCGGTTTTTAACTTGATCTGGTGTATGGCGGCATTTGTTATTTTTGGTAACGTTTCGAATTTTGGGAGCTCTTCGTCTAGCAGAGTTGCCAAAGTTTTCTCTTGAACGGCAGATAAAGGTTTACCACCCAACATGCAGAGTTGATCCATTCGTTCCGCGGGGCTGTCGGCAGACCAAGGTATCTCTGATCCGGCTACAATTTATAAGGCCTTTATCCGCTAAAAACTGGAGTATAAATCATCTGGTCAGTTGGTCCTCAAACATCTTTGCGCCTACTTGATAGGGTACAAAATAGAGCTTTAAAATTGATAGGTGAGGTTCAATCGTAGAATCGATTGATCGATTTACAGTTTATCGCCTTTTTCGACTTCGAAGGCTTCGTAAATTCTCCCAATTCATCCTGCATAAAAATACGAGTTTCGCAGGAATGCCGAAACTAGACGTGGCTGTACAGAGCTCGTCTCTGTAAATACTGTCATTCGCGGCCTTGAATCGATAAAAATATGGCGTATATCCTAGATATACGCTATATACTAGCATAAAGAAATACGCCTAATGTCTTCAACACTTTCCCCGAAAATATAAAAAAAAGCTTAAAAAATAGTGTACTGAAATGTATATATGTATAAGCCAGAGCTAAACCCAATATTACACCTGCAGTGCAGCCTTATCAGGTAAAACATTTTTCAAACATATTGTGCAAAGCAGCCCATTTCATAATAAAAAAAAACATACAGAGATGAGTATTTCAAAGAATAGATTCAGGCAATTTTAAGAAATTTTATCAAGTACTTTAAATTTAAATAAAATTAATAAAAGGCGTGTTTTTTATTCTAGTATATAGTACAATAAAAATTTTGGCGTTTTTTATGCTAGTATATAGTACAGCATTTGAGTTAAAGAAAATGATCTATCCACAGTATTTTCAGTTTTAAGAGAGAAAGCTCTTTGTCAAAGTCAGCTGTTATGTTGAAAAAAACTTTCGGGTATGTTCGGGGAGTATGTAAAAAGATATTAAAAACTAATCTTTGATGAGATTTTCCATTACAAACAGAATCAATTTATGTTTTATCCAAATGTGTGGTAAAGCAATTTTACACAATACTAGTCTTTTCGATAGGTTAAGAAAGAAAATAAGTTGATTCTATTTACAAAACCGTGAAATTGAACTAAAATACTACCGCGTAAATAAACACAACCCAAATTAAATTAAGTTGAAACACGTACTGCTAGTCCCAAACATGAATTTCTATTGGAGAATGTTTGATTTCAATACATACATATATCCTTCCCTTTTGATCATTTTCAGAGAAAAGGACTTCGTCCTTATTGTCAAAAAAAAAAAAAAATACAAGTTAAAGAACCTACCACTGGCTCAATGAAACACACAATTTTAACATTTTAATTCTAGTAGCTTTATTTCCCGGTTCAACCGTTCGGTTTAATAGTCGATCAACAGGCGACTTAAGCTTTCTTACAATATGGTTCAAGTTCCTAAAAGATTATGAATATGCTGATGTATGAATATGAATATGCAGCCCACACATTGACCTGCATCGGGTTTCCAGTAGTGCGACGGAAGCGCGTGTGCTGTGATAGCACTTTCCCTGGTTGTGGTCAATGTTCGACCGTTATAACTGCCGCCCCTCTAAATATCTGCGTCCCGCAGATGGTCTCCTGAACCTCCCTTGGTGTCATCGACCTTTGGGGTAGGTCTAGGTGCAGGTATTGGTTTTTGGCGGAACGATAAGCGAAGCTGTGGGATGTGAACTTTTTTGTACATCTTCCTCCAGAGCAGAAAAACTACGACAATGACGCCGAGGATAATTAAAAATTCTGTGAAAATGGAAGAAGTAAGTGTTCAATGTAATGTATTAATGAATTTAATGTTTTTTGCACTCAGGTTGTGCACGTATTCCAGGTTTGGGATGATACTTTTTTCAGTTATGTTCGTCAAGGCTGCGGGCAAAGCTTGTGGAATGGCAGCACCCTTGCTGTAGTACACCTTGTCCTTAACCTGGACGGTTTCGTTTTCCAACTGCACTAGGAAGGTACCTTCTAAAGGAATAGGCAAATTTTTATTTAATATAGTTCCATTAAAGTTTGACAAGAAAATCGTGTTGTCCCCAATTAATTCAATTATTTCGTCATTGTTTGTTCTGTAGTCGCAAAAGGCGTTACCTCCCTTAAGGATTCTAGGTAGACATGAATCTTCATCTATTTTCTTAAGTGAGCTTTGTTGAAACACGGAGGTGTTACTAAGACATTCGCACTTAAGTCCGTACGTTTCGTTGTGACTAATGAGGAGTCTTGAAAAGTCTAAGTTCATTTGTCTAGCGTTTTTTATTGCCGCTTTTGCGGTCACTACGTGATAAGTCCTTGGATTAATTTTAGGAATAGCCAAAATGTATAGCATCAATGTGCCATTGCAGTATACTGAAGGTTGGCTAAACTCAACAGCTTCTATTACATTTTGGTAGGGTAAAGTTTCGAGTTCGTTAACCACTGTATTTATCTCTTCTGAGTCAAGGATATTGCTGTTTACTATACTCTTTTCAGCCATTTGTCAGGCTCTTATTAACTCGTTTACTCCTTCTTTGAGAATAAGTATTTTATTAAGTATGTCTTGTCTGAGGTTGTCCGTTTCTATTTTCTGTAAAGAGTTATTGTAGTTTTCTATTATTCTATTAAGTTTCCCTGTAATCTCATGTCAAAGATTTTTTCGTTTACTAAGTACTGTCGGTCACTGTTTTCCTCAATGTTCGTCTGCTTCTCTAGGATATTGACCCAGTCAGTCGCGTTTGGAAAACCACCAATCCATTTGCTTTGACCCGATTTTTGGTCTTTTTGTTTTCTCTTTTTTTTGTTCCCCCATTTCTTTATATTTTCCCATATTGAAGAGAAGAACTACATACGGATTATTTATTTGATATTTTTTAAATGAGCTTTGTGAATTCTTTTCCCGCTCATTGTTGTTACCGTCACGTGATTATCTTGGGCCACGATTTACTTTCTATATAGTGGCCTATTTTTGCTTTTTATGCCTTTTATGGCAACGTAAACGACATCGCCCTGACTGTACCTTTTTGGGGCCATTCTTTTTAAATTTTGCCTGACATTTCTAGCCATCATGTTTTTCTTGATTATTCCTCCAAGATCTTTGTTGATTTTTGAACGAATATTCAAGAGATTTTGGTAATTAAATCCTTGGGATCTATTAAAAAAAAACATCGGACGGTTTCCTGTTTGTGACAGAATGAACCGTGTTATTGTACCTATCGACTGCAACGTAAACAAGTTCTTTAATTTTAAAATCTGAATATTCTGACTTGAGGCACCTATAGATTTCAAGAATTGTTGAGTGAACTCTCTCAATCTGGCCGTTAACCTCGCTTCTATGGGATGGTGTCAAGTACAATTTTACCCCTAGGTTCTTAACCAGGTTAGTTACAATTGGGCTTAAAAAGCTCCTTTCATTGTCCGTGACTAGGATGAGAGGCACTGTAAAATAGTGTAGGGCTTTAATCATTTTTGACCTAAGGTAAATGGCAGACCTATCTTTGATGTGGAAAAACTTGCTAAATTTGGAAAATTTGTCTACAACCATTAAAAAATTTTCATTTTGAATTTCCATTATATCCATATGGATGATTTCACATGGATATCGTGGGGCAGGCGTGTTCTGTAATTCTGGCCTGTGCGGATGCCTATCGTATTTGCTAGCTTTACATACTTCGCAAGCAGTAGTAAATTTCTTGATGTGGGACATCATTTGAGGAAACTGATCATGCCTATTATGGAATTCGCAGGAATTTTACTCCCGGGGAGTTTACAGGATTCGCGGTAGATTCGTATTCTCCTTATTTGGTATTAGTGAATTCGACGAATGAGCTGTATTATCAATACCAGAACTACCTTATTGCTTTTCACTGCTGCTGTCCTCGGTGGTTCTACTCTGTGCTGCTGTCATTTATGAGAAATTCATTTACTTGATATGCAAACAAATTTGAAATTAAAATAAAGCAAGTTTCAGTTTTAAGTTAAAAGTGACATTTATAGTGGATTCAATTGCATATTATTTTAATGTAAGAGAAAACTCATCGAGATATACTCGAATAGAATTACGATAGTTACGATACCAAATTAAGAGTATTTTGGATTTTTCGGATGAGAGCCTACTTTCAAATAAAAAACTCATTATATATCATACAAATCATAATATTTTTTTAAATACTTTTTCCATTTGGAAATCTCCATAAACGGTGGACCATGCTATTAAGTGATGTTTGCAGCCTTTCCAAAATTGTTGCTGCTCCTGTTGCGGATACCTGAAAAAGAAAAGAAAAATATCCATAAACACAAAACGTAAACAATAGGAATATGTGACTGAAGAAAGAAAACAAACTCCTGGGACGGAGATGGAAGTATGATGTATCTCTGTTAGGTTGTTGTACTGAGGTAGGGTTCTAGCCTGAAAAGGAAATTGAAAGATATAAAAATAAGGAAAAACTAAAGGGATGAGAATATAAATTAAATTAGAACATAAGAATTGAAAACTCATGCGTGCTGAAAGATGACAGCCATAAGGAATTTTGTTTTAGTAGTGGGACGTCAAAAAGTAGAATTAGATGTCAGAACATCGAATTCTGCCTGACGTAAGAGGTACCATCTAGGGGAAAATAAAGAAATAAAAATAAAAATAATACCAAAGAGGAAAGGGAAACCAAAAACAAAATTCAAAAGTTTTTTCAAATAACTGACGTACCAATGGGTGGACGGATTAGGGATCGCCTGTTCCGAAAGATGTGGGAGGAGGAATGGGATGATGGGGTGATTCCTGATCATGACTATGTTAGAGATACCAAGAAACAGTTTATGTTATTCGAGTCACGAGTTGGTAACGATCGGACACTCTACTCCGCGTTGACAGAAACAAAAAAAAAGGTTAAGTCGTATGTAAGATACACCGTCGCGCCGTGACAATCATTGTTAGAAAGTAGATTTATAAGAAAAAAAAAAAACGAAAAATTTTTTTGAATCTATGTATTAAACATTTGAGGAAATAGAATTAAGGTAATTTTTTTTAGAAATTAGTGTTCTGAACTGAAACGTAAAGTTATAGTGTTTGTAGATACACATGTATGGCCCGCGATCTTGTTCGTAATTGGATTTAAAATATAAGAAAAGACATTTTAGCTGCAACAGCAAAAGATAGTGGTGAGTTTTTTTTTTTTTTTGCATCTCAGAGACTAAGTCGCACGAAGCTTAGAGCAAGCTCATTTGTACGTACTTATCTACGCTCTTCATCATAAATGCAAGTGTTAGAGGTTAGAAAACACCAACACCAGCACAAAACGAACGTATAGAAAATATATATATGAGAAAAAAAATACAAATAGTGACATACAATATAGAACACCTAACATGAAATACAGTAATAATTAATTAAACAAAACTACTAAAAATAAAACAAAGTATAAACTACAAATATTTTGAAAAACAACAATTTTAGTTTTAAACTATATTTATTAATGTTGAAATTTAAAAGTAGGGAGTTAGAATTATATAATCTACTCATGAGCGATAGCGGCTCATTCATGCCGTAATTGGTTCTATGATGGGGGCAATGAATCAACTCCAAATTACGCAAGTGGTGAGATCCTCCGCGGTAGTTAAAACCTATGGACGAGAGCAAGTAAGGAGCATCTATAAAGCCAGTCAAAAGCTGATGGAAAAATACTAGGTCGTTGTTGATACGTCTTTGACTAAGGGTTTGCAATTGCAAAAGTTTGATTCGATGTTCATAAGGAGGTAGATTGAATGGATCTTCCCAAGGAAGACCCTTCAAAGCAAAACGTATAAATTTATGTTGCACAGCCTCGATACGATGTTTATGAATTTCATATAGGGGAGACCAAACTTGTGAGGCGTACTCGAGATGAGGACGAACATAACAGTTATACAAAGATAATGTTACATAAGGATCATCAAATTCTTTTGACCACCTTTTTATGAAACCTAGCATAGAATTTGCTTTCCTTACTATTGAGCTTATATGCTCATTAAATTCAAGGTTAATATTGAAGTAAACACCTAGGTCACGAAAACTTGAGACACTACATAATGAATGACCAGACATTAAGTATATAGCATTGCTAGGTTCACGTTTTTTCGAGAATGTCATTGTTTGGCACTTCGAAGGGTTAAGACTAAGACCATTCTTTTCACACCATGTTCCAAAGCTATCGATATCTTTTTGAAGAAGTACGCGATCAGTAGTATTTTGAATGGATTTAAAAATTTTCATATCATCTGCGAAAATCAGAATTTCACTATACGAAATGCATGAAACAACGTCATTGATTGCGATAATGAAAAGCAAAGGCCCAAGGTGACTGCCTTGGGGTACACCCGACAGAGCATTGAAGGGACTCGAAAAGTTGTTACGAAATTTTACTTGGTACGTTCTATTTTCGAGATAAGAGCAAATCCATGCAATAAATATTTTTGGAAATCCAAAAGCTTTGAGCTTATATAATATTACATCATGAGAAAGTTGATCGAATGCTTTGGAAAAATCAGTGTAAATACAGTCGAGCTCATACCCATTTTCAAGGGCATTAGAACATATGTAAAGAAAAGAAAGAAGGTTTGTTACCGTTGATCTTTTCTGCATAAAGCCATGCTGCTGTCTGCAAATAATATTTTTTGTAAAAAATGAGAGGCTGCCACAAACAACCTGTTCAAAGAGTTTGGGGATGCAAGATAGCTTGGATATAGGCCTGTAGTTTTTTATTTCTATCTTATCACCCTTTTTAAAAACCGGAGTGATAAAGGACTTTTTCCAAAGACTAGGAAAAACACCTGTTTTGATTGAAAGCTGAAAGAGATATTGAAGTGGGAACATTATTACGGAACGGCATTTCTTTAACAGAACTGGCGGGATTCCATCCGGACCGGACGAAAAGTCATCTTGCAGAAGTGATAAATATTTTAAAATGTCACTATGAACAGGGATATTATTAAAATTAACTTGAGAGCAGTTACGTAAATACGTAAAGTAGTTTTCATCTATTACTATGGGGGTATCACAGAAAGAGCTTCGAAAATGATTAGCGAAGGCATTACAAATATCGTTAGTATTCACTAGCGGTGTATCACCAGAAATAAAGTTCGCTGGGTAGCCATCAGATTTTTTCTTTGAATTAACAAATCGCCAAAAACTTTTTGGGTCATCCCTTAAAGAGAAAGACATCTGTCTTAGGTAGTTGGAGTAAAGTGTTTTGGAGAGCGTGTTAAAGTTTTCAAAAAAACTAATATAAACACTATAGTCGTTTGTAGAATGAGTTTTAATGTAGGCTTTCCAGGCCTTATTTCTCTTATTACGCAGAATCTTTAGTTCTTTGGTATACCAAGGCTGATTAAAGCAGGAATTCTTAAGGATTTTTCGGGGAATAATTTTGTTCATACAATCTTCCAAGATCAAGTAAAAGCATTTGACTGCATCGTCGATATTGTCAGAAGCTGATACATTATCTATACCGGCTCTGGTGAGTTCTTCGGAAAGCAAATCGAAATTCGCTCTCCGAAAGTCAAAAGTGTATGAACAGTCAAATGAGTTACTATGAACATATAAATCAGAACTTAAATCCAGAAAAATATCTTAAGGTGGGTGAAGATCATCTAAGTTAGTAATGCCATACTTAGATTTAAGAACAACAGTACTAACTGCGTCAGATGAAAAAACTAAATCGAGCATGCGATTCATAAAGTTTCTAATACAGCTTATTTGCTGTAAGTCTGAGGAAATGATATTGTCAAGTAAACGAAGCTCTTGCTGAGACGAAGTCAGTGATGCTACTTGAAAGGATCCGTCTTTAGAAGGGACCCAATTCACTTCTGGCAAATTAAAATCGCCCAATAATAAAATATAGCTTTTAAGACAAGACAATTCCATTACATAATCTAAAACTAAAGAGAGCTCAGTATAAGCTGAGACAGGACTCTTTGGAGGAATATAGACGTTTACGACATATATACTATTTAACTGTACGGATACTTTGACACATAAGACATCAATTGTAAATGGAAAAGGAAAAGTGATTTGAGAAGACATGTAAGTATTTCTTACAGAAATTAATGCACCACTTCCCACATCTTCAGCCTTATCGTAGTGACGGTCTTTACGATATACTGAGAACTCGTTGCTAAAAAGCTCAGTGTCCAAATGACTTGGATTGAGCCAGGTTTCAGTTAAGGCAAATATATCATGCGAGAAGACATGAGAGTTAAGATAAAGATTCGTAATTTTTGTACGAAGCCCTCTAACATTTTGGTAAAAGAGGGTAATTCTATTTAGTTTTTTGGCTCAGGTGTCCGTTCAGTTCTTACTGGTTTTTTCCTGCGTAATGTAAACTCTTTAATGAGTGTACCATCAGGCCAAGAATTACTATTCAAAATAGAATTAGAGAGGGAAGGAGGAACAACTAACTTGAATGAAGAAACAAAGCTATTGTTTTTACTAATTTTATTACATTTGATTGACGTAATAGAAGGGATACTCTTTTTGTCTACCAGATGCCGCAAAACATCTTCCGTGGTGATTTCTGGTTTAAGTCGTGAAATAAAAAGAGATATGGGTTTGGGAACAGCTTCCATAAGGACATTTATTCCCAGAGAATTTGGATCAATTACAGGCTGCGTATCCATAGAGTCCGAGTTTTCGAACGTTGACGCAGTGGACTGAATTTCATCTTGGGTAACTGTAGGATTTTCAGCTACTGACGCAGTGGACTCAAGACCTTGACCTTTGCTCGCATTGCTCCTCAATGTTTTACGCTTAGGAGGAGGACTAGAGTTTTGATTAATAACTAAGCCATCACGATTTCTTTTTGAGCTTTTGGATGAAGCTAAGGCCGAGCTGGTAGCAGAAGTTATTTGTTGTTGAAGGTCTGCTAATGTTTGGGTCTTGTCAATGATGATAGTCTCCAAATCATCAGTAGAAGTTGAAGTATCCACAGAACTATGTGGAGAAGAAAACGAATTAAGATTGGAAACACTATCCTTGAAAATCTTAAGGAGTTCCTCAAATCCTTTCGATAGTTTTAAAATGTCCAATTTAAAAGCGGACATTTTAATTGCCAGTAGGTAAATTGATATTTTTTTACAATCGGAACAATACCAACATGCAATCTTAGACGCACTTATTTTGTCTAAAAATGCATTGTTTGATCCGATACATTTAGAATGGAATACTTTTCCGCAAGGCCCATAACATTCAAAAAGAGGGGCACTATTGGAGCTTTCCATGCATTTATCCGCAGCACAGGCCATGATAAAATTAAATGAAATAATAAATCAAATTGCAAATGCAATGAAGATAGATAGAAAAAAAGAAAATTAAATAAAATAATACGAAAAATAAAAAATAAAAAATAATTTATGTGACTCCACTGGGATATGAACCTGTGACGCGGAGGTTAAAATATGATAAAAGACTGACCTGCTAGACGATTGCACCACCAAGCAGATAATTTGAAGCAAGTTTTTACTTTAAATATACAAAAATAAACAAAAATATAACTAATTTAGAAACAGATGATTATTGAATTTACCAATAGGCCAGAATGAGATAAGTATGTTTTTAAAACTACTCAAAATACACTCAAACGGAACCGAAAAATTAAAAAAAATCAATTTCTCACCAAACACTGTGATCAAAAACGAAACACAAATTTAACTAATTCTCTACGAAAAACAGTACTAATCAGCTCATCGAACTGATCGGATTTTCCTTCTGTGCGTAAATACAAAAGTAAATATTAATAACAAGCGGAAAAGATCCCCGTCTCGTGTTGAAGACATTCGCTTGTCACTCAACAGAGACAAAAATCGTAAGATGGGTTCGGATGACCTACGGTTCGGGCGTTATACACCCTTACAATGTCTCCCGGATTCTCAAGATAATGACATTGAATGTGACGAAATTGTAGTCACTCCACAAATTAAAAAAATTAAAATTCCATCTATCTGCGTACTGCAAAAAACTTGTGATATTGTGCACTCATTTTTGAATGAAATTCAAGTATCTGATTACTTTATTAAAAAAATGACAATTGGTATCAAAATAAGCTGCAACAAAGTCGAAGATCACCAAAAAGTGTGCTTATCATTAAAATCTAAAAATTGGCAATTTTTCACTCACGACCTTCCGTCAGCGAGATCGATGAAAGTAGTTTTGTTCGGCTTAGATGAAATGCCTATAGAAACATTGAAAGCTGAACTTATTAAAATTGGTTTAAAGTGTGTAGATGTTAAATTAATCAAAAAACAATATGAGCATTTCCTAGACATTTTTTATGTAGTGTTTCTTGAACCCGGTTCAACTAAACTTGCAGAATTGAAGAAGAACATTAAATCTGTTTTTAAAACACATGTGAAATGGGACTTTAGTCGAAAGCCAAAACATAAATTTACACAATGCTTCAATTGCCAAATGTTTGGCCATGGTGAAAAGAATTGCTTTATAAAAACACATTGCGCAATTTGCTCTGAAAATCACGAAACGGCTAAATGCAAGTCAATAAACATTAAATGTGCAAACTGTAATGCAACCCACAAGTCGACCGACCAATCTTGTATGAGCCGTAAGAGCTTTCTAGACATGAGAGAAAGGCTGTCTTCTAGAAACAAACGCCAAATTCATACTGCTGACAAAGACAAAGTGCACCATCCGTTTGTACCAAATCAAACTGACTACCCACCTCTCCCGTCAAATCAAAGAGGAGGAGGAAGAGGATTTACTTCCACTGCATCAAAACCGGTTTCTGTTCCATCTGTCTCTCGTACGTGGGCGAACAATAAAAATACCGGAGCTGAGACCAGTACGAGTGAACTTTTTTCGTTAGAAGAGATCAACCAACTTACGGCGGAGATGATAACACTTTTAAGTAATTGTAATACAAAAGCAGAACAATTTAATACTATTGCACAATTAGCGATTAAGTATTTATACAAACAAACACCATGAACAATACAACCATGAACATAATATGTTGGAATGCTCAAAGCATTCGATATAAATCAATAGAATTTTTTGCCTTTCTCAGAAGGCATAATGTAGATGTAGGTTTAGTTTCAGAAACTTGGCTTACTCCTAATGAGAGAATAAGTAATCAAGAATACTTTTGTTATCGCTTAGATAGAGCAGAACGTATGGGAGGCGGTGTTGCCGTGTTTGTTAAAAAATCAATTCGTCATGAACTCGTTCCTATTCTCAATACTAATGTTATTGAAAATATTGGTGTAAAAATACCTTTTACAAATGGTTCAGTTTTAAATATAATTTCCGTTTATTTTCCGGGTGGTGCAACTTCTTACGAAAAACGTTTCAATTTTAATAATGATCTTAGAAAATTAGTAAGCTCAAACGATCTTTTTTTAGTTGGCGGTGATTTAAACTGCCGAAATCGGATTTGGGGTTGTATGAGAGCCAATGCGTGGGGTAATATACTTGAAAACATAAGCTCAAGACACTCGTTCAATATACTCTATCCTCCCGAACCAACATATTATCCTGGTAATAGTAGGGCAAATCCATCAACCTTGGATATTTTCCTAACTAATATCCCCAGTCTTTTTACCCAACCCGTGGTTATCAATGAACTCGGTTCAAATCATCTACCAGTCATAATCAAAACTCGGATTACACCTTCACAACAAGGAATTGAATATTTAGATTTCAAAAACGCAAATTGGTCTATTTATAAAAGGGAAATGCAATCTAGGTTAAGAATCTTGAATAATATTCATGTTGGTGAGCTTAGCGCTCAGCAAATCGACACAAGTGTTGCAAGTCTTACAGCTGCTATCCTCGAAAGTGCTGACAAAGCAATTCCTAAAAAACAAGTTCGCTGTGATTCAGGTAACAATCTTCCTCCATGTATTGTCGAAAACATTAAAATTCGTAACATAAATCGCAGAAGGTGGATGAGAACACGGGATCCGTACTATCTTTCTCAAGTTAAGTTATTCAACACGTTGATAAAGGATCAAATCCTTGCTTTTAGAAACCAAGCTTGGAATCGAAAACTTCAAGGTTTAAAAACTGGAAGTAAACCTTTCTGGAACATTATTAAAATAATACAAAAGAAAAATTCAATCATTCCAGGTTTGAAAACAGGAAATACATTTGCTTTATCAAATTTCGATAAAGGAAATGCTCTTGCACAAAATTTTACTAGTAATCAACTGGGCAATAGTATCTCGAATGGCTCTGTTGAGACTGCAGTGGCAAATTCAATTGACTATGTAAACTCTACAACCTCCGATACATCTGAAAATGAGGTTTCATTAGACGATGTTAAAACTATCATCTTAGGTTTGAAAAGTAGAAAATCTGCAGGTCTTGACAATATTAAGAACTTGTACCTCAAAAATCTCCCAAATTCTGGAATAAGATATGTACAAAATCTGTTTAGTTCTTGCTTCAAGATAAATTATTTTCCAGATAGTTGGAAAAAAGCAAAAGTAATTCCTTTATTAAAACCAGGCAAACCTGCAGATTTGCCTTGCAATTATAGGCCGATCAGCTTACTAAGCTCATTAAGCAAATGCTTTGAACAAGTAATTAAAAAGAGAGTTGTCGAACATGTTGAAAGGTACCATGTACTTCCACCAGAGCAATTTGGATTTCGTGCCTTCCACAGTTCAGTTCATCAGGTGCATAGAATAACAAAACACATAAAAAACAAGTTCAATGAAGGGCAAAGCACTGGTATGGTACTCCTAGACATTGAAAAGGCGTTTGATACTGTTTGGCACAATGCTTTATTACACAAACTTTTAACTCTCAATTTTCCTATGTATCTCATTAAGATTGTACAATCGTTTTTGACGAAAAGAGTGTTCAGAGTAAGTGTAAACAAGTCGTTTTCTGACATATTTGAAGTAAATGCGGGTGTACCTCAAGGCTCTGTCCTTGGTCCTATTTTATATAATATATTTACATACGACTTTCCTTCCTTCCTCAACTGTGAAAAAGCAATTTTCGCCGATGATACCTGCATCTTTTCTTCAGATTCAGTTGGTTTCATAATAGAAACCAACTTGCAATCTGCATTAAATGAAGTGCATAGCTACTGCAATGCATGGAAAATCAACATTAACACTTCAAAAACGCAGGCTGTTTTTTTCACTAGAAAAAGAAAAGCCTGTTTTTTGCCAAGCAATGGTCTTGTTTTTTGTGGTACAAGTATAAATTGGCGTTCAAGTGCTAAATACCTTGGTGTACACCTTGACAAAACTCTTACTTTTGGCTTACACATACAAGAAATAGTTAAAAAAATTGGTATTACAATAAAAGTCTTATACCCTTTCATCAACCGCAAATCTAAGTTAAGTACAAAAAATAAACTGTTGATTTATAGAGTAGTATTTCAAGCAATTATATTTTACGGTTCCCCAGCGTGGGGTAGATGTGCAATGAGTCACGTTCGCAAGCTTCAAATCATTCAAAATAAAGTCTTGAAAATCATGTTGAATCTCCCTAGACATTTTTCGACAGAGGAACTGCACCAAATTTGCAAAATTGATTTAGTATCATTAAGACTCTTAAAACTCTTCGACAGATATAATGTGTCATGCATTTCTTCCGACAACACATTGATAGAAAACCTTGCTATATAACAAAAAAAAAAAAAAAAAAAAACTATTGTGATATACTTCTGTTATTTATTTATTTGAATGTTTCGTTACTTATTTATTAAATTATTTATTCAAAATAATGTTCAATATATTAGTTAATTCACTTTTCACTTTGTTGATGTTCATTATTTAAAAATTACTTGTCCTTATTACTTAGATATTAATTATACAATAGCTCGTTCTGTATTATCTAATAAATTTTTTGATTGTTACTATCTGTTCATATATATATATATTTATTTATTTAACTATTTAATTTTTTCTTATTTATTTATTTATTTATTTATTTATTTATTTATTAAATTTTTTTATTTACTTACATATTTATTTATTTACTTATTTATTTATTTATTTATTTATTATTTATTATTTATTATTTATTATTTATTATTTATTATTTATTATTTATTATTTATTATTTATTATTTATTATTTATTATTTATTATTTATTATTTATTATTTATTATTTATTATTTATTATTTATTATTTATTATTTATTATTTATTATTTATTATTTATTATTTATTATTTATTATTTATTATTTATTATTTTATATTGCGCTACGCACTTTAGACACATCGTTAAGCTTGGTTCTATCAAGAAATCCACCGCCTCCCATATATACCCATTTTTTAATGAAGGTTTTTAGTAGCTTTTCCTTCACTGAAATTGTATTTAATTATCACTTGTTACAAACTGTTATACATATTGTCAGTAGTAAGGTAGCCATATACCACATCTCTGTAAATTGTGCAATATAGGTTAAGAAAACTATGTAATATATTTCTGCTACAATAAATATATCTATCTATCTATCTCTACGAAAAATGCAGGAACTAGACAAAATAGAATGATTTTAATCACTTTAAATCGCTAAAACAAATAACAAAGGTATTAAAATCACACTAAATACCACAAAGATGTGAAATTTTCACAGAGCTAAATTAACGCAAAGCTAATAAACACAAACCAGCGCTGCCACAGGAGTTGGTGGAAAGAAAGAAAGAAGATAAAGTGGGAAAATTTTTTTTTGAAATGAAATATAGAATATAGTGCATTATTGAATGGTCTGATTTTCAAATCTAGGATATCCAGACGTCACACGAATCAGGTTACTGAAACCTTTTAAGGAACCTTTCGGCCATTCACAGCAAATAACTGGGTCAGACCATCCGAACCCGGTCAACTGACGGATGGTCGGAACAAGCACGTCATCAGGCCCACTAGTTCAGTGACAAAAACATAAAAAAAGGTCGCAGTGAGTCTGGGTATCCCCCAAAAAAATAAAGAAAATTTTTTTTGTATGTTATAAAATTGAGCAAATATCCGTACGAGTGCCTAAGTTTAAACTAAGCAAACCAGTATATCGAGGTACATATCTAAATATACTTCCCCCTAAGTTCTCGAAAGAAAGAACGTAGCTGGAGGAGGAAACTAATTCGTATACTTTATCTACCTGGGGATAGTACAAATACTATCTAGGTGAAGATCGGTGAAGCTGAGAGATCCAGAACTTTTGTTTTTTTTTGTTAATCTAAAAGGGCTACATTTTATTTAATTGTTCAATTTCCATGATTATATTTGTAAGTGATAGTTAATTTTTTTTCTTTTTTTTTTTGTTCCGCGTTAAGTGTTGAGTGGGGCTGGTACATGTTAAGCCTCCATTAACCAGGAACGTACCTATAACTTAGAGCTCTGGTAAGGTAGGATCCTTGAGTTTTTTTTTGCGAATAGGGGTATAAAACAGGATACCCGACTAGAAAAAAAAGGAAGAAAAATTTGTCGCAAATTCTTGGTTTTGAAATTTCATTTTTGTTTTTTTGTTTGTTTGATGATAATTTTATAATTCTCTAGTTACTATAACTTAATTAATACAGTAAAATTACCTGGATGTAGCCACCTAGAAAAAAAAAAACAGGAAAACAAAGAAAGAAACCTAGTTGAATAAATTATTAATAGTTTCATTAAATGAGATAACTTTGATTTTTTTTGGTGCATGATTTGTACCATGTACGATAAATAAATTTTGATATTTCAGGGGTGTGGAAGGTGAGTAGGTCACTTTGGTGAAAATGGTGTGACTGATGGATGAAATCCATCGACAAAGGGAAGTTTTATCGAGGCCATAAAATTTCAGGTTGGGTGTGTACAGTACTAGCTGCGTTCCATCTGCAGCTCTCTAAGTATGGTGAACGTCCGTCCGATATTTCCTTTTGTGTTTTTCCATTTGGCCTGATTTTTTTGTTGCTGGTGAGGTCGTTTCTTGAGGGCAAGATCCCCCCCATTCCGACGAGTTAAGCCGCGCTTAGCAAGCAGGCCAGTCCTCAAGAGCGATCCATTCCCTTACCTTTCAATCACACATCCGTTTCCTTACCTAATCCTTCTTTTTCTGGTTACCTCGACATCTCCTACTTACCCTCTCCACTCCTACTAGCTAGCAACAAAATGGCGCCCAACGTCTTTAGTCCTTGTCTTTCGTCCTTATTCCAAACGAAATTTTAGCCGATGCTTGCTTTGAATTTTTTTGATACGTATGTCTTCACTTAGAAGGTCCTTACGTACTAAGATGAATTGCGACGTACATAGCCAAAGAAAATTGAAAGTGACCACCGAAAATTTAGTTTGAAACCCCTATCCTATATATATATCCTTTCCCATCCTTTTAAATAACTTTATTTTGCTTCCCTTTCAAAAAAAAAAAAAAAAATTTTGTTTTAAATTTTTTTTTCAAGTTTTTCTTTAAGTCTTTTGTAGCGTTTTAAAACAGTGGCCATGTTTGACGTATAGTCAAATATCGATGCACTGTTTCAAAACCATAGTTTAGTGGTAACTCATTAACTACACTAAAGTCACGTTTATCTCCTCGTTTCACGTCTTATAGCTAAGTCCTATAGACAGGCTTTAACTGCGGGAACGGGAGATAAACAGTGCAATTTATTATTTTTTTTTCCCTAAACTATTTCACCATACTAAGAGGTTTCTATGATCGTCCGTCTGCAGTCTTTTTAATATCAAATGTTCGAAATAAGTCACACCAAGTAACTTTCACCGTAAACTACTCCCGGAAACACCCCGATACAGTACGCATACAACCAACACAAAAATTTAAATTTTTTTTGGTTATTCAAAAAAAAAAAAATAATAATAATCCTATAATATATAAATAGACTTAACCACCGCTTAGTCTATTCATTTGCAATCCACTAACTGTCGTTTGAACTATTTGTATATAAACGAATGGTTTATGTTCTAAGTTCAAGCCCTGCCTAATATTATATTTTTGTTTTCGTTTGTTATGTTCGTATATATATTTTTTTAATCATCTTTTCAGTTACCATATGCTATCATTAGTATATATGGTAGCATTTAAATATATAAACGGAAAAAACCCTTTTGAAAGGCAGCGGAGGTTCTTTAGACCAAACCGTAAGACCTGCAGCCACTAGACGGGATAGTTTGAGGCAGTCCCTAGAAAACTCAGGTAGCTTAAATAATATTAGGAATATTTTTGAAGGCAGATCGAGTCTACCGGCTATGGGAAGTAGGGAACGTTTGTTGATACGCGAAGACCTCAAAGCCTACATCAATTTGTCGATAACGCAGGGGTTGTCGTCTCATCAAACATCTCTGCGCAAGGAGCTAACGTCTTCCTTGGGTGAAATGAAGGCGCAGTTGAACGACTTCATGCGAGAATTGACTGGTTCAGTTCGTGTAACACCTGACACTAGCCCGCCAGTGGTGGATAGGTCACAAGGTCCCCCGGCTACAACTCTGTCAACAGCACACCATCTTCCTCAAAACGGTTCTCATGGTAGGAATTGGTCACAACCTGGCCAGCAAAATAGACGATTTAATGCTGAAAATCCAAGAAGAGGTCTAGATAGGGTTCAACAGCAGGCACAATACACAAAATTACCTTTTTATCCACAGGGTATGTTTCCACAACACCAAAGTAGACATCCTCCCGGTCCTCCAGATGGGAACTTTAGTGTTCGCGGGCCTATTAAGATAGACAAGTGGGGTCTTAAATTTGAAGGTCAGCCGGAAAGTCTCACTGTGGAAGATTTTATTTTTCGCATAGAGACGCTGCAAAGGCAGTATGAGTATCCTTGGGCTGCGATCTTAAGGGATTTTCATTTGCTCCTCTCAGGACCTGCTCACGAGTGATACTGGCAGTTTCAGCGGCACAGCTACAGACCGGACTGGTCGATCCTAAAAGACGCGCTGATGCGTCAGTTTAAAAATGCTCGCTCGGACTTTGAGCTAATGCGAGACATTATGGATCGCAAGCAGGCTTCCTGGGAGAGCTGTGATGATTTCTTTGCGGCCATAAACCGTATAAGATCTCAGCTCAGTATGCAAATCCCTGAAATAGAGTTGGTAAGAATTCTGAAAAGGAATTTAAATGAAAAGATTGGCAAATTAGTTTATCCAATGTCGATATTTACCATTGACCAGTTGAGGAACTCCTGTAAAGACGCCGAGACAGCATTTCCAAGAAGGGAAAGAGATATACCGAAGCCTTACAAACCACCGCACCAGTTCGTGACGAACGAGCTTCAATACGAAGAAAGTTCTTATCCGCCAATGGAAGATCAGCTCGCAGCTCTTCAGTTTTCGGGGCAGCGCCCAAAGAACCACTTTCCCGAAGGCTCGGAGGTAACTAATCTCGTCTGTTGGAACTGTAAAGTCCCCGGACATACTTACTTTGAGTGCGAAGCCGACTTCTTGAAAATATTTTGTTCTAAGTGCGGACAGGAAGGCGTGAAGACTCCTCACTGTCAAAAGTGTAGGCCGGAAAACCGGAGGGGGAACGCGGGTTTTCAGGGGATGCCGCGTTTGAATCCGCCGTTCAACCCCCAACAATAATAAACACCATTAATGAAGCCCTCGAGGCATATAAAGACGGTAGGATTAAGGTTCAGGGTAAAGTGCAGGTGACGATACTGGAGCGACCAACCACACTCCCTACCGATACTAGTAACGAGCCTCCAAAGAAACACAATATAAAGTCGTTACACACGCGAGTACGGGAATATTAACTAGCCCGAAAGAGGATTTACAATGAGGGTAACGCCACGATATCGAGGAAGGTACTTAAAGCTAGAGAACGGTACCGAAATCGAAAATAAACAGGAGAAAGAATCGCGGCCACAAAGGTGGATACATCATCCGACCCCAGACCTTATGCTAAAATTAAAGTAGGTGAAAGAATATTGTTAGGATTGTTAGACAGTGGGGCCAGTGTGTCCATCCTAGGTAAGAACTGCATGCAATTGATAGAGGAACTTAACATCAACATCACAACCTTTCAGTCTGGTGTCAAAACAGCTGATGGGAAAACCCAGTCGATTGTAGGCAAGGTAACAGTGTCTGTAGAATATAAAGATGTTCTTAGTGACGTAACGTTCTACCTGGTACCAAGTCTCGACCAAGAGGTATACTTAGGAGTAGACTTTTGGAAAATTTTCAATGTAGCACCAAACATCATTAGTTCCATTGAGGTGAATCAAGACCAAGAGGTAGATGTGATGAGCGCTCACTTGTTAACTTCCGAACAACAGAAGCGACTCGAAAAAGTTAAGCAAAAATTTTTGAATTTTGACCGAGATGGGTTGGGAAAGACGATGCTCATGGAGCATGTTATAGATACCGGGGAGGCACAGCCAGTAAAACAGCGGCACTATCCTGTTTCTCCAGCGGTACAGGCGATCCTATACGAAGAACTAGATCGAATGCTAGACTTAGGGGTAATTGAGGAGAGCGAAAGCCCGTGGTGTTCTCCAGTAGTCCTTTTGCGGAAGCCAGGCAAAAATCGACTCTGTCTCGATTCTCGCAAAGTGAATGCACTGACAAAGAAAAATGCGAATCCGCTACCACACATCGAAGGACTACTGAGTAGGCTCCCTGATACCGTATACATGAGCAGCATTGATCTCAAGGAAGCGTTCTGGCAAATACCGCTGGAAAAACAGAGCAGGGAGAAAACCGCTTTTGCCGTACCTGGTAGGCCTCTATACCAATTTACCGTGATGCCGTTCGGTCTCTGTAACGCTGCACAAAGATTGAGTCAGTTGATGGATAAGGTCATCCCATCAAAACTTAGGGAACAAGTATTTGTCTACTTGGACGATCTACTTATAATGGCCCCTGATTTTGATTCCCACTTAGCCCTGGTAGAGGAAGTAGGAGAGTGTTTGAGAAAAGCGAACCTCACCATCAACATGACCAAATCCAAATTTTGTTTCAAGGAATTGAAATATTTGGGGTTCATTGTTGGTGGTGGGAAATTAAGAAC
The DNA here is from genome assembly GCA_914767635.1 of Melanostoma mellinum. Lineage (NCBI taxonomy): Eukaryota > Metazoa > Arthropoda > Insecta > Diptera > Syrphidae > Melanostoma > Melanostoma mellinum. The sequence goes on along the minus strand of OU612061.1, from coordinate 9,029,143 downwards.
GGATCCTGCTAAAGTGGAGGCCATTGTAGATTTTCCGGTACCAAAGAATCCTAGACAAGATCGTCGGTTGCTAGGCTTAGCTGGATGGTACCGAAAATTTATCAAAGACTTTTCAAGTCTAACGGCACCACTGACTGATCTGTTGAAGAAAAACAATGAAAAGTTCAAAATGACCGAGGCTGCCTTAGAGGCATTTGAAAAATTAAAAATTTCTTTGACCACCGCACCCGTGCTTTCCCATCCCGATTTTAAGAAGAGGTTCTACATCCAATGTGATGCATCAGACTCCGGTATTGGAGCGGTACTATACCAACGAAACCAAGAAGATGCAGAAGTACCTATTGCATTTTTCTCCCAAAAATTGAACAGGTGTCAGAGGAACTACAGCGTAACTGAGAGAGAGTGTTTGGCTGCGGTGAAAGCAGTGCAAAAATTTAGACCCTATGTCGAAGGAATGGAATTTACTGTCATTACTGATCATTCCAGCCTTCGATGGCTAATGAACATGAAGGATCTCAGTGGTAAATTAGCTAGATGGAGTCTCTTGTTGCAGTCCTATTCCTTTGACATCGAACACCGAAAGGGAGCTCTGAATGTGGTACCAGATACTCTCTCTCGGGTACATGTAGAAGCAATAGATGTGGTAGATGTGGCTCCTCTCATTGACTTCGAATCGGAAGAATTTCAGTCCGACGAATACAAAAACCTAATAAAAACAATAAAGGACAAAACAGAAGAATTACCCGACCTCAAGGTAGAAGACGACTTTGTGTATAAACGAGCCTTGCAATACCAAAGAGACGAGGCTATGTTAGAACATGCTTGGGTAATGTGGATTCCTTCTGGACTCACAGAGTCTGTAATTAGTAAGGCTCATGATCCCCCACAGTCCGCTCACGGAGGCATGGAAAAAACTTTAAAACGAATACGGCAGTATTTTTACTAGCCGAATATGACCGTGCAAATTCGTGAATATGTATCTAATTGTAATCTGTGTAAGCAAAGTAAAGCGTCTAATCAAATCTCTCGTCCGCCTATAGTTACTTCCTTTTGTACCGATCGTCCTTTCGAAAAACTCTATATAGACTTCTTGAGTCCATACCCCAGGTCAAAGTCTGGAAATACTCATGTTTTTGTTGTTTTAGATCATCTGTCCAAATTTGTGTTCCTTAAACCAATGTCTAAGGCATGCTCTTCGAAAGTCTTTAAATTCCTACACGAAGACATTTTCAATGTATTCGGTGTACCGAAAATTATACATTCTGATAATGGAAAACAATTTCTTTCCAAAGACTTCCAAAGTTTCATGCTAAAATATGGAATTAAACATTTCAAAACGGCCAATTACTCTCCGCAGTCAAACGCCTCAGAGAGAGTTAACCGTTCCTTAGTAGCAGCAATCCGCTGTTACCTAGATACTGACCAACGAAACTGGGACATTTACCCAAGTGACATTGCGTGTGCCTTAAGAACTTCGGTTCATAGTTTTACCGGTGTTACCCCCCTTATTACGCGTTGTTCAAAACGAACATGATCACGCACGGTAGCAGTTATGAACTGACCCGAAGATTAGGAGGCGTCAATGATTCAGAAATCTTGACCATCCCTCGAAAAGACAGGTTGCAGTGAATACGCACGCAAATTAAAGAACAAATTCTAGAAGCCAACGAAAAATCTGCAAAGACCTATAACATCCGAACGCGTAAGATAAAGTACCTGCCCGGACAGGAAGTTTACCGACGAAACTTTATCTTAAGCGACTCTTCGAAAATTTTGTCCGCCAAACTCTGTCCGAAATATGTCAAATGTCGAGTTCTTAAACAAGTAGGCAATCAATTATACGAATTAGAAAATCTTGACGGAAAGAAAATAGGAATCTATCACGCCAAAGATTTAAAACAATAACAGTCCTGAAAAGAAGAACCGGTCTCAACCAACAAGAGGCATATAAACCCTTTCTTCTTATTTCGTTACCAACTGGTACATTCACCCCGCCATTCCCAGGTATCAGACGAGTAAGTAAAATTAAATTAAAGTACAAACCCACTCCTGTGTCATACTGAATGTTTTTCTGTTTTTCTAATCAGACATGGTATTAAAGCTTTATTAAGTGTCACCCCTTTTTGTATAACGCTAGTTCAATTCTTACAAATTAACCTAGCATTCAAAACCTCACAATGATGTGAAAGAAAACAATCAACATGGTTTGGTTCTAAGCATCAACAAATATTTATTAATCACATACAAGGTTAGGTACCATCAAACTACCCTCAATAGTAAACAGGCATAATGCATTTGCATTTACATTTGCGCCTATATACAGCCTTGGTGGGCAGTCACAAGGAATAACACTTATAGTATAGTTATTTATAAGTATGTGAGTATACCTACTCAACAAAACGTACCTGAACTATTCTATTTAGTTAACCTACTGTGATACCATCAAACCTACTGTGATACCATCAAACTTACTGTGATACAATCAAACCTAATGCGATACAACTATACCTACTGTGATGCAAGTATGCCTAACTCAATACAACTATGTATACTGCAACCGACTGTGATTTTAAAACCCAACTGTGATACTTAGTTTAGTTTATATACCTACGTCCTATTTATTTATTTATATGTTAATTTATTAAACTAGTCTATTCTAGCGATAAGGAAACACAATAAAAAAAAAAATAAAGAAAGCCTATTTATTCAAGCAGATACAAACACTTACTAATGTGAAATCCTTGATAGCCAAAAACTCCGCTTTTCCTGCTTATCCTAGTAGTTCATAGGCCCGTGCTTTGGTGTTGGTTCTTAAATTGAAATAATCCGTCCATATCCTGCCGGCAGGTCCATTGTAGTCATCCTGAATGGTTGAATTACTAGAAGAACGAAAAAGGAAAAACAAATAATCAACCTAAACAGGCAGTCCAAAATGTAGGTACATACGTATCTTATTTTTGTTTTTTGCAAAACATATGTTTGAGGTCAATGAACTCAAGAGATTATGGTCTCTAGGGGTATCGGTACCGGCGATATGCAAACTTCACTGCAAGGGATGTGGACGCTGAGTAGCAAAAATCATCTGCAAGAATCTGAAGAATAGATAGTTTAGATATAAGACAAAACAAATATGAATAGGATATCTACTAGATAGGAAAAACCTTACCTGTAAAGCGAAAATTGAACACATGCTCGGCTAAGTATCGTGAGTTCTCCCCACGTCAGGATTCAGGACTAAGCATTCAGGTAGCCTCTTCCGTCTTTGTGTAGGGTAGATCCTCCAACGACGGAATTTTGTTGCGGATACCTGAAAAAGAAAAGAAAAAAATCCATAAACACAAAACGTAAACAATAGGAATATGTGACTGAAGAAAGAAAACAAACTCCTGGGACGGAGATGGAAGTATGATGTATCTCTGTTAGGTTGTTGTACTGAGGTAGGGTTCTAGCCTGAAAAGGAAATTGAAAGATATAAAAATAAGGAAAAACTAAAGGGATGAGAATACAAATTAAATTAGAAAATAAGAATTGAAAACTCATGCGTGCTGAAAGATGACAGCCATAAGGAATTTTGTTTTAGTAGTGGGACGTCAAAACGTAGAATTAGATGTCAGAACATCGAATTCTGCCTGACGTAAGAGGTACCATCTAGGGGAAAATACAGAAATAAAAACAAAAATAATACCAAAGAGGAAAGGGAAACCAAAAACAAAATTCAAAAGTTTTTTCAAATACCACTGACGTACCAATGGGTGGACGGATTAGGGATCGCCTGTTCCGAAAGATGTGGGAGGAGGAATGGGATGATGGGGTGATTCCTGATCATGACTATGTTAGAGATACCAAGAAACAGTTTATGTTATTCGAGTCACGAGTTGGTAACGATCGGACACTCTACTCCGCGTTGACAGAAACAAAAAAAAAGGTTAAGTCGTATGTAAGATACACAGTCGCGCCGTGACAATCATTGTTAGAAAGTAGATTTATAAGAAAAAAAAAAAAAAACGAAAAATTTTTTTGAATCTATGTATTAAACATTTGAGGAAATAGAATTAAGGTAATTTTTTTTAGAAATTAGTGTTCTGAACTGAAACGTAAAGTTATAGTGTTTGTAGATACACATGTATGGCCCGCGATCTTGTTCGTAATTGGATTTAAAATATAAGAAAAGACATTTTAGCTGCAACAGCAAAAGATAGTGGTGAGTTGGTGGAAAGAAAGAAAGAAGATAAAGTGGGAAAAATTTTTTTTGAAATGAAATATAGAATATAGTGCATGAAACCTTTTAAGGAACCTTTCGGCCATTCACAGCAAATAACTGGGTCAGACCATCCGAACCCGGTCAACTGACGGATGGTCGGAACAAGCACGTCATCAGGCCCACTAGTTCAGTGACAAAAACATAAAAAAAAGGTCGCAATGAGTCTGGGTATCCCCCAAAAAAATAAAGAAATTTTTTTTTGTATGTTATAAAATTGAGCAAATATCCGTACGAGTGCCTAAGTTTAAACTAAGCAAACCAGTATATCGAGGTACATATCTAAATATACTTCCCCCTAAGTTCTCGAAAGAAAGAACGTAGCTGGAGGAGGAAAAAAAAATAATTCGTATACTTTATCTACCTGGGGATAGTACAAATACTATCTAGGTGAAGATCGGTGAAGCTGAGAGATCCAGAACTTTTGTTTTTTTTTTGTTAATCTAAAAAGGCTACATTTTATTTAATTGTTCAATTTCCATGATTATATTTGTAAGTGATAGTTAATTTTTTTTCTTTTTTTTTTGTTCCGCGTTAAGTGTTGAGTGGGGCTGGTACATGTTAAGCCTCCATTAACCAGGAACGTACCTATAACTTAGAGCTCTGGTTAGGTAGGATCCTTGAGTTTTTTTTTGCGAATAGGGGTATAAAACAAGATACCCGACTAGAAAAAAAAAGGAAGAAAAATTTGTCGCAAATTCTTGGTTTTGAAATTTCATTTTGGTTTTTTTGTTTGTTTGGTGATAATTTTATAATTCTCTAGTTACTATAACTTAATTAATACAGTAAAATTACCTGGATGTAGCCACCTAGAAAAAAAAAACAGGAAAACAAAGAAAGAAACCTAGTTGAATAAATTATTATAGTTTCATTAAATGAGATAACTTTGATTTTTTTTGGTGCATGATTTGTACCATGTACGATAAATAAATTTTGATATTTCAGGGGTGTGGAAGGTGAGTAGGTCACTTTGGTGAAAATGGTGTGACTGATGGATGAAATCCATCGACAAAGGGAAGTTTTATCGAGGCCATAAAATTTCAGGTTGGGTGTGTACAGTACTAGCTGCGTTCCATCTGCAGCTCTCTAAGTATGGTGAACGTCCGTCCGATATTTCCTTTTGTGTTTTTCCATTTGGCCTGATTTTTTTGTTGCTGGTGAGGTCGTTTCTTGAGGGCAAGATCCCCCCCATTCCGACGAGTTAAGCCGCGCTTAGCAAGCAGGCCAGTCCTCAAGAGCGATACATTCCCTTACCTTTCAATCACACATCCGTTTCCTTACCTAATCCTTCTTTTTCCGGTTACCTCGACATCTCCTACTTACCCTCTCCACTCCTACTAGCTAGCAACACTCCGAATACTTTTTTGTTAAGTTTTTTTGCAACATCGGGCTCAGTTTTCATCAGCTCAACTATTTTACGAAAATTTTTCCTATTTGTGGTCCACTTTCTTAAAAAGATGTAAAATAAATACCTGAACATTCCATATCATAAATTTTAACCAACATATTTGCACTATTCATGTTTTGTTTGTTGTTTTCTCGTAAGTTTTTGTCTTTACGAGAAATTTATATGGAGTGCGAGTGGTTTACGAATTCACTAATACCAAATAAGTTGAACAGAAAAGTCGGTAGTGCAGGTTTTGTTACCGACATTCATTCAACTCCTTTCGTCGAATTCCATAATAGCAAAATTTTCGCGAATGGATGAAACTCACGTTAAATAGCATTCGCCGGATTCCATAATAGGGGTGAATATCTCTCGAGGATCTGATCTCTGTTTTCTCTGGGGGCACGATGAGCTCTTCTGTGTTCCGCTTCAATAATGGAGGACCTTCGTTCTTCGTTAGCTACATCTTCAACCACTCTCTGGGTAACCCTGATTTTGTACTTCCCAAAGGACTCTATATACATATAAATTTTGAAGTAACCCCAGGTAAACTTCAGGGATTTTTATACCATTTATCACATTAGGATTAAGGGTTACTCTAAGGGCTTCCGAAAGTCCTGTTTTGGTAATTGCTTCCTTGGAAAAATAATGGCGATGGTAGCCGGCATGTTGTTCTTCATGGGTACAGAAATCGATACCTATTTTAAAAATCAGTTGATTCCTAAAGACATTAATTGGTGCCTCAACGCGTGGAATCCGATCAGAGCTATCTTGTTCCGCACTGTGCATTGTACCTGAATCCTCGTCTAGGGATCTTTCGTACAATCCCTCGTCGGCAGCATTAGTTTCGGCTTCGTTTGTTTGTACGCTTCGTCCTTCTTCCGCAGAGTCCGTCGTTGTGTCTGTTAGTCTTTCGTTCGTATTGTCTGTCCTTGAAGAATAAGAGCCTGAACCTGATAAATGGTTCACTTCTGTCCGTAGCCGTGAGAGAGCATCAGCCACAAAGTTTGATTTACCAGGTGTGTAAATCAACTCGTAGTTGTACTCCTCAATTCTTGACTTCCAACGCTTTAGTTTAGCGTTTTAGTTTCTATTACTCAACGTGAAAGTCAAGGGTTGATGATCAGTGTATATCCTGATCAATTTCGCACCGTAAAGATAATTCCTTAAGTTGTCGAGAGCCCAGACTATGGCTCGAAGCTCTTTTTCATTTGTTGCGTATGCTTCTTTAGTTCTGTTTAAAGAACGGGAGATGAACGATGTGGGTCTGTCTTTTCCATGTTCGCCTTGAGACCAAACAGCTCCAATGGCGTAATTCGAAGCGTCAGTTGTAAGGTTAAATAGCTTTTCAAAGTCAGGAAATGCCAGTACTTCTGCGGAAGTAAGAAGTTCTTTAAGGGTTTGGAAGGCCTTGATGGAAACTTTTTTTGATTGGTTAGCCCTAACTTGAGAGACTTCCCCACGTGTCATATTCGTCAAAGGTTTTGCTATCTTCGCGTAATCCCTAATGAACCTTATACAGGGTGATTCGCATAAGGTGTGACAAAAAGATAGGGTGTGTAGGTTGGACCTAGACAAGCAAAAAATCGTATGGGAGGGGGGGGTCCATTTTCCCCCGTTTAGGCAGGAGGGGCAATTTAAGAAAAAAGTCACTAAAAATGGGGAAAAAATTATTTTAAGAAAACGGTAATACCTACAGAGTCGTGCTATAGCATTTTGAAAAGCCAAAAACCTATACTTTCATTTAAATTTTAAAATAAGTTGTTCAAATGAATAGTTTTTGAAATATTAATTTTCAAAGTCAAAATTTTGAAAAAAAACATAAATTTTTTTTTTAAACCATTTTTTTCAAAATTTTACATGATTAAGTAGTATTTTTCTGGCTTACTTTCAATGCTCTTATTTATTTTTGATCAAACACAAAAAACCGGATGTCAAAATAACCTGTAGTTTTTGAGAAAACCAAAAATTACAAAAATGACTTTTTTAAATTTTTTGTTTTTTTAAAGTTTTTTTTTCGTTATTGGATTCTTAAGTGAACTTACGAAATAAAGGATGAATTTTTTCTTTACTTTTTTTATTGAGAATTCACTTAAAAATCCAATAACGAAAAAAAAACTTTAAAAAAACAAAAAATTTAAAAAAGTCATTTTTGTAATTTTTGGTTTTCTCAAAAACTACAGGTTATTTTGACATCCGGTTTTTTGTGTTTGATCAAAAATAAATAAGAGCATTGAAAGTAAGCCAGAAAAGTTCTACTTAATAATGTAAAATTTTGAAAAAAAATGGTTTAAAAAAAAAAATTTATGTTTTTTTTTCAAAATTTTGACTTTGAAAATTAATATTTCAAAAACTATTCATTTGAACAACTTATTTTAAAATTTAAAGGAAAGTATAAGTTTTTGGCTTTTCAAAATGCTATAGCACGATTCTGTAGGTATTACCGTTTTCTTAAAATAATTTTTCCCCATTTTTAGTGATTTTTTTCTTAAATTGCCCCTCCCGCTTAAACGGGGGGAAATGGACCCCCCCCTTCCCATACGATTTTTTGCTTGTCTAGGTCCAACCTACACACCCTATCTTTTTGTCACACCTTATGCGAATCACCTTGTATAGTAGGAGGTAAGCCCCAGAAAACTTTTTAGTTCTTTCAGCGTATTTGGAGGTGAAATAACTTCAATTGCTTTTAATTGATCGGGGTTGGGGAGGATACCATTTGAAGTTACTAGGTATCCTAGAAACTCCACGCTCGTGTCTAAAAAGTGAGTTTTCTCCAGATTGATCTTAAATCCGGCCTCATGAAGTTTGGAAAAAATTAATTCGATGTGTTTGAATTGTTCGTCTTCCGACTTACTATAGATGATGATGTCATCTATGTAGACGTAACAAATCTTTCCTATAAGTTCTTTTAACACGTCGTCTATCATGCGCTGGAAGATGGCGGGCGCATTTTTTAGGCCGAATGGTAGTCGAACGTATTCAAATTTACTATTCATTGTAGAAATACGGTATTGTTTTTCACCGTTAGGTTTAGGCTTCTTTGGTACAACCCACACAGGTGAGTTGTACGGGCTGTTTGATGGCCGAATAATGTTCTCGACCAGGAGTTCGTTTATTTGTTTTTCGACTTCTGTCCGCATGCAAGCAGAGTTCGGATAACTCTTAGTGTATATAGGTTCGTTTGTGCTTGTCTTTATTTTTGCTCTAACACTGGTTTTAACCATTTCGTTATTTACTGGTCCAAACAAATCTGCAAGTCTATTACAAAGGGATTTAAGCTTTAGCTTTAATAGCTCTGGGACGTTTTTATTCAAAATCACTAAATTCATAACTGTATTCGAAGGCTTGTTTTTAAGTGGTATTCTTATATTTGGTTTTATGGTAAGTTCGTTCTTGTCTCTGTCGATTATTGCCTTCAATTCCTTAAGCGTGTCATCTCCGATTATTCCATCGAAACATTCTAAACTTGGAAGGATAAAGAAGGTAACATCTAAGTTACACCCAACGAAGGAAAAAAAAAATTTGCCGCATACTTTTCTGTCTACGTAAATTCGTCCAGCAGGACTATTTACAAAAAATCGATTTTTGACGTGATGAGATTCTGGTGCGAGCTTCCTCTTGATGAAGTTTTTGTTCGCACCAGTATCTACTAGGAAATGTAAGATGCTCCCGTCTCGCGTAACGTACTCTAGGTATGGTACACTTGAAACGAGGCATCTTTCATAAAATTTCCCTCGCTTTGTAGTTCCCCTGTTTCGATTGTGGTTTTTGATTCATTAGTTGCTTCAGGGTCGTCTGCGACTATGTGGTAGAGTTGTTGTTGTTTACCTGGAAAATTGTCGGACCTCGGTTCCCGTTTGAATGGGTTACCAACACTGGGACGGTTCATATAATTAACGTTTTTTGTCTGTGAAGAACCGTCGACTTCCATTTTAATAGCGGGCTTAGGACCCATTGGTCTTGGCGGTGGATTTTGTTTTCCTTGAAAACTCGACCTCCAGGACGTATATGGCCGTCGATTGGGTCCGGACGTATTGTCCGCGAACCTATTTGAACTCCTTATAGGCAAGGAAGATCTATATGTTTTTTCGAAGGGATAATAAGTGGGGTAGGAGATTATGTTTGGTGCGTGTTGTATATGTACCAAGTTATTCCTAAAGGTCAAATTTTGTACCTCAAGGCAAAGCGAATATGCCTCAGGCAGAGTTTTCGGCTTCTGTATTATTAGGATCCTTGAAAGGTCTCCTCTTAAGCTTTGAAAAATCTTCAAAATCTTCAATACGTCACACGCCTTTTTAAAATGTTGAACTGTTCAACTAAACTCTCTATAACTTGTGTTCAGTTGTATCGCTCGACTTGGGCGATGCGAGCGTCAAACCCTTTCAATTGCTCTATCACGGTGTTAACAGCTCCTGAGAGCTGCGTAACCGAATTCTGTACCGCGTCCATAGCTAGTTTTTATTGTTTAGACTAAAATATGCCCAACAAGGTACAGCAGGGAAAAAGTGAGAGAGAGAAGAAAGAAGGAGAGGTAAAGATGAAAAATATTCGACCGCGATTGTAGAAATGGGTTAACGGGGGAACAATGTGTTCTTATCTTTCGTGATAATATTCAAAAGAAAATTGTTACTACTACAATTTCTGTGAGCAATCTTTTGGTTCTGTATATGTTTATATAGTACGGAATAGTAATAAAATAAAAATAAAAATGTATATAATGATACGGCATATAATGTTCAATCTTACAGGATAATTGTATGATATATCATTGCAGTTCCTCTAGTCTCTTCTTCGTTCCAATTTTTGGCTCTTCCACCTGTTCTTTTTTTTTTTTTTTTTGTATTTTTATCAGTTTAAAAAAACTCTCAATTTAAACATCATTAATTTAAAGATTACAATTTCTTAATAAAAAGTTGATATTACTTTTAAACAAGTTAATATTTGTTAAGTTTTTGACATTTGTTGGAAGTCTATTGAAAAGTTGAAGTCCCTTATACAAAAGATGGTTTTGTGTTTGCGCTCTCCTATAAAGAGGTAACCGGAAATCTCCCGTATTTCTAAGTGCATATCTCTCACTGGTTATGTACTCTACGTTGTTCTGTAAGTAAATTGGATATAAATTTTGTTTTATTTTGAAAATCATTATCAATGCGTTATATTTTAAGCGCTGGACTACATTCAGCCAGCCAATAGTGCAGAACATCTGTGATATCGGAGTATATCTGCTGCATTTTAGGATAATCCTCATTGCTCTGTTTTGTAAAATTTGAAGCTTTGTTTGGTTTTCAATACTTCCCATGTAAATTATTGAAGAGCAGTAATTAAAATGAGGGAGGACAGTTGTGTTATAAATTGTTAGAGCACAATTCTTTGAAATACAATTTCTGATTCTTTTTATAAAACCTAACTTTTTTGAAACTTTCGCACACAATTTGTTAAGATGTAAGTTAAATTTCAATTTACTGTCAATGTACACACCCAGATATTTAATTTCTTTTACACATTCAATTTGAGTGCCGTTGATTGAAATACTTATATTTAAATCCCTGTTGTTTATACACATGCACTTTGTCTTTGATGTATTCAGACTTAATTTATTTTTGCACAGCCATTGATACATTGAATCCACATCTCTCTGTAGAAGAGCTTCTAAACTGGGAGTGTCCTTACCACTTATGTATATTAGAGTGTCATCCGCAAAAAGACAGATCTTGCAAGTAGTTAAAGCTTCACCACAGTCGTTGATATAAAGCAGGAACAGCAAAACTCCCAGTACTGAGCCTTGGGGAACACCAAGTTGAATATCCAGCGTGTCTGAGAACGTTTCATTTATTTTTACTCTTTGAGTTCTGTTTGCTGCACGTTCCACAGATCACTTTATTTCCAATTCACTTCTTGTTTGTTCACGGGATCTACTGAATTGTTCGTTTTTTCTTTGGTTCAATTCACTTTAATTTGTAGGCTTTTGCCTTGAATGGATGTTTTTTTTCGTTCACTTTTCCTTATTTTCTGATTCACTGAATTGTTCACTTTTTTGTTCAATTCACTTTTTATTTGCACTTTGTTCATTTAGCGTATTTAGCATTTAACTTTCTTGTTTGATTTAATTTTAGGGACCTTTTTCAAAAGGTGCCCCTGCTTGGGCGCCAGAAAAGGACTTCGTCCTTATTGTCAATAAAAAAATACAAGTTAAAGAGCCTACCACTGGCTCAAATGAAACACACAATTTAAACGTTTTAATTCTAGTAGCTTTATTTCCCGGTTCAACCGTTCGGTATAGTCAATCAACAAGTAACTTAAGCTTTCTTACAATATGGTTCAAGTTCCTAAAAGATTATGAATATGCTGATGTATGAATATGAATATGCAGCCCATACATTGACCTGCATCGGGTTTCCAGTAGTGCGACGGAAGCGCGTGTGCTGTGATAGCACTTTCCCTGGTTGTGGTCAATGTTCGACCGTGATAACTTCAGCTTTGTTTTTTTGTTTGATTTGTATTTTGCTCTCACTACCTTTCCTATTCGTTTTTTGGGAGCCCCAAAGAGTGTTCCACGCGTTAATATCTCCTCCAAATATAACTGGATGATTGACTTGATCAATTATATTGTCTAAATCTGTTTTCGAGACGGGTTGATCAGGTGGAAGATATATACTTATAAATGTAAATTTAACTCCAGTATCTATTTCTAGAGCTAAAATTTGAAGATTTGAATTAATATTTAGAATTCTGTGTGGTATATTCTTTTTTATTAGTTTGGCTATACCTTGTTTGGAAGTATCATTGCTAGGAAGATTGTTAAAATAACTAGTGAAAGCTTTGGGTGAAAACGGTGTGAACCCGACAGTGTGTTTTTTGAAGAGAAATAATATTTGGTTTATATTGGCTTATTATCATTTTAAGTTCGTTTTTGTTAATATGTATAAAAACCATTCATATTCCACTGGAGAATATTCAGAGTGGAATTAGATTCACCTGCATTTGACGATATGTAGGGTGTTTTTTTTTTTTTGTTTTGTTTATTATTTTATTGTGAATTATTAAAGTTGTTAGAAATTTGTTGTACATATATTAGTGTTTAGAATTTTACTATTCTTATGAGTTTTTTGTTTTGATTTAGGAGGGTAGGCAGAGTTAGGTTGTTCAGATCTTTGACTCTGCTGCTCGGGTGTTGGTTCATCCAGGGTCTCCATGGACCCTGATTGATTCAACACTCGAACGGCAGAGTCAGTAGTATGTTTAACATTTCTGTTATTGCATGATGACATCTCGTGTTTCAGAATCGTTTGCATAATAATCATTGTTATCCAAAAGAGTTTGGGGTAACTATTGATATTGGTGAGTGTGTTTTGGTGGGTTGCTTGTAGTTTATGTCATTTCAGCGAATGCTTCTGTTAAAGCTGGCGTGCCTGTTGAATTTTGTTAATTATAAATTTTCCTAGCTTCAGCCATTGTGCATTTTTTAATGTTTTTATTCTAATAATTTCTTTAGCCTGTCTATAGGACGGGCATGTTTTAGAGGAAGATGGGTGGGGAAGAGTGCAATTAGCACAATTTGTGCGGGAACATGGGTCTGATGTGTGGGGTGGGAGGTTGCATATTTCGCATTTAGTGCTGCCGTTGCAGCGTTTTGTTGTATGGCCGAGAAGTTGGCAATTTCGACATCGCATTGGGTTCGGTATATAGGGTGCTTTCATTATTGCATGGTTGCTCTGTTTACATGCGATCATTTGCAATCAGACTAACGTCACTCAAAATATTTGCGCATCCATTTTACAATGCATTTATGAACACTTTTTCGGATTTGCGTCATCTGTCAAAGAACAGTTTGTACACAGTTCCATAAAATACTTTTCTTTCTTTTTCCATCCAAAATAACAGTACATTCATTTTATTCAGTACTTTTTTTGTTTATATCTTACCTGGAGCCTGAAGAGTTTTCATCCATTTCTTTGTACTTTTACTTTGTTTTGTATTTTTTCCGCGGTAATTAATAGCCTTCTTGAAATCTGACATTTGGCTTGAATAGAGGAAAGAAAATAGTTGTGTTTTGCACTGTCTGTCTCTTTCTCTGAAGATAAAAACCGAAAAGCAAACGAATTGAAGCATTTGCACATTTGCGCTGCAAATATTTGCGTTTTGCTTTAATGAAACTATTACATTTGTCATTTGCATTTATGAAAGTTATGCATTGGTCAGACTAAAGCAACTATGCAATTATGAAAGCACCCATATTCAGTTACCTTAGCTGTGTAGAAACCGATATGCACTGATTTTGGAGTTTGATAAAGATCGAATGTGAAAACAGTTAGTCCTGTGGCTTTTATCTTTCCATCTTCTCCCTTCTTTGTGAATTTGTTAACCTCAGTGACTCCCTGAGATTTCATTTCGCTTACGATTTCTAACTCGGACACTCTTATTAAGCATGGTGCATAGGCTATTCCTTTCGATTAATTGAGTCGATCGTTTAATTTAACTTCCACTGGGCAAACACCAGCAAGATCTTTGGCTTTAAGGAAAATATCTGCAGTTTTTTGCGATCCAACAAATATTAAGAGGCTGCCATCACGAAATTGCGTTATTGTTTCATAATCTATGCTGATTGCGTCGATTGATTTTTTGAGGAGGAATGGGCTGAGGGAAGAGATGGGTTTTTCACTATTTTTGGGGGACATGGCAATCAATCGGGGATTTTTTTTTGGTTGGAATAAGGTGGTAGTGTAGGGTAAGTGGCTGTGAGCAAGTTGTTTTGCTTATTTTTTTTCTTGGCTGGGTGTCAAGTTCGGTGTCGGAATCGAGAATCTCGAAACGACCACCGAAGTGGTTTGCTCAACGGGCCATTGTGAAAACTAAACGGTTCACTGACACTTATTGCACGCGCGTGTATAGAGCGAATAGAAAATGAAAGCGGAGTAGGAGAATACGTTTAAAGAGGAAAACCGGTTTGCGCACTGGGAAAATGATATAAGTCACACAGTAAATAGAGTAAATGTTATCGGCTCGAAAGTTAGACGGTGACTGCCAAAAATATCAAAAAAGAGCTGTAAGAGAGAATAAATTTTCCTCCGCTACATCAAAGAGTAAAGAAGACTGCTGCACTAAGCGGACTAAAGCTTCATCTCACTAACCACTCAAGAAAGGAAAACTTACAAGGACATATGAGTATTCTGCAGGTGCTCCCAATACTGAAATCGACTGCAGCACACTCCTCGGACTTTATGCCTAAACGCATAATGTTACACCACCCCTTTGAAGTAATCTTTCCAAACCGCTCAGCATGGAAGAACCCTGTAATTCTTACAAATAACTTCCAATACATCTGGTATACTGACGGTTCAAAAACAAACAACGGTGTAGGTGCAGGGATTTACGGTCCCAACTTTAAATCATCTACATCCCTTGGTAACACAACTACTATCTTTCAGGCAGAGGTAATGACTATAGAATTCTGTATTAGGAAATGCATTAGAAGAAACCTCCGAAGATCAAGCATCCTAATCTGCTCTGACAGTCAGGCAGCACTAAAGGCTCTGTCCTCGACAAAAATCAAATCCAAACTAGTTTGGAACTGCCTGACTTGTTTACTTCAATTAGCTACTCACAATAAAATAACTCTTTCATGGGTGCCTGGTCATGAAGGCGTACCGGGCAACGAAGAGGCTGACCGACTTGCTAGACTTGGCTCTCAGTCCCAATTCAAAGGCCCTGAACCCTACTGTGGTCTCCCAATAAGTAGACTTAAAAACGAATTAGCTACCTGGGAACGACAGAACATGATCAGCACCTGGAACAACTCAAATGGCCATCGTCAGTCAAAACTATTCATTGACGTATCCCACAAACGTATGAAAGAAATTCTTGACATGAGCAAACGTGACGCAAAGTTACCTACGGACTTCTTCACGGGACACTGCTCTCTCAAGTATCATCTTAAAAACATGGGCATCAGCCAAGATGACACCTGTCGTCTCTGTCTTGAAGACATAGAAACAGCTGAACGCATTTTATGTGAATGCCCTGCCTTAGCTAGATCCAGGCTTAAAATATTCAATAAAGGGTTCTCCTGTTCCCTTGATATCAGAAACACCTCTTCCTCGAAGATTCTTAGGTTCTTACATGACCTCAGCTTCGAATGAACAAACCTATACACTACATGTAATTAAACCTAAGGGAACAGCACAAAAGATCTTATTTTCACCTTCACCCTATAAATTAAAAAAAAAAAAGAAAAAAAAAAAAAAAAAAAAAAAAAAAAAAAAAAAAAAAAAAAAAAAAGAATCTGATGTATGGAAAATAAGAAAAAAATAATACAAATTCATACCTGGCTTTGTGTATCGTTATTCATTTCATAGAACAATTATCGAAACAAACCTGGTATGAATTTGATTTTGTTTCATCTTGAATTTCACAGAGAGCTTTGAAAAGTAACAGCAAGCTTTGACGCTGAGCACCATCTTGTTGCTGAAAAAAGAAATGAAAATACTGTGGATAGACGGTTTTTTTTAACTTGAATGCTGTACTAGCTGCGGGCTTAAAAAAAAAACACCTATTGATATTTGTGATAGTTGAAGGGAAAATCAGTGATGAAAACAAACGTTTCTTTTTTCTTTACAGCATGGAAGGAGGAGAACTTTTCCAGCGGATTCAGGACAAACGCGACGGAGCATTCACAGAGAGAGGTTGGGTTGATTATTTCAAGAAAGTCAAGTGCGTTTAAAAAAATGCTTCTTTTATTTTGATTGACTTTGTAGAAGCCGCCCATGTAATGCACGAAATATGCGTAGCAGTTCATTATTTACATATCAGGGATATTGCACATAGGGACTTAAAACCAGAAAATCTACTTTATACTTCTCCTGATCCAAACGCTACACTTAAATTAACAGACTTCGGATTCGCCAAGGAAACTTTGGTTAAAGATACACTCCAGACCCCATGTTACACGCCATATTATGTTGGTAAGTGTTGGAAATATTCAAAGAAACAACTAACCTACTTTCGCATTCAAAAAATTCTTAGCACCTGAAGTCCTAGGACCTGAAAAATATGACAAGAGCTGTGACATTTGGTCACTTGGAGTAATTATGTACATTCTTTTATGTGGGTTTCCACCTTTTTATAGCAATCATGGTGAAGCCATCTCACCTGGAATGAAAAAACGCATTCGAACTGGTCAATATGATTTCCCAAATCCAGAGTGGAAAAATGTAAGCCAATCGGCAAAAGACCTAATCAAAGGTATGCTTAATGTAGATCCAAGTAAACGTCTAGCTATCGATGAAGTAATGCGAAATAAATGGGTAGCACAATATACACAAGTGCCACAAACCCCTTTGCATACGGGGCGTATGCTTAAAGAAGGCGAAGACACTTGGCCCGAAGTGCAAGAAGAAATGACGCGTTCGTTGGCAACTATGCGAGTTGACTATGATCAGGTGATATAACTGTATTAAACTTCCTAGTATTGCTTTATACATTTTTTTTTATCTTTCAGACTCACATTAAAGCTCTTGACAATTCTGATAATCCTTTGCTTAAACGACGAAAAAAGCTTGAGGAGCTTGCTTTAAAAACATGAAAAAGTAAAAACAACAAAATTTTATGTGTGTGTTAATGTAAGAAAAACAATTTTTTTTATTCGAAAAGACAATATAAATATATAACAAACGCAGTATTAATTGCATTGCATGTTTCAATTTCTGGCGCTCTCTATAGGTATTGCTTTAGCGAACGTAAATTTTATAACACCCGTATCTGCCATAACTTGTGAAAAATCGAGATGTCTGAGAGTAGATTGTCTCTAAAAATGGTGTTAAATAAAAGGTTTGTTCGTTGAAGCCCTGGGTTTGTACTGTTGTCATGAGTCAAGGCCTAGGCCTCAATGCCCCGGCCCATAAAACGCCTTGCGCGAGTTCGGTGCCGCTTCAAACTGACAACTCGATTAAACACACACGTTCTTATGAGAGGTGACCCATAACAGGCTGCCTCCACCTGCAATTATTTTTGTTATGTCGACTCGACTAAATTTAAAAGACATCAATGTTATCGTGACTGGGCAAATTATGTTATAACATTTTATTTTGTACTCGAACAGCATGGATTGTGGATGCAGAATTCTGACAAATGCATAAAAGCAAAGACAAGAATTTTTACATTGAAATTTTTTATTTTATATTTTTTAATTTTTTAATCAGTCATAATTGTATTACTGTATTGCAAACTCGAAAAAATAATTTTGAGAAAAACTTTTCTTAGGTTATAATAATATGAGCTATCGATACGAACCGACACTGATGAAAGCGAAAAATTATGAGAAAAAATGACAATTTCCACTGGCACCCTCAAAAAACAGGCATCTGCCAAATTTGATGTCAAACTGACTGCGTGAACACAATGCATACGCATACGCATACGGAGGCGGAGCCGCAAGAACAGTCAAAATATTAAAAAGTAGCAAATCCATTGATGTGAACACAATGCATACGCAACGCACTACGCGCCGCAAGCCGCAGCAGGAAGAGTTGGCTAACTTTTAACTTTGCGTACTCAATAAAGTTGTTTTGGTTTTAAAGGCGGTAGAAGATGGACGAGTCGGAAAAAATTATTGAAGCAGTGCGAAGCCGAGATATGTTATGGAATTTGTGTAATAGAAATTATAAAAATGTTAATGTTAAATGTTAACAGTCGTATTTATAAAATTTGCTTAGAACACCCTTAGACAACTATCCAACTAGACGGTGTCTAAAGAGTTGGACAACCCTTAGCCAATTTCGTATTTATAAATGCATTCCAACAGTTGTCTAAACATCCTCTCAAACTGTCAACTCCGAATGAAAAACTAAATGGTGGCGTTCATGATGTATCCATGCAGTACCATTTTTTGTGTTTTGATATACGAGTGCAACAACAAAATGGCTCTGAAAGAGTGTGGCGTAGCACTTGAACCAGACCAAAAAAGCAGCTGATTTGACTTTGAGTTACAGCTTTTCCAAGTCTCATAAAACGATGAAATTTGTGCAATTTATAAATTAAATTGTTGAAAGTAGTATTTTTGCACCTCAAACTAATTATTTTTTTCGATCTTAGAGCTCTCAACAGTGTTTTATAACATGTTCGACAAAATTGTTTTTTGCTGTAGCAAATGCCACTTTCGCCATAGTTTAGACAACCAATTTCGGTGTCTAAAGTTAGACGTTCCTTACACAACGATGAAAGTGTTTATAAATACGATTTGGAGTTGGACACTATTCTAAGAGCTGTCCAAAGTTAGACATACTTTGGAATGGGACTATAAATACGACTGATAATGTCCTTCGGTTTCTCTGTTTTGGTACAATGGTCGTACCCACCATCTTCGCTTTTTTTCTTTGAAATATTGTAAAGCCAGATAACAAATCTGGATTACACCCATCAAAAAAACCATCTCCTCATTCTCTCTTTCCATTCTAGCTTTTATTTTATTTTCACACACTCAAATTTGATATACTCGTAAATTAGATTTCATGCAGTCAGCTGACATCACTACAGACCTTATGTCAATATGCATTGTGTGCAGTTTTTAAAAAACACGTACCTTAGATGAATAAAGAACAAGATGGAAAACCATTACGTCTCCTTCCCCGCAACTTCCATTTGTTTACATTGTTGTTTTTGCAATCGCAGCCTCCATCTGTGAATACGTGTGAGCTGCAGAAAAAAGGCGCGAAAAGTTGTGGAAGTATATGCGTGGTGAATTTTTTTTTTTTTTTGCTTGGCAACTTGAAACCACCTTGAAACATAACCTGAAATTTAATTTTCACCATACTACTGAAAAATTCTTAAGGGCAGGGTTTGAACAACACCAAAGTTAAAGTCAGAAAAGAAGCTAAAAACATAATCAAAAAAGTAAAATCAACCAAAATTACAACAGAACAACAAAACTACCAACAAGTTATTAAAAGGTTAAAAGAAAAGGACGTATATTACATAAAAGCTGACAAAGGTAACAACATAGTAATTTTAGACAAATCGACGTACGAAGAGAGAATGTATAATTCTATAGTTGAAGATGGCTTCACAGAAATAAAAAAGTCTCCTTTAAACAAAATGATTGACGACGCCAGAGGAATAATTAAAGAAATCTGTGATACATTTAATATTAATAAGTTTAAATTCTTAATTCCAAATCCTGAAGTTCCCAAAATGTATGGATTACCAAAAATCCATAAGCCAGGCGATAAAATGAGAAAAATTGTGTCAAACATAAATTCTCCACTCGTAAACGTCTCAAAATGGCTTGTTGAGGAAATGAAAATCTATGGAAGATTAGAAAGTGCTTCTGTTATCAACACCTTTGAGTTTGTTGAAAAAGTAAAAGATGTAAGACTTCATGACAATGAAATGATGGTCTCGTTTGATGTACAAGCACTTTTTCCGAGTATTCCTGTTACGGTTGCACTAGAATCCTTAAAATCACATCTCAAAGTTAAGAATGTAGAAGAAAGAAAAAGAAATGTATACCTTAAAGCAGCTAAAATCTGTATGTCTCACAATTGCTTTGTTTTCCGTGGCAAATTTTACAAAAATGAGAATGGTACCAGCATGGGAAATCCTCTGTCACCACTCATCGCTGAAGCATTTATGGCAAAATTTGAAACCGATTTAAGAAATGAAGGTTTACTACCAAGGATTTGGATAAGGTATGTTGACGATGTTTTTAGCATTATCAAAAAAGACAGCGCACAACATTTACTCAACGCAGTAAACAACAAATATGACAGCATAAAATTCACAGTTGAAGAAGAAGATGATCATCGTTGTTTACCTTTTTTGGATGTTTTATGCAAAAACCGAGACAATAAAATTGATTTCGAAGTCTACAGAAAAGCTACAGCAACAGATCGATACATCCCGAATGACTCATTTTGTTCATACCAACATAAAATTGCAGCATTTCATTCTATGGCACATAGATTGTGTAAACTACCTCTTTCAGTCTCAAGTTTCAAGAAAGAATTTGACTTCATAGTCCATTTAGCAAATGAGAATGGATTTGAGAAGAATACAATTGAGAAAATAGTCAAAAAACAATCCAATAACATAAGAAAAAATAATATAACAACACTTTTCAGCCAAAATGCAACAACAACAAAATATCGAGTATCATTTTCATACATACCGACAATAACAAACCATTTAAGGAAAAAGTTAGAAAAAGAAAACATACACATAGTTTACAACAACAACAAAAAACTTAAGCAAATTCTCGGCTCAACCAAAGACGAAACACCAACAAGTGAGAGAAGCGGCATTTATGAGATCAGCTGTAAGAATTGCAACAAAAAATACATAGGACAAACGAAACGGAGCATAAAAACAAGATTTAAAGAACACATTAGCTGTATAAAAAACAAACAAATTAATCGCTCTTCGGTAGCAGCACACGTCTTCGCTTCAGCTGACAACAATGAACCACCACATAACATTGGCCCATTCGAAGAGAGCGTCCGTTTACTCAAAACAGTACAAAATCCACGAAAACTTGACGCATATGAGTCTCTTTTAATTTCCAAAACAAAGAATGTGATGAATGCAGACAACGGAAATATTTTGTCTCCTCTATTTGATCTGTGATAGAATTTCATGTAAATGTATAGCTTTTGTACTTTTGATGTTTTACTTTGTTGTGATTTTCTCAATTGTTTTTTATTTTTGTCTCTTTTCTCTTGCTACGTATACAAGAAAAAATTTTGTTTATTGTTAGTAACGATTGTTAATTTCTGATGATGGGTTGCATGTCAATCCGAAATGCATACAAATAAAATTCATTACCAAAAGTAATTCGCGTATTTATGTGTTTTATTTTTTATTTGAATTTTAACTTTGTTGTTGTGGTCAATAAAGGAACTTTTATTTGTTTAAAAAATTTCATTTCAATAGTCTCGACCACAATACCGGTTCACCTCTTTCAAAATTAAATTAGAAAGTTTATCCGATACCAAAGTTATAGTTTTTTAAAAACTCAATTTTTTTTTTGTAAAGCTGGGCAAGATGTGAAAACTCATAAACATGCAGCGATACTGATTCTATTGGGACTTATTATATTCTGATTCGCTCCCTCAGCTCGGTTATTTGTCTTAACTTTTTTTTAATACCAAAACCTAAATATCAAACTATGTAGACATTTTTTGAAAAACTTATCTCATTCAAAATATTGAAATGCAGCAATCTTGTAGATATTATGGAGAGCTCAGAAAGCCTTCATTCATCTCTGTAGCACAATTACTTACAAAGCGCCAACACTTTAAGCTTTGATTTTTTGTTTTTACTAAAAGCTCGGTAGAAATTTTTTTAAAAACTTGTCTCAATCAAAATCTTTAAATGTGGAATTTTTGTCCACGTTGTGTTAAGCTCAGAAAGCCATCATTCATCTCTGTAGCACAATTATTAACAAAGATCCAACACTTTAAGTTTTCAATTTTTCTTAACACAAAAAAAAATTAAAACTTAAAGTGATGGTGCTTTGTAAGTAATTGTGCTACAGAGATGAGTGAAGGCTTTCTGAGCTCTCCATAATATCTACCAGATTTCTGCATTTCAATATTTTGATTGAGATAAGTTTTAAAAAAAATGTCTACATAGTTTGATATCCGCTTTCAATTCTTTCACTTTTGATTTTTTTTTTTAAATTCAATTAATTAACTGCTTAAATTTTCAACTCAGCTTCAAGAAGAGAATCGAAAGCTTAAGTTGGAATCTCTTTCATCAAACAAATGCAAAATGAATTCATATTTATTGGTTACTGTTTTGCTTTAGTATATATTTTTTTAACAGTCATACTTTTCTGTCTATTTCTCTTAAGAAACGTTTTTTAAAAAAGAAGAAATAGAAGGGTTGAGACTACTCAGATAAATGTTTGACAAAAAAGAAAATATTTTAATATTTTGATGCTTAAATTTTTATTTCCAAATACTTTAAAAAGTATATAATCACAAATAAATTTTATTTACAAAACCCAAAAAAAGTTTTAAATCCAAAAATTCTGCCAGACGTAGCCTTAAGGTGACTAAAAGTAAAAAAAAAAAAAACCGGTTCCCAGACGAGAATACCAATACTACGGTACAATTTTGTGTAAGCCCTGTTTGTGGATCCGAATATAAAGTGGTGTTAGTGAAATTTTGTGTAAGCCCAGTGTTGAGATCCGAATATAAAGTAGGGCTAGTGAAATTTTGTGAATGAGTGCGTGCAGCAGCTTGTGGGGTGGTATCAATAGGCGTGTTTTTTTTTAAGCTAGTATATAGTACAGCATTCGAGTTAAAAAAAACGATCTGTCCACAGTATTTTCAGTTCTATTTTCAGCAACAAGATGGAGCTCAACGTCAAAGCTTTGTGGCGGCTCATTCGCCTCACTTACGCCACAGTAGAGAAACAGTGAACGAAAACTTGCTTCTGCGCTAACCACCGAACATCGATGAATGTGAGATACCGCCAGAAGTGAAAAGAAGAAAACAGACAGAAGATAGACGCCACAGCAGTAACATCAAATAGAAAATTATAAAATTTATGTAAAAGTTTTTCAGCATTGATTTTAGCCAAAGTTTCATGCAATAAATATTAAAATACAAAGTCAATATTGTTTGCCACCTTTTTTATTGAAGTTTGACAGTAGTGTATAGGAAACACTACAAATTGGTGACCCCGACGTGATAGGTGGTCAAATAACACGTCCCGGCGAGAAAAGCGCACAAAGCGGCAGCCATTTTCTTTTTCTCCCGGCATTTTCTCAGAAGACCAAAAAAGGGTTAATTTGTTTCTGAAGAGATATTTATCGCCAACAAAACATCTAATAATGGTCGTAGATCACTCACCAAAAAAGCCCGGCTCTAATGTCAGCCTTCTCGATCTCGAGGAAGGTGATGTACTAGGCTATCAAGATGGTCATCCAATGTTTGCAAGTCCTATCAGTTCGGTTCCAAAGCCTCCCACATCAACCATCGAAAAAAATCAACACAAGAACCAATGGTCGGAAGATTCTGGCAACGTGAATGGAAGCAACCAAGTCCGCGTAGAGTCGGGAACCACAAGTACACCGTGTGTCTCTGGCAACCAAGGTTTACTCGCTTTGCAGCAACAACTGATGGCATTGAATGGTATCGTTCAACAACCTGCACACAGAGCTGACAGACCCAAGTTACCACCTTTCAACAAGGAGAGGCCAGATCTATGGTTCTATGTGGTCGAGGCTGAGTTCAGCACAACAGGAACCGTGGATGATACGAGCAAATACCACAACGTCGTAAAAGCATTGGATCCAAATACGCTGGAGCAACTCGCCGATGTGATTCGTCAGGAACCAAAAACAGATAAGTATTTAACACTAAAATTGGCAGTCATCTCACGCCTCTCAGATTCTAGGCAAAAGCAAGTCCAAAAGCTTCTGCGTGAGACGACACTTGCTGGAAAAACGCCATCTCAATTGCTGCGGAAGATGCGCGAATTGGCTGATGGTGCCGTCGATGACAGCGTTCTGCAACAGCTGTGGATGGAGAGGCTTCCTTCAGAGGTAAAACCGCACCTCATCACCACCAGCAAACTCCCTCTGGAAACAGTTGCAGAATTCGCAGATCGCTTTGTCGAGCTGGTTCCAAGCCATCAGGTCATGGCCACCTCTAATCGACCATGTTCATCTCCCAGCACGGCAAGCATCGAACTCAAGCTGTTGGAATTACAACAAACACTAAAAACGTGTTTGAAAGAAATCGAAGAACTAAAAATCCAGCAACAAGGTACACAACAACAGTTGCAGAATCAATATGTGCAGCGAAAACAATTCGAACAGCAACAGTTCCAGCAGCAAGCTAAGGTCCAGCATCGCCCACGGGGAAGATCCGCAAC
Organism: Melanostoma mellinum; assembly: GCA_914767635.1. Taxonomy (NCBI): domain Eukaryota; kingdom Metazoa; phylum Arthropoda; class Insecta; order Diptera; family Syrphidae; genus Melanostoma; species Melanostoma mellinum. The sequence continues at coordinate 9,004,625 of OU612061.1, read as the reverse complement.
ACCCACTCGGAATGGCATCTGTTATTTTCATCAGAGATTTGGAACTGAAGCACGAAAATGTACACTGCCATGTACACAGGCGTCAGCTTTCCTAAAGCAACAGGAAAACTGAAGTCACTGTCATCACTAGGAGCGGTGGATGATGGTGACTTCCAATCTAAAAAAGAGCTCCGACTCCATATTTTCGACAACGCAACACACAACAAATTTCTTATTGATTCTGGATCTGTTGTTTCAATTCTACCGGCAAGACAATTTCGAAAAGACCGTGAAGTCGATAAACTAATGCTCTATGCAGCGAATTCGACACAAATTAAAACATATGGCACAACAGTTATAAACTTGGAGCTAAATTTACGCCGAGACTTTTCGTGGGATTTCATCATTGCCGACGTGGATACAGCCATAATTGGGGCAGACTTCCTCGCGCATTACAATCTCTTAATAGACCTCAAGAATAAACAGCTGATCGACCCAACAACTCAACTTTCGTCGAAGGGACAAGCCATCGAGACAAAATATTACGGCATTTCGACCATACACTCGGATTTGCCAAAAATATACTCGGAACTACTTAAACAGAATGTGGAAGTTACACGACCGATAGGTAAGCCGTTCCTTAAAACATCAACTTTCGCTCATAGGATCGTAACTAATGGAATACCAGTTACCGCACGGGCTCGCAAACTTGCAGGAGAAAAAGCAACAGCAGCAAAAGCGCAACTAGAAGGTGATACCTGGAAACCCATAGGATTTTTCTCCAGGAAGCTCAGTGACACCGAAAAAAGATACAGCACTTACGACAGGGAATTGCTAGCCATCTTCGCTGCTGCCAAGTTTTTCCATCACTTACTCGACTGTCGTAGATTCATCATTAAAACCGACCATAAACCACTAATTTATGCGTTCAAGCAAAAGCCAGAAAAAGCGTCTGATCGGCAACTTCGACAACTGGATTTTATATCTCAACTTTCCACGGACATAGTGTACGTAAAAGGCGACGAAAACGTAGTTGCAGACGCACTTTCGCGAATTAATGCCATTGACATGCCGACGGTCCTTTCACCTCTAACAATCCAACAAGAACAACAAAAAGATGAAGAACTGGTTGATCTGATCAAAAATTCAACATCGCTAAAACTTCAGAAACTCTCCACTGAGGACTCGGAAATTTATTGTGACATCGCATCAGGTATCGTAAAACCATATATACCAAAATCTCTTCGAAGAGCTGCGTTCGAGTCGATACATAACTTATCACACCCTGGCCGAAAAACTACGTCAAACAAACTTCGCCTTAATATACGTGGCCTGGAATCCGCAAAGATGCCACAAATTGGTCTCGAGAATGCCTGGCATGCCAAAGAGCCAAAATACAACAAACAACAAACAGCTAACAGCAACCAGCTAACAGCAAGCAACAAACAACAAACAGCTAACAGCAACCAGCTAACAGCAAGCAACAAACAACAAACAGCTAACAGCAACCAGCTAACAGCAAGCAACATCACAACAAGCTCAACCACACCACTGGGGTTCCGTCCTGGACAAACCTCAAAAAAAACTTATAAACGAAAAGTCACATTCAACCTTCCTGCGGAAAGAAACTCGGGGGGGAGTGATTGTGGCGGCTCATTCGCCTCACTTACGCCACAGTAGAGAAACAGTGAACGAAAACTTGCTTCTGCGCTAACCACCGAACATCGATGAATGTGAGATACCGCCAGAAGTGAAAAGAAGAAAACAGACAGAAGATAGACGCCACAGCAGTAACATCAAATAGAAAATTATAAAATTTATGTAAAAGTTTTTCAGCATTGATTTTAGCCAAAGTTTCATGCAATAAATATTAAAATACAAAGTCAATATTGTTTGCCACCTTTTTTATTGAAGTTTGACAGTAGTGTATAGGAAACACTACAGCATGTTGCTACTTTTCAAAGCTCTCTGTGAAATTCAAGATGAAACAAAATCAAATTCATACCAAGTTTGTTTCGTTAATTGTTCTATCAAATGAATAACGATACAAGGCCAGGTATGAATTTGTATTTTTTTTCTTATTTTCCATACATCAGATTCTCTCTTACAGCTCTTTTTTACTATTTTTGGAGGCATCGTCCAACAGTGAAGAAAGCTCTATGTCAAAGTCAGCTGTTTTGTTGAAAAAAACTTACGGGTATGTTCGGGGAGTATGTAAAAAGATATTAAAAACTAATCTTTGATGAGATTTTCCATTGGCAAACAGAATCAATTTATTTTTTATCCAAACCTCTGGTAAAGCAATTTTACACTATTGACCAGTCTTTTCGATAGGTCTAGAAAGAAAATAAGTTGATTCTATTTACAAAACCGTGAAATTGAACTATAATGTTACCGCACAAATAAACACAACCCAAATTAAACTAAGTTGAAATACGTACTGTTAGTCCCAAGCTTGAATTTCTATTGAAGAATGTTTAATTTTCATACATATATCTTTCCCTTTTGACCATTTCTTACTGCTTCGTTTGTTTGTTTGATTTGTTTTTTTCTTGCATTGGGCTATATTTTTTAGTCAAATAATTCCATGAGAAAGGCTATTAGCTTCAGCAAAAAAGAACTAGTGCAAAATCCTGTATTATATACACCACCAGGTAAGAAACAGGGCGAAAATTCAATATGAATATAGTTTTTATTTCTTTAATTTTTAATCGAGAGAAAAAATTTCCTTGCAAATACCACTTTTTTTTTGAACACGTCCTTTCGAAAAAGCTTTGATGAACTGAAATCATTGGTGGTGCCATCTTATTTTCAAAGCTGGAAACTATCAATCCACAGCAATGCCATCCCTGTTTTCACTGTGGAAAATTACGACAGTAAAATGATTTGTTGTTGTTCCCCAAGGGAAATTTTTACTGTACTATATACTAGCATAAAAAAAAACACGCCTAATGTGTTAGTGTGGTTTTCCATCTTGTTCTTTATTCATCTAAGATAAGGACCTTCCCAGTTCTGCTGAAGTTTCGGTGACAATCCCGACGATAAGGATTATAAAGCCACACACGATCTCCTGCTTGGAATCCTGTCGTTGTCGCTTTTGTGTCGTACCGTGTCTTCATCCGGTCGCTGTAGGTTTTCATCCGTTCCCTTATTCTTTTATGGATGTCAGCGAGTCTCTCCTTGAGGTCGTCCACATACTCGTTTGTGTCCTGTGGCTCCTCTGTGGGGCATCCAAATTAAAGTTCACTGGGCAGCCGCATGGTTTTCCCGAACAGGATGTCAGATGGTGTTTGTCCTGTCGAGCTATGTACTGCACTTCTGTAGGCCATCAGGAATAGTGGCACGTGCCTATCCCAGTCTCTTTGCTAGTCGCCTACGACCTTGGTGAGGTGTTCTTTCAAGGTCCGGCTGAATCTTTCAACCATCCCATCAGATTGTGGATGAAGCGATGTGGTTCTCGTCTTCTTAATGCCAAGTAGTCCGCACACTCCTTGGAAGATGTTTGACTCAAAGTTCCTCCCTTGGTCGGAATGGAGTTCCATAGGCACGCCGAACCTACTCACCCAGTTAAACACAATCTGGTCGACCACCTTCTTCTTTGGGATGGCATACGCCTCAGGCCACTTGCTAAAATAGTCCATTACAACCAGAATGTACTTGTTTCCAGCGTTGGTTTCTGGACAAGGCCCAGACACATCTATTGCAATCCTCTCAAAAGGTGATCCAACGTTGTACTGATGCATCTTATCTTGAATCTTTCTACCAGGTCCTTTGGTTGCAGCACACTTGTCACATGTTCGGCAACACTTCTCCACGTCATCTCTAGCGTGTAACCAGTAGAACCGATGTCGCACCTTCTCCAGTGTTTTGTCAACTCCCAGGTGGCCTCCAGAAAGTCCGTCGTGCATCTCCCAAAGAAGTTCACTGACTTTCGATTGCGGTACGATCAGCTGCATCACATATGACTTACCGTCAGCGGATTCCCATCTTCGCCTGAGGACTCCTTCTTGCACATATTATAGTGAGTCCCACTGTGCCCAATAGGCTTTGAGAACTGGACTCCTGTCAGGAATGTCTCCCCATTCAGGTTTCTCTTCATTTTCTTTCCATGCGAGAATGGGTTCGATATCTGGATCCTCCTGTTGAGCAGTCCTCACTTCCTCATTGCTCCATCCGCTTATTGGGTCAGCTCTTAGTCGCTGAGTGGTAATATTTTCTTTTTCTTCTTGCCGCCTACAATGCTTGCAATCCACCTTAGATGAATAAAGAACAAGATGGAAAACCATTACGTCTCCTTCCCCGCAACTTCCATTTGTTTACATTGTTGTTTTTGTAATCGCAGCCTCCATCTGTGAATACGTGTGAGCTGCAGAAAAAAGGCGCGAAAAAGTTGTGGAAGTATATGCGTGGTGAATTTTTTTTTTTTGCTTGGCAACTTGAAACCACCTTGAAACATAACCTGAAATTTAATTTTCACCATACTACTGAAAAATTCTTAAGGGCAGGGTTTGAACAACACCAAAGTTATAGTTTTTTAAAAACTCAATTTTTTTTTTTTTGTAAAGCTGGGCAAGATGTGAAAACTCATAAACATGCAACGATACTGATTCTATTGGGACTTATTATATTCTGATTCGCTCCCTCAGCTCGGTTATTTGTCTTAACTTTTTTTTAATACCAAAACCTAAATATCAAACTATGTAGACATTTTTTGAAAAACTTATCTCATTCAAAATATTGAAATGCAGCAATCTTGTAGATATTATGGAGAGCTCAGGGGCCCTACTCTGTATTTCGTTTCGAATCGGAAGTCTATTCGAAAGTGATTTTCGATCCGATTATGAATTCGTACTCTGTATTTCGTTTTCGAATCGAAAAAAAAGTACTTGTTAATATTTTCATTAACGGAATAGATTTGCGAAGTCTTGAAACATTTCTCAAGATATCTGTCAAATCAACCAAAAAAATAATATCAAAGCATATTACAAACAAGTAAAAATATAAATAAATGAAATAAAAAAATCGTTTTCGGATTTGCCGTTCCGAAAGTGGCAGATTCGAATCCGCTTTAGAAATAAAGAGTACAAAATATTCGTTTTCGGAAATTTTTGCTTTCGAAACGAATTACAGAGTAGGGCCCCAGAAAGCCTTCATTCATCTCTGTAGCACAATTACTTACAAAGCGCCAACACTTTAAGCTTTGATTTTTTGTTTTTACTAAAAGCTCGGTAGAAATTTTTTTAAAAACTTGTCTCAATCAAAATCTTTAAATGTGGAATTTTTGTTGTGTTGAGCTCAGAAAGCCATCATTCATCTCTGTAGCACAATTATTAACAAAGATCCAACACTTTAAGTTTTCAATTTTTCTTAACACAAAAAAAAATTAAAACTTAAAGTGTTGGTGCTTTGTAAGTAATTGTGCTACAGAGATGAGTGAAGGCTTTCTGAGCTCTCCATAATGTCTACAAGATTTCTGCATTTCAATATTTTGATTGAGATAAGTTTTTAAAAAAATGTCTACATAGTTTGATATCCGCTTTCAATTCTTTCACTTTTGATTTTTTTTTTTTAAATTCAATTAATTAACTGCTTAAATTTTCAACTCAGCTTCAAGAAGAGAATCGAAAGCTTAAGTTGGAATCTCTTTCATCAAACAAATGCAAAATGAATTCATATTTATTGGTTACTGTTTTGCTTTAGTATATATTTTTTTAACAGTCATACTTTTCTGTCTATTTCTCTTAAGAAACGTTTTTTAAAAAAGAAGAAATAGAAGGGAGGAGACTACTCAGAGAAATGTTTAACAAAAAAGAAAATATTTTAATATTTTGATGCTTAAATTTTTATTTCCAAATACTTTAAAAAGTATATAATCACAAATAAATTTTATTTACAAAACCCAAAAAAAGTTTTAAATCCAAAAATTCTGCCAGACGTAGCCTTAAGGTGACTAAAAGTAAAAAAAAAAAAACAAAAACCGGTTCCCAGACGAGAATACCAATGCCACGGTACAATTTTGTGTAAGCCCTGTGTGTGGATCCGAATATAAAGTGGTGTTAGTGAAATTTTGTGTAAGCCCAGTGTTGAGATCCGAATATAAAGTAGGGCTAGTGAAATTTTGTGAATGAGTGCGTGCAGCAGCTTGTGGGGTGGTATCAATGTGTTAGTGTGGTTTTCCATCTTGTTCTTTATTCATCTAAGCAATCCACTTTGCAAGGTCTTCGGGATAATGCGTAGGCGTTTGAGTGCAACTTTCCTCTGCGGTGTTGAATCTGGTAATCAAAAGTCTGCAGTCTTTCTATCCACCTGCGACTCTACCTTCTGGATTTTTGAAGTTCAACAGCCAGTTCAGAGCACCATGGTCTGTCCGCAGAAGGAATTTCTGTCATAGATGTACTTATGGAAGTGCTTTGTTGCCAAGATAAGAGCTAGCAGTTCCCTTCTGGTCACGCAGTAGTTTCTTTCGGGCTTCGAGAGGATCTTGCTGTAATATGCTGTAGTGTTGTTACTCATCAAATAAAAACGCGTCCGTTCCCTTTAACTATTTATATACACTGTACTGTTTGAATATACGTTTTCAATTTTTTGAATGATTGGTATATCTGGTATAATCATAAGTGATGCCAAATACTTTAAACATTACATTTTCTCTCTTGCTTAACAATAAATATAGGTTCAAATAATTATTTACATATATTTGTTAAAAAAAATTTAATCCAAAATGTAATCGTCAAAACGCTGCGGTTTCTTACTAATAGTACTTCGCTTGTGTACAGGGCTTAGGTGTTGTGGTGAAAACTTCAACATCCTCAGTTTCATCTCTGTTGTTTGTGCTTACCTCAACATGGAAATCAGCTGTTGTTGACATTGGATATTCTTCTTGGCTTTCAGAATTTTTGTAGTTTGTTTGAATTTGATTTTGATTTTCGTTATGGTAATAAATTTTATTTGCAGATCTTTTTGGTGTGCTTCTTATTTGGTCAACGTTTGAGTGTACAAATTTCTTGAAGAATGAAGAGTTTCTAATTGTTGCTTTGTCTTCTCCTTCTCTTCTGGCCCAAATTTGTGAACCAATAATTTTGATGATTTTCATTGGTTCAGGATTGTACGGTGGAGTTAATTTGTTTATTTTCCTCTGCTTGCAAATCACTTGGTCACCGACGTCGAATCCAGCAGGTTTGGTGTGTCTTCGTTTGTCTGCGTTTATTTTATTTTTGAGTTTATTGTTTTGTTCATTGTTGATAATTTTTGTTGTTTTCTTGTTTAGTGTTGGCAGAAAATTATTAATTTTCCTGTTGAACATCAACTCGAATGGAGAAACTTCAGTTGTTGCTTGAGGAGTGGAGCGGTAGTCCATCAGGAACATATCCAGTTGTGATAAACAGTTCTGATTTTCCAACTCAGATGAAATCAGTGATTTTTTTTTATGGTTCTTACCATACGTTCCGCTGCTCCATTTGCCTCTGGCCAGTACGGAGTTGTTTTGTGGTGTTTGATGTTGTTATGCTCCATGAATTCCTTAAACTCATAACCACTGAAAGGAGGTCCATTGTTCGATTTCAAGTTTAGTGGTATGCCGAATGCAGCGAATATTTTTGATAAGACTTTTCTAACATCGATGAATTTAGTTGATTTAATTTGTTCAACGAATGGATATTTTGAGTACTCATCGACCAAAATGAGTAGGTACTTTCCATTCGGAAGTGGTCCAGCAAAGTCCATCGACACTTTTTCAAATGGTGCTGACGCTGGTTCGACAATCGCAAGTGGTTCCCTTTGGTTTTGATTGTTTAGCCACCTGGCAAATGGGGCATTTCACGTCAAGCGGACAGGGAAAAAAAAGAGGTTTTGAAATTTTGTTCATATTAGGTCCAGTTATACTTCTAGTAGATATAAATACGAACACAAATTATTTTTTTCATATTATGTGAACTTGTCTAGTTATGGGCTCTCAAAGAATCGTCTAAATCGAAATTAGGATTTTTTAGAAGAATTTTTTCGTATTGAAAATAATTACAATAAATTTTCAAATTACGCGATTTATATAAAAAATTTTCTGATCTTTTCAAAAAAAAAAATCAAATTTGAAAAAAAAATTTTTTAATTTCTTAAACCGGAAATAAACATTTCAAAGTAAAATTTTGGAGACTTCGACCATTTTTTTTTTTTAATTTTTTTTTTTAAATATAGCTTAGACTGTCTTAATAATACACCAGAAGTTTTGAAATGGGATCAGCATTAGTTACGAAGATAGGTAAATTAATGTATGCACATGTAGCGGTCAATATAATGTTAATGTCGGTTAATATGCGAATTATGGAATTGAAACGCGACAGTATTAACATTTATTATCCTGTTTATGTTTGTTGTAGCTCTAACAATAATTAGGGGTATTCGGAACGAAGAGTTGAGGAAAAATTACCCTGTATTTTAGGGTAACCCGGGTACCCTGCACAAACAAGTAAAATTTACCCTACAAAATAGTAAAAAAAATTCTTCTGATACGTAGAAGTTCCTCTCAATCAGGGCAAATTTCACTATCCTGTATGATAAAACTCAATCCAATACCCGAACTGCTCTAAGAATAATAATTAGGGGCAATTGGAAAGAAGAATTGAGGAAAAATTACCCTGCAATTCACCGCAATTCGTGTATTGGATTGAGTTTTATCATAAAGGATAGTGAAATTTGCCCTGATTGAGAGGAACTTCTACGTATCAGAAGAATTTTTTTACTATTTTGTAGGGTAAATTTTACTTGTTTGTGCAGGGTACCCGGGTTACCCTAAAATACAGGGTAATTTTTCCTCAACTCTTCGTTCCGAATACCCCTAATTATTGTTAGAGCTACAACAAACATTAACAGGATAATAAATGTTAATACTGTCGCGTTTCAATTCCATAATTCGCATATTAACCGACATTAACATTTTATTGACCGCTACATGTGCATACATTAATTATCTTCGTAACTAATGCTGATCCCATTTCAAAACTTCTGGTGTATTATTTACCTCGTTTCCACTCAGAATCGGGTAATCGGATCGGATTATGATTCAGATTTCGATGCAGGTATCTACTTACCCACTGAATCGAGTAATATAGGTATACAACACACTATTTTGAATCGATCCAGCTACGAGAGCTGTATCGGATCGGGTAATCCTATTTCAATTCGATCTAGGTATACACTGGCACTAATTCGAATTGAAGTGTGATTCAATTCTAAGTGGAAACGAGGTAATTGAGACAGTCTAAGCTATATTAAAAAAAAAAAATTTCAAAAAAAAAATGGTCGAAGTCTCCAAAATTTTACTTTGAAATGTTTATTTCCGGTTTAAGAGATTAAAAATTTTTTTTTTTCAAATTTGATTTTTTTTTTGAAAAGATCAGAAAATTTTTTATATAAATCGCGTAATTTGAAAATTTATTGTAATTATTTTCAATACGAAAAAATTCTTCTAAAAAATCCTAATTTCGATTTAGACGATTCTTTGAGAGCCCATAACTAGACAAGTTCACATAATATGAAAAAAATAATTTGTGTTCGTATTTATATCTAGTAGAAGTATAACTGGACCTAATATGAACAAATTTCAAAACCTCACTTTTTTTTCCCTGTCCGCTTGACGTGAAATGCCCCAAATGTGACATTGTGAAACAGTTTCCTCTACTTTTTTGTCTAGATCCGGAAACCAAATTTTTGTTCTAAGTAGTTGTTTTGTTTTCACTATCCCCATGTGTGATTTATGTGCTAGAGCGATTGCACATTGAACCAGTTTTTGGGGTAAGAGAATCTGTGAACCTTTGAGTATACATTCTTCTGCAATGGATAGTTCTTGACGAACTCCTTTGTATCGTGCTATTTGTTTGCTGTCCCATTGGGTGTTGTTGTTGGATGAAATTGCCTTGATGAGGACTTGCAGTGTTGGATCCTGTTCTGTTTCTTGTTGTATTGTTTTTAGAGAAATTGCTTTTGGTAGTGAATTGGTGATAATGAAATTAATGTATTGCTCTATTATGTTGTTTGTGTTGTTATTGTTGCTGTTGTTGTTCGGATGCCGCTGCCGTGAAAAGTAGTCTGCAGGATTTGAGTTACCTTGTTGATGTTGGATGTCGAAACTGAACTCCTGTGTTTTGAGTAGTAAACGTTCGATTCTGCTTGTTGGCTTCGATAGCGGATTTTTAAAGTTCCTAATCAACGGCATGTGATCTGTATGAAGTGTGAACTTTGTTCAATAGAGATATATTTTGAAATGCTCCATTGCCCATGTTGCTGCTAGCATTTCTTTCTCTACTTGACTATATCTTATTTCAACTGCTGTGAGTGCATGGCTTGCATATGCAACGATCTCATATCGTTTGTTGTGGTATTGTGACAAAATACCTGATAGACCTTCGGGACCCGCATCGACATGTAGGTGTGTTGGCTTGTTCATATCGTAGTAGGCAAGTTTTGATGCATCTCCCATTAACTTCTTTAAGAAAATTAATGCAGCCTTGTGTTTTTCCTTCCATTTAAACTCGTGTGTGTGTGTTGCTAGTTCTGGAAGAAATGGTAAAGCAAAGTTTAACATACTGTAACGTGCGCTTAGTTCGCAAAAATAAAACTCTACCTTTCAATTTAATTCCACCACTTTATTCAGTATCTACTTTCGATATACACTTTATTTGAACTCAACTCGACTTTTGGACTATCACTTGTATTTACTCTTAACTTTATCACTCTATAAACAGGACTGCCCTCTGGTTGCCTCGGGTGGGCTATTTATATCGAATGACATGCCATCTAGAACTCTCCAGTAACTTCTACATTGTCTCCACATTTGCTGTCTACTCTCTGTCTGTCTGTCTCTCTACACTCACACACACTGGCTTACAAGCAACGCCTGTCATTTATACCATTCCATTAAAGTGTTGCCAGTTGTGTTTTCGGTTGAACGTTTTTCGATTAGGAAATTGGTATAAAATGTTGGGTTCACGTTACACTGCCCCCTCCTTAGGATTGTTCGTCCCGAATAATTCCATCTGCAGCCTCGCCACTATATCGATGCAGCCTGTCACAATGAACTACTTTTAACTTGCCTCTTAGTCCTCTTTGGATGCGGTAAACCACGTCGTTAATCCTCGTGACTACAGTATAAGGACCTTCCCAGTTTTGCTGAAGTTTCGGTGACAATCCCTTTTGACGATGAGGATTATAAAGCCACACACGATCTCCTGCTTGGAATCCTGACGTTGTCGCTTTTGTGTCGTACCGAGTCTTCATCCGGTCGCCATACACTGTGGCCCATGTCCCTGTTCTATTAGGTCTATCTGTCAGCCTACCCACCTCTATGTTTGAATCACAGACATAACAATTTTGGAACCACTTCTCCACGTCACCTCTAACATGCAGCCAGTAAAAGCGTTTTCGCACGTTCTCCAGCGTCTTGTTGACTCCCAGGTGGCTTCCTGTAGGGCTTCTATGCATCTTTTGTAAAACTTCCTTGATTTTCGATTGAGGAACAATAAGCTGCATTACAAAAGATTTACCGTCAGGAGATTCCCATTTGCGCTGGAGTACGCCTTCTTGCACGCGAAGCGAATCCCACTGTGCCCAATAGGCTTTGACAACAGGGCTTTGGTCGGAAATGTCGTTCCAGTCAGGTTTCGTGTTGTTCTCTTTCCATTTGAGAATCGGTCCGATGTCTGGATCCTTCTTTTGAGCAGACCTCAATTCTTCCTTGTTCCATCCGAATATGGGTTCCACTCTCATCCGCTGAGTCTTGGTCTCTACTTTCCGCCAGCAATTCCATTGGGGGTTTTCTACCTGATGTCCAATTCGGTATTGATAAGTCTGCGGTCTTACTCTACAGCTCGCGGATTGATTTTCTTGGACTTCACAACGTCGACAAGCAGTTTCAGTTTTAATTGGTGGCAACCGGCATTGTCGCTGTAAGTGCCCCGTCTTATTACAATTCCAACATCTGGCAAGTCCGTTCCGCTGCTTCCTTTGTAGCTTAATTCCTGGGCATGATCCAGCCTCGAATATGGCTTCTCTTTGACAATGTACCATTTGAGAAGCTTGCTCAGATGCTTCCATCATTAATGCAAACTCTAGAGTCTCAGAAAGAGTTCGTGTTCTAGCAGTTCGCACAGATCTCTGAAGATGTTTGTCAGAAATGGCACGAACGAAGGACTCAACAGCCAGATGGTTGATGATTTCTTCTCCAGCATCCGGGTATGCCAGGTGAGCCAGTCTTTCGACGTCTGCTTGGAGCTGCTGTAGACTTTCACCCCTTTTCTGGACTCTGCTATTGAGTTGGACTCGGAAGACCTCTTTCAAGTGGCTATCACCAAACCGTTTATCTATAGCTGCCACGAGAGAACTGAAATCGTAGCTCTTACCAGCTGGAACTGTTTGAAGTAATTCAGCTGCTGGTCCTCTAAGAGCAAGAGTCAGTGCTATGTATTTGTCTTCGTCATCCCAGCCATTTGCTGTCGCAGCTGCCTCGAATTGTCTCCTGTAAACTGACCAAGACGACTGTCCGTCGAATGTTGGTGGTTGTACTTCTCTTTGCTTTAGACAATCTCCACAAGTTTTCCGTAGCTCCATTTTCCGCATCTGGTCTAGTTCTTTAGCCATGTTTTCGATTCGTTTCTCCAAAGTGGCAAGCTGATTTTCGCATTGACTCTCAAGCTTGGAAAATCGTTTCTCAACACATTCAATGCGTTTTTCTAGGCCACAAACATTTTTCTCAATGTTACCCAATTTGCTTTCTAGAATGTTTTTCTGACCTTCCAAAACATTCTGTTGCGCCTCAAGTCTTTCGAGAATATTCTGTTGTTCTTTCTTTTGTTCGTTTCGTTGTGCTTCCAGTTTTTCGAGAACATTCTGCTGTTCCTTCTTTCGCTCGTTTTGTTGCTCTTCAATCAGCTTCTTTTGCTGTACTTCAAGCCATTCGAGAACATTCTGCTGTTCCTTCTTCTGCTCGTTTCGTTGCTCTTCAATCATTTTCTTTTGTTCGTTTCTTTGTTCTAATAAAAGCTTCATTATGCTAGAAAAATCTACATTTTCACTTACTTCCTCTTCTTCCACTTCTGTTTCAAAAACAAAAGTGTTTACGTCTTCTCCTTGCTGTTCCAAATAGTTACGCAAGCGCAGGACGAGCTCATTTTTCGATCCCGCTCTAGAAAGATTTCGCTTACCTAAATCACTTTTAAGCTCAATGCAGTTGAGCTCTTCTAACAACTTACCCATTTTCACTGTATAATTACTATTTTTCTTTTTACTTTTTTTTTCACACTTTACTTCAAATAAGTTTTATTTACACTTCTGACACCAATGTAACGTGCGCTTAGTTCGCAAAAATAAAACTCTACCTTTCAATTTAATTCCACCACTTTATTCAGTATCTACTTTCGATATACACTTTATTTGAACTCAACTCGACTTTTGGACTATCACTTGTATTTACTCTTAACTTTATCACTCTATAAACAAGACTGCCCTCTGGTTGCCTCGGGTGGGCTATTTATATCGAATGACATGCCATCTAGAACTCTCCAGTAACTTCTACATTGTCTCCACATTTGCTGTCTACTCTCTGTCTGTCTGTCTCTCTACACTCACACACACTGGCTTACAAGCAACGCCTGTCATTTATACCATTCCATTAAAGTGTTGCCAGTTGTGTTTTCGGTTGAACGTTTTTCGATTAGGAAATTGGTATAAAATGTTGGGTTCACGTTACAATACCAAGGATGCTGCGCACTTCAGAAACGTTATTGGGTGTTTTGAGTTTTTCAAAAACTGCTACTTTCTCGGGGTCAGGTTGAATGCCGTCCTTTGAGAAAACAAAACCGAAAAACTTCAGTTGGGGTTGGCTGAACACACATTTTTTTTCGTTGACTGTAAGGTTGTTTGCTTGAAGTCGTTGAAATACCTTTTCAAATGATACGTCATGTTCGGCTTGTGTTTTCCCATATATAAATATGTCGTCGCTCACATTCAGGACGTTTTCGATGTTGTTGAGTGTTTGTCTGATGATGTCTTGGAACTCTTCTGCTGCAGTGTTGACACCAAAATTGAGTCGTTTGTACCTATAACTCCACAGTGTGTGCTGAAAGTTGTTATGAAACGAGATTCTTCATCCAGTTTGATTTGATGGTACCCTTCGTTGAGATCTATTTTGCTGTAGACTGTTGTGCCATTTAGTGATGTTATGATGTCTTGTAATGTTGGTGTTACTTTTCTGACGCGTTGAATGGCTTTGTTGACTGCTCTCATATCAATGCACATGCGAATAGCAGTTGGGTTGTGGGGTTTTGGTACAATTACCACTGGAGATACCCACGGTGTAGGATCCGTTGCTTTCTCTATGATGTCTGCTTTGAGTAAACGGTTGATTTCGTCTTCAACAGATGGTCGTAAATGAAATGGAATTCGACGGAAGCGTTGTGCGACTGGTGGTACATCTGGGTCTATGAACAGATGTACTTTATGTTTGTTATGCTTTCCAATTCCTCGGAATACTTCAGGATATTTATGTTGGATGTTGAGATTTGTGCTGTTTGTTAATTGTTGGACTATGTGGATAATATTTAGTTTTTTTAATGCATTACAGCTGAGAATTGATATTGCTTGACTGTCTATTACGTATACTGTCTCGGATATGGTAGTTTGTTTGAAGGTTATGTTACCAGTGCTAGTGTGCTAGTTTGAATAGTTAAGTCGCTGTCGATAAAAATCAAACACATTACAATAAAGTGTACCGTAATTTTTCTTTAAATCTGGTGCATTATTCGTTTTTGATTCGGCACAATTTTACAATCCAATTCTACCAGATATTTGTGATAACGATCTTAAGCTACACAAAAAGTGGTTATAATTATCTGTGGGATTTATATATCCAAAGTTATTTAACTTCAACTTAAATTTCCAGTATTTACCAGGCTGACAGTCCAAAGTTAAGGGCTGCCATCACGTCGTTTTCGGAAATCTTTTACTAAAACAATTTTTTTTTTGTGTAGCTCACTTTAAACGCCCATCTGCCCATTTTTAAAATTCGTGAAAATGAGTGATCTGAATTGTCTGATTTGCAAAAAAGATTCCAATGATATTACGGTGGCTTGTGCTATATGCTTGCAACAAGTCCATGCAAAATGTAGGTATTGGAATAAAAGGAAAGGATGCAGATAAACTATTCTCTGTTCCTCGTCTTAAATTTTATTGCAAATTGCAATGAAAAAATTTCAATCGATACAATTTATTGGAAAATAGTGAAACTAAAAAAACTTTTTAATAGTGCTCACTCCATTTTTGGAGAACTTAAAGATGTTTTCGATTTTGACATCACGAATAGTGAAATTATGTCAAAAGCCTTCAATAATATTGAAACTGATGTTTTAACTCCTAGTATATTTTTACAAGAACCCTTAATACATCTAACCCCTTCTCCGAAACCTATCTTCCGAAATCAACATTGCCAACGACAACAACAACACCAACAACAACAACAACAACAACAACAACAACAACAACAACAACAACAACAACAACATCAACAGCAACAGAAGCAGTCTCACCAGCAGCAACAGCAGCAACCCCAACAACAGCAACAAGAACAACAACAACATCCACATCATCAACAACAACAACAACAGAAACAACAACAACAACAACAACAACAACAACAACAACAACAACAACAACAACAACAACAACAACAACAACAACAACAACAACAACAACAACAACAACAACAACAACAACAACAACAACAACAACAACAACAATAGCAGCAACAGCAGCAGCAGCCTCAACAGCAACAACTAAAACAACAAGAGGAACAACAACAACAGCACCAGCAGCAGCCTCAACAACATCAACTAAAACAACAAGAGGAACAACAACAACATCAACAGCATCAACACCAACAAAAACAACAACAACAACAACAACAACAACAGCCTCTACAACAGCAGCAGCCTCAACAGCAACAGCAGCCTCAACAGCAACAACAAAAACAACAAGAAAAACAGCAAAAACAACAACAACAACAACAACAACAACAACAACAACAACAACAACAACAACAACAACAACAACAACAACAACAACAACAACAACAACAACAACAACAACAACAACAACAACAACAACAACAACAACAACAACAACAACAACAACAACAACAACAACAACAACAACAACAACAACAAAAGAAGGTCAAACAACAAATTCAACAACCTCAACTACCTTCATCCTTAGTTACAAGAGTACTACGTTCTGGAGCAAGCAGATGCCTGGATGTTCAACAGCATGTAAGTGACTCTTCTTCTATAAGGCCCAGCACTTCCAGTGAATTTAGTGCTATAGAGCCACTGGATACCCCAACAGCTTCCATCACGGATGAGGGGTGCTCCAACTCAATAGCAACTATGTCCACTGTAACAAACTCTATTTCAAACCAACCGAATATCGAAGAACTCACTGCCTTACCACCTGTGAGGAGTATATTTGTTTCTCACCTTTCTCCATCAACGTCTGAAGATTTAGTACACAATTATATTCAAAAAAATTGTTCATCATTTTGTGTATCTAATCTTACAATTCGAAAATTCATCATGACCCCAGAAAAGGAATATTCTTCTTTCGAGATCAAAGTTGGAAGAAACCTCGAGCTCTACAATTTACTATGCAATAAGTCTTTTTGGCCTTTGCATACGGTGGTACATGATTTTTTTCGCAGCAAGAAGCGACGACCTAACAACAGCTGAAAGGGCTTCGTTGATAAAAATCTATTATCATAATGCAAGTGGAATTCGAACTAAACTACCTGCCTTATATCAGTCATCTACCCACGTAGACTACGACATTATTGTTATTGTGGAAACCTGGCTTTGGAGTGGAATCTCCGATTCTGAAATTGTGAACGGCGGTTCATATATTGTCTTCCGACGAGATCGATGTGTTACTGCTGAAGATCGCGGAGGTGGTCTACTATTGGCGGTTCGTTCATGCTTCCCATCCCACATAATATCGCTGCCAAACATCGACATCGAACAATTATGCGTGTCACTTCGTCTTGGAACAGGTATTTCCGTGTATATCATCACCAGCTACGTACCACCTAGAAGTCCCATTGATATCTATGAAAAGCACCTTGCTAACATTGATTTTGTAAGTAATTTGAATGACTGTCCGCAGAAGGTTTTTGTAATCGGTGATTTTAATCTAACTGATGTGAAATGGTCTTATTCTTCAAATGAAAACATGCTTATTCCCTGTTACTTAAAAAGTGCTATCGAAATAACTTTTGTTGACCATTTATTTGCTCTTAACTTATGTCAAATCAGTAGCGTTGTCAATAGTTTAAATAATATTCTTGATCTTGTTTTCATACCACATGATGAATTCAAGGGTTCTGTGTATGATACGCTTCCTTTTTCATTATTAAATGATTCTATCAATCATAAGGAACTGTATATTGAAATTCAATTGTACACTTATTTAAAAATTAATAGTAACAATTCATTAACATTTAACTTTTTAAAGGCAAATTTTATTGAACTTGATAATTATCTTGAAAGTATTGACTGGAAAACTGAATTTTTAAACTTAGATCTACAAAATATGTTTGATCGCTTTTCGCAAATTTTAAATGATGCTTTCAATCAATTAGTGCCACACAAAAAGAAAAAGAATATTTCCAAACCTCCATAGTATAATAACAGGCTGACACACCTTAAAAATTTAAAAAACAAATCCTTCGCTAAGTTTAAGAAATCAAATGATTTGGCTGACCAAATACAATTTTTGTAATCTTCGCAGGGAGTTCAATGTGTTAAGTAAATTCTCGCACAGAAATTATATTATGCAGGTTGAATCCAATTTAAAAAACGACCCAAAAAGTTTTTGGTCTTTCATAAACTCAAAACGAAAATCGCTCGGGACTCCGAATTCTATGTTTTTTTAAAAATCAAGAGTCTGATGAAATTGAAAACACGGTTGAGCTATTTGCTCAATTTTTTGAATCGGTCTATTCTAATTCACATGAAAATCTAGTTCACCCTTTTTGGCTATAATCCTAAAGTAAGTATAGGGTCCTTACATTTAGATCTCAAAGATGTCTTAGAAGGATTGCATGATCTTAAGCCAAACGCTAAACCTGGCGTTGATGGTATTCCTGCGATAATTTTGAAAAGATGTTCCAGTTCTCTGGCTCTTCCATTACTAATCATTTTTAATTCTTCATTGTCATCTGGACTGTTCTTAGATGAATGGAAATCCTCTTTCTTGATTCCAATATTTAAATCGGGTTCCAAAAACAATGTAGAGAATTACAGAGGAATTTGTAAACTATCTGCAATTCCTAAGTTTTTTGAAAGCCTTGTCAAAAAAAAAACTTGATTTCCTAGTGAAGGAACATATAAGTGATGCACAACATGGGTTCATCTCGGGAAGATCAACAATCACCAATTTAACATGTTTCTCTTCTTTCGTTGTTGACGCTATTGAAAATAAAAACCAAGTGGATGTTAGTTATACCGATTTTAGCAAAGCGTTTGATTCGGTTTGTCACAAAACACTGCTTCAAAAATTGGAATCATTTGGTTTCCACTCAAGCCTCCTTCAATGGATCTGTTCCTTTCTCATAAAAAGGGTTCAAAAAGTCAAAATTGACGAATTCACCTCAAGGCAGATAAATTGTACCTCTGGTGTTCCACAGGGTAGTCATCTAGGTCCTCTCCTTTTTATCATATTTATTAATGACATTGTTAACTGTGTCAACTTCAGCAAATGCCTCATATACGCCGACGATCTGAAACTTTTTCTGAAAGTAACCTCTATTAGTGATTGCCGAAAACTCCAATTGGATCTTGATAATCTATCTCGCTGGTGTGTGTTAAACCGCTTAAATCTTAACGCAAAAAAATGTTTTGTGATTTCTCTCTCGAGAAAGATTCATATGCAAGAGTTCTCATATTATCTTGATTGCAACCCTCTTCAGAGAACTGAAAAATTTAAGGATTTAGGCGTACTTTTTGACTCCAAATTCACTTTTACACCACATATAGAAGCTATTGTATCAAAAGCTAACTCAATGTTAGGATTCATCAAAAGAAATTCAACAGACTTTACTAACCCCTACACCCTTGTGTCTCTTTATACCTCACTTGTAAGACCCAACCTAGAGTATGCAGACATCATCTGGAACCCTCACCAACAATATCTTTCCGATCGGATTCAGAAAGTTCAGAATAGGTTTACGAAGTATGCATTCTACAAAATGCGATGGTACTTTCATCCAAATTCCACAGCTAGGCAGAGTCTTCTAGGTTTGCAGTCGCTCAAATCACGTAGAACTAGTCATGACATAGTTTTTGTGCGAGACATTTTATGTTATCATATAAAGTGTCCTTCCTTGTTGTCCTTAATTTGTGTTTATGCTCCAGAGAGACCGTTGAGGGATAGAAATCTTCTTTTTCAATCAAGGCACAGGACTAATTATAGCATGAGTGAACCAATTTCAAGATCAATTAGAGAATTTAATGAAATTTGTGGTCACATTGATTTAGCCTTCTCTAGAGATAAATTTCGAAATAAATTGTACTACTTATTTTTAAGAAATTGAAACCTATTTTGTAATAATGTGTAATCTGTTGAGCTCATTGCTCGTAGGTGAATTAAATAAATAAATGTGTTCCTATTTCATCTTCTGATTTTATTAGATTGCATGTTTTGGAATTATTTGACTGTTTTTTTTTTTGCATACAAGCTTTGGCAAAGTGTCCTTTCTTTTTGCAAAAATTGCAAAGAATGTTTCTCGCCGGACAATGTTGCAAGCCGTTAGTATGCCAGTCGTTTCCACAATTCTTACAAATGTTATTTTTATTTTGAGATTTGTTTTTAAGAATGGCTTTGTTGTTGGAGTATCTGTTAGAGATCGTGTTGCGCACTTTTTGTTTTGAAATTGATGGTGTTGTCTCGCTCTCGCTACATGATTGCAATGTTCTGATGTTGTTTGTTGCTGCTGCGCTTCTATTTTTACCGTATGCTCTTCACACATTTCGATTGATTTGGCCTCTTCTAACAACCGTTGTAGTGTTGGATTCATTTGAAATGCGAAGTCTCTCAATCGATGCGACGCAGTTGTACATATAATTTGAGATTTGATTTCTTTGTTTCTATCTGTGAAATCGCAATTCGCACTCTATTTTAACAGTCGGGCATAAAATTGGCCAACTGTTTCATTTGGATTTTGTTTTGCCTGCCGAAATGAGAATATCTCAAACTCCACGTTTGTCTTTGGCGAAAAGTAATTGAAAAGCTTTTGTTTCGCAATTTCAAGGGAGTCTATGTTGACTGTTGTTTTTCACCTTTTTCATCGACAATTTCTTTTGTTGTGGTCGGCTCTGGCAAATTTTGGAAAATCTCGAAAACGTCTTCACCCGAATAATGCAACAATAATGCCTTTTGCCTTTCGACATTGTTGATCTCACTCGCAATTAAAAAATTTTCAAATCGAGCAATCCACTTTTTCCAGCGATCGCCAGTGTTGGTAGGATCTTCATTGATGTTAAAAAATGGAATTCTTCCACCCTCCATATTTTTTTTTTCCGAGATATTGAAAAATAATGAATTTATTTTATGTAAACCGTACCTTTTGTTTTCTTATTTATCCTCGTCGCCAAATGTAGTGTTGTTACTCATCAAACAAAAAACGGGTCCGTTCCCTTTAACTATTTATTTACACTGTACTGTTTGAATATACGTTTTCAATTTTTTGAATGATTGGTATTTGGTTATCTGGTATAATCATAAGTGATGCCAAATACTTTAAACATTACATATGCCACCACTTTCTCTTTGCCATCATGCACTTGGGATAGTACCGCCCCGACTCCAACGTTGCTTGCATCAGCGTCAATGATGAACGTTTTGCCAGGTGTTGGATGTGCCAGCACTGGAGCGTTACAGATGCAGTATTTGAGTTCCTGGAAAGATTTCTCACACTCACCTGAGTATTTAAACTGCTTCCCTTTTCGGTGAGCTGATGCAAACTCTTTGCGACTCCAGCAAAGTTCTTAACGAAACGTCTGTAATATGTGGCAAGTCCCAGAAAGCTTCGGAGTTGATGTTTGTCCTGTGGTGTTGGCCAATTTTTGACGGAGTCAACTTTTTCAGGATCAGACTTTACTCCTTGGGAAGAGATGATGTGTCCCAAATACTTGACTTCGGTTTTGAAAAGTGCACATTTTTCTGGATTCAGTTTAAGGTTAGCTTCTCGAAGTCTCTGAAACACGGCTTTTAGGTTCTTGCAATGTTGGTCAAATGTTTTCCCGTAAACAATGACATCGTCCAAGTAGATTAGGCACGCTTTCCACGTCAGTCCTTGAAGAACGCACTCCATCAAACGCTCGAATGTTGCCGGAGTGTTGCATAGCCCAAACGGCATAACTTTAAACTGCCAGAGCCCATTACCTGTAGAAAACGCCGTCTTTTCCCGATCATCAGGGTGGATGTCAACTTGCCAATATCCACTCTTCAAGTCCAGCGTCGAGAACCACTGGGCTCCCTCCATGGCATCCAAGGTATCACTGATTCTGGGCAGGGGATAGCTGTCCTTCTTAGTCACATCATTCAGCCTTCGGTAATCCACACAAAAACGAGTGCTTCCATCTTTCTTTTTCACGAGCACCACTGGTGACGCCCAAGGACTTTTGGAATTTTCGATAAGACCGTCCTTCTTCATTGCTGTTATCATTTCCTCAACCTCCCCTTGTTTGGCCAGCGGAAGACGTCTTGCGGGTTGACGAATCGGTCTTGCATCTCCTGTGCTGGTGCGATGCTGCACCAACTGTGTCCTACCATATTGTTCCTTTTGCGATGCGAAGATGTCAGTGTACTCTTGTAGCAGATTTTCAGCTATCCTTGTTTGTTGGTGATCAAGGTTGGATGAATTCAGTATTTTAGCTCTGATGGTTTTGAGCTCCTCCGGAGTTATAGTTTTTTACGGGGCTTCGTCTGTGATCTTCGTAATTGTTGCAACCGATTCGCAACGTCCAACGACTTCTCCTTTCTTCAACCTTACATCGTACGGACTGGTGTTCAGTAATCGTACGGGGACCATTTTGTTTTTCGGTGCTACCAGTGTTTTCCCAATGATGACGCTTTGGGAGGAACACTCTGGGTCTGGCTCCACCATGAGGTATCGAAGGCTTCCAAACTCATCTTCCAGTTTCGTCCACAAGAACACTTCAGAAGAAGGAAGCAGAATCAGATCTTCCGTGATGACAGTTCTCAATGTCGACGTACTTTCGTTCGAATAGGTCATTGGAAGTTCCTTATTTTGGTACTTCAAAACCTGATTACCGATGTCTAAAATAACTCCGTGCTGTTTCATAAAGTCGATTCCAATGATGCACTCGTCACATATATCTGCCACCAGGAATTGATGAGTAAACACTAGATCGGCCAGTCAGATCTTAAGACACACTTCTCAATATAATCTTGCTGCTTCTCCCGTTGTGGTTCTTAGACGGTAGCTATTTGTGATATGAAGCCACGTCGTCTTTACCAGGTCTCGACGTACTATGCAGGCTGTGGCACCGGGGTCGATGGTAGTCACATGTTTGTTCCCGTTAATAGTAGTCTCCACAGTCAGACTTTTGTTGTCTCGTTTGGTCTGAGAGACCTGGATGGTAGTTCTGGGGCCATCCATACAAGAAACCAGCCTTTGCCCCTCGAAGTTGGTTCTTACTCGTTTCCCTGATGGGAAACGGGCTGATAGGCAACGCTGGTGTTGTTGTTACCTTGCTCTGGGTTGGATCTCTTGCTTCCACAATGTTGACAACCTGCTTTATTTGATGGTAGTCGGCATTGACGCTGTAAGTGCCCGGTCTTGTTGCAGTTCCAACATCTTGCTAGTCCGCTCCGCTGGTTCTTTTGTATTTCATTTCTTTGGCACGAGCATTCTTCGACTATGGCTTCTCTAAGTCGATGTACTCCATGAGAAGCCTGTTCTGCTGCTTCAATTGTCAATGCGAATGCTAAGGTTTCAGAAAGAGTACGTGTTCTAGCAGTTCGCACAGACTTCTGAAGATGTATATCGGAAATGGCACGAACGAAGGACTCAACAGCAAGCTGATGATTTCTTCTCCAGCATCCGGGTATGCCAGGTGAACCAGTCTTTCGACGTCTACTTGGAGCTGCTGTAGACTTTCACCCCTTTTCTGGACTCTGTTATTGAGTTGGACTCGGAAGACTTCTTTCAAGTGGCTATCTCCAAAACGTTTATCTACAGCTGCCACGAGACAACTGAAATCACCGCTCTTACCAACTGGAAAAGTTTGAAGTAATTCAGCTGCTGGTCCTCTAAGAGCAAGAGTCAGTGCTATGTACTTGTCTTCGTCATCCCATCCATTTGTTGTCGCGGCTGCCTCAAATTGTCTCTTGTAGACTGGCCAAGAAGACTATCCATCAAATGTTGGCGGTTTCATCTCCTTTTTCCTTATAAACTCTCCAGCAGATTCTCGAATTTTGATCTTCCGGATCTTGCCTATTTCCTTGGTCAGAACAGAGAACTGTTTATCGCATCGGCTTTCCAAACGATTCTCTACAACAGAAAGCTGTTTTTCCACACCTTCAACGCGTTCGTCTAGGGCACATACCTACATTTTTCTCAATGTTACCCAATTTACCTTCTAGAATGTTTTTCTGACCTTCCAAAACATTCTGTTGCGCCTCAAGTCTTTCGAGAATATTCTGTTGTTCTTTCTTTTGTTCCTTTCGTTGCTCTTCAATCAGCTTCTTTTGTTCGTTTCGTTGTTCTTCAATCAGCTTCTTTTGATCGTTTCGTTGCTCTTCCAGACGTCCGAGAATATTCTGCTGTTGTTTGTTTTGTTCTAAAATCTTCATTATACTAGAAAAATCTACACTTTCATTTACTTCCTCTTCCTCCACTTCTGTTTCAAAAACAAAAATGCTTACGTCTTACCCTTGCTGCTCCAAATAGTTGCGCAAGCGCAGGACGAGCTCATTTTTCGATCCCGCTCTAGAAAGATTTCGCTTACCTAGCTCACTTTTCAGCTCAATGCAGTTGAGCTCTTCTAACAACTTACCCATTTTCACTGTATTTAACTTTTTTTACACTTTACTTGTCAAATTCGTTTTTTTTTTTTTTTATTTAAACAAGTTTTATTTACACTTCTGACACCAATGTAACGTGCGCTTAGTTCGCAAAAATAAAACTCTACCTTTCAATTTAATTCTACCACTTTTCTTCAGTATCTACTTTCGATATACACTTTATTCGAACTCAACTCAATTACGTTTATTCAATATTCACACTATCACTTTCTAAATAAAACTGACCTCTGGTTGCTTCAGCTCCGTCTTTATATAGAAGTGTGAAACATCGAGAGCTTTCTGGTAGTTTTGCTATGAACCATGATGCCTAGACAAGTTTCCCTCCCGGTATTTCTGCACACACACACACTCACTCACAAACGACGTATTCTTTTATACCATTCCATTATAGTGTTGCCAGTTTTGTTTTCGGTTGAACGTTTTTGATTAGGAAATTGGTATAAATGTTGTTGTTAATTACAATATTAAATAAGTTTTACATGGTTTGGCCGAAAGGCCATCTACGAGATTGACATTGTAATTCAGCTATTAATAAATGATTCTTGCTTTTTAAAGTCTCCTTCTTTAAATCGTTTTCGTAGCTCAATGCGTCTATCACATATTTATACAAAACTTTCCAGCCTTGTTTTCATTTCCAAATGTACAGGACCGCATTCATTTCCATCGAATTCACTCCAAAATACTTCAACCGTGGTATACATCCTTTCTTACTTTGAGGTTGCAAAGGACACATATAAGGCTTGTTCGTTGAAGCCCTAGGGTCGCCCTGGGGTCACCACAAAGCGTTTGAGAAACCTAAAGTCGCCCCCAATGTCAAAATGAGTGTTTTTTGAGCCCTAGGGTTGATTTAGGTTTTCCCTCAACTCGCCATAGGTTTTTGCTGTGGCGAGTTGAGGGCTGTCAAATGGCATGTATTTTTATTAATGACATGGATGTGTGGTAATTTGTGGTTTAGCGTTTTTTGAGCAATGGAAAACCCAGTTTTTTTGACAACTCATAGGGTTGTCAAGAAAACCTGTGCCCCTGTTCTGTAACTATGGCCTCGATAAAAGCAGGCGATAAACGGTGGAAAGTGGAACGAAATCCTACTAAATTCATAGAATTTCGTTCCATTTTCCACCGTTTATCGCCAAGGCGATAGTTACAGAACAGGGGCACTGGTTCAACCTTGGGGAAAGTTCAACGAACGGACCTATAATTGGAAGATCTGGCTGATTATGTAATTTTTTTTTTTTTTTTTTGATAAATGAAAAAAGTTATTAAAAAATTTTAAAAGTTAAATAAATAAGTAAATAAATAGTGTTTCGCAACAGAGTGAGGAGCCCCTGGGCCTAGCGCTTTTCTCACAACCATGCCTTTTGAGGGAATGGAATGGACCTACAATTTTTTGCTGGTTCAACGGCTAATCGAGAAAGCGCTTTTCATGGCAATGAATACTTACGGAGCACTTGCCAATTCCTCGTGTAAGGCGATAAATAAATAAAATAAATAGGGTGGCGCAACAGAGCGAAGAGCCCTTGAGCCTAGCGCATTTCTCACAACCATGTCTTGTGAGGGAATGGAGGGGACCTACAATTTTTCGCCGGTTCCGAACGGCTTATTGAGAATGCGCTTTTCATGGCAATGAATTTACTAACGGAGGACTTGCCAATTCCTCGCGAAAGGCGATACCCGTGGAAAAACATTTTTGCATTTTGCCTCTGCTGGGATTCGAACCTCGAACCTATGGCTTAGCAGGTGGACATGCTAACCATTACGCCACGGGTATACAGTTTAAACACTTTATATTTCCTCAGATGTACATTTCGAAAGCAATGCTTCCATCGTCAGTGAGATTTATAATTTGATTTGATTAATGTGTGTAAGGCGATACCCGTGGAAAAAATATTTTTGCCTCTGTTGGAATTCGAACCACGAACCTCTGGATTAACAGGCGGACATGCTATCCATTACACCAGGGGTATACAGTTTAAACACTTTATATTTCCTCAGATGTACATTTCGAAAGCAATGCTTCCATCGTCAGTGAGATTTATAATTTGATTTGATTAATTCATCTCGTGCCTTAAATATAGTGCTTATAATATTCAGAGAAAAATGGGTTTGCAAGTTGGTATGCTCCTTAAGGCCATAGTTTAGTTGGCTGTATAGCATTCGATATTGTGAAGATTGTGCTGCCCTTTCCAATTGTTCATAATTTGCTCAACTAACTTTCTCAAGAATAATTAAAAGAATTAAAAGTGTTTCTTAGATCAATTGAGTTTGTATCTGGAGACAAGCGATTATTAACACAATGTCTGGTTGCCAGTTCATCCCATTTTAGATCGAGGCTTCCGTTAGACGCTAGCTTGTATTTCAGGATTTGTTTCAGTAGCCTTCCCCCTCCATATCCAATATCTTGACAGTATATTCAAAATGCATTTTGAGCGTGTCTAGGAACAGTGGTGGTACTGTTGTTCCAAGATGAAGCATATAAATTGCCGTAAAGGCTTGTAGTTGAAAAAAGCGTTTCAAAAGTACCGCAGAAACGTTTCAACGTTGTCATATTGAGAATGTCCCTACACCTGAGCTTCATACAGCAAAATGGAAATTACGGTGGCACAAAAAATTTTAGGTTTGGCTAATACACCGTAGGCTTACACAGTGGGTCCATGTGAGGAAAATGTGTCCGAGTTTCAAACCATGTACTCTCACTTGATTTTTACTTGAAGAAAAAGAAGAAATTGTTTGCGTTCTTTATAGAGTTCGTAGTGGACTTTGTAGCCGGATCTAGCGCCCTGATGCGGATAGTCATTATAAGCTCATTAACTGGATTTTGGCTGATAACCTTATCCCTAATCTACCTTTAACGAAAAATACGCACCCAAATAAGTGTTGTTTCTGTTGTCGGTAACAGTAGCCACAGTTGATGTCGCAGTTTCTTATCTTCTCTATGCCCAGCCAATTCCATCGCTTCACAGGTGCATGTTCGGAGGTCTTTGTCGTTAATCGTATTCTTGGGTCGTCAAAGTGGAAATCATAATTATTACCTGAGGCTGTTGGTTTTCTCCGAACCGTGTAGGTTTCACGTGGTTATGTAGTTGAGGTAGATAAGTAAAGGGTTGGGTTAAAAATTGATTATTGGTTTTTGTATCCTGTTGTTTTATTACATTACTGTTTTATTACAAATTCAAAAACAACAGCCTCGGAAACAAATACATAAATGCAGAGGCTTTTGATTAAATATAATAAAAAAAATAAATAAATAAATCATTTGGTTTGTTCAATTTATAGAGTTGTACAGGAGCAACAATGGTAAATTTGTTATACTATAAAAAAAACTTGTTTGTGGTTTAACGCCCAATAATGTTTTTTTTTTTTTTCTTGAAACCAAATCACCAAATCCATGCGAGCCGAAAAGGTTCAAAGGAAATGAATGACGATTTTTTGAAACAATGTTAATGTTATTTCATCTCTATACGTTTATCTGTTTGGAAGAAATCATCATAAAATGTTTAAATTTTTTCAAATTTCTCTCCAAATACCTAGTTGAAAATGTCTGCAAAACCAAGAACATTTGGTGATGCCATTTTGGAATGGCTTAACGTACATTGATGAACCATACATTTTCTGAATCTGTATCTTGTTGGCAGGGTTTGCATTGTTATATTTCCAATATAAGATATATTCTTAAAATCTTATGTCGAATTCCTTTCAACAAATAAATTGTGTGTGTGAAAATCTGTGAGCAAATCCGTCTCAAAAAAGAGATCGACTGCAGTCAATTTTTTTTTCAATGGAATTCATTTAAGAGACGGATTTGCTCACAGATTTTCACACCCACAACAATTTTGACAGATCGAAAACGGCAAACAAAACATCGGCATATGAAAAAAATTAAAGGAAGCAGAATTGTTTTGTATTTAGTTGTGAATATGGAAAACATTTGGTAAAGAAAAATATAAAAATTGTGTGCTTAACAATATGAATGTAATTGCTTTGTTCCGTGGTGCTTGTTTTTCTTCATTAGTCAGTTGGACACACACACATTCATAAAAAAAAAGAATCGCTCCTTTTTAATTTCCTAAATGCCCAAAAAAGAATTGAATTTAGTAGCGACTGCAGTCGACTGCAAATTGGTGAAAGGAAATCGACATTAGTTCAAAAGCTATTCCACTGTCAGCTTTTACTTTATTTTATCAAAACCAATAGGAATCCAGGTTAAAAAAAAATTTTTTGTGATCTTAATTTATATATAGATCCATATATATATTAGAGTGGTCCTTAAAGTGGTTAGGTCGGAATTTTAATGAGTGCACCCCTCACAAATGTTGCAAATAAATAAAAAAAAAATTTCCCAAAATTTCACCCCCCTATCTCAATTTTAACACGTGCCGCCGGACCTGTACTTTTTTTCCATATAAATAACATGTGATTTTTCTTATGTTTTAGTTTTTTTTTAAGCATAATATGTACATATCACCAAAAAATTCGGTCACGATTTTTTTCTCATCGGAAAAAGTTCTACTTTTTTTTAAGAATTTTTCCAACTTCGAAAAACAAAATGGCGAAACAAAATTATTCGAAAATTACGAAAAAATTAAATTTTTCAGACCGCCATATTTGTTTCGCCATTTTGTTTTTCGAAGTTGGAAAAATTCTTAAAAAAAAGTAGAACTTTTTCCGATGAGAAAAAAATCGTGACCGAATTTTTTGGTGATATGTACATATTATGCTTAAAAAAAAACTAAAACATAAGAAAAATCACATGTTATTTATATGGAAAAAAAGTACAGGTCCGGCGGCACGTGTTAAAATTGAGATAGGGGGGTGAAATTTTGGGAAATTTTTTTTTTATTTATTTGCAACATTCGTGAGGGGTGCACTCATTAAAATTCCGACCTAACCACTTTAAGGACCACTCTAATATATATATATATATATACATAAAATAGGATGTATGTATGTATGTATGTATGTATGTCGTATGTATGTAGTTTAGTCCAGAGATGATTCCTGTCAAGATTTGATCCCCATATTCCCACAGGATCTGGGTTGGGAACAGAAAATTAGAAACTAATCCACAGATTTCAAAAATTCTTTCAGCACTACGGGTGCTACATTTTCTCCCTTCATCAGTAACTTAGACTATATTTCATCCCTAAAATCCCACAGGAATAAAAATGGGAAAGAGAACGGGCACCTTAAAGTTACTTGTCCGATATCTTAAAATTCTTTCAACTCTAGGATGTTACATTATCCATCAGTGACATAGACTTACATTTCATTCACACATATCCATGGGAACGGTGTTGGGAACGGAAACTTAGAAACTACTGGACAGATTTTTTTCAGCATTAGGAGTGCTACATTATACCCCTTACCCTTTGTCAGGAACTTAGGCTATATGATGACCGATCTCTCAACTCTAGGATGTAACTGTATCCCTCAGTGACATAGATTCATATTTCATTCACATGTTTCCACTGGAATGGAAGATTCCTTCAGGAACAGGTTTGAGAACGGAAACTTAGGAACTACTTTCAGCATTAGGATGCCACATAGTCCCACAGTAAGAAAGATTATATTTCATCCACAAATACGCAGGGAAGAAGGAAAACGAGATCGTGAACCTTAAAACTACAGACACGAGCAAAGCCGGGCGGCTCAGCTAGTTATAGATAATTATTAAAGTTTTAGAGTTATCTTTTAATTATTTTAGTTTTAAGTTAAATTTTAAATGAAAGACCTATTACAAACTTGAACTTTGGTCTCTAGTCTTAGAGTTGGTGAAACCGAAAAAATTTAATTTTTTTTAAATACTCGCGAAAATTCAATCAGCGGGAAATTAACGACATTTTGTTTTCTGGAAAAAAGTACCTTTCGTTTTGTTGAGAAGTTTATATTATTCATGCACATAATCTACTCTCATGTAAGTTTTTCTATTAAGAACAGTTGTCTAACAAAACTGTATCAACTCGAACTGTAATAATTATCTCTCTTTATGAAATCACTAAATAAAACGTCAGTCATTGTCGAGCACTTAAACGAAGCGGTTGGTTTTATTTAACAGGTTATGGGCCCAGTTAGGTTTCTGTAACAGAACGTGAATAATAGGTCTGTTCGTTGAACTTACCCCAGGGTTGACCCAGGTTTTCTTGACAACCCTATGAGTTGTCAAAAAAATCTGGGGTTTCCACTCCTCAAAAAACGCTAAACCACAAATCACCACACATCCCTGTCATTAAAAAAAAAATGCATTCCATTTGACAGCCCTCAAATCGCCACAGCAAAAAGCTAGGGCGAGTTTGGGGAAAACCTATGGCAAACCTGTGGCTCAAAAAACACTCAATTTGACATTCAGGGTGAATTTAGGTTTCTCAAAAAACGCTTTGTGGCGACCCTAGTGCAACCCCAGGGCTTCAACGAACAGACCTAATTTTGATAAAAGAACGTGGATAATTTTGGTATTACACAGAAAGAAATCGGGCAGGTAGTTTAAGTGCAAAATATATACTCAACTAAGTACACGGTTTTTCAATTTTATTTTTTTGTTCGCTTCATAAAAATGGCTGCACCTGAGTATGAGTATAAGATTGAAAAATTAGGCGGTCAAAAGCAGTGGAATTTGTGGAAATTCCAGATTAAAATCATTCTTACTGCCGCTGACCTATTTCAATATGTAAACGGTGAAACCACTTATCCTGTAGTTGGTGGCGCAATAAAGCAAGAAAATTTGCTTGCGGCTGTGGTTGCTTGGACTAGGGGTGACAGCAAGGCACAAAAGATTCTGGTGACTTCCATGGAAACACAGGCTCTTTTGCATATAGTGAAGAACTGCAAAACTTCTAGGGCCATGTGGGAAAAACTGGAGACGGTCTATGAAGCGAAATCTAAAGAAAGCATTCATATGCTACAACAAAGATTTTACATGTTCTCTATGGATATGCTTCTGAAACATGGAAATGCTCTATCAACATCTCGAGCAGGCTACAGGCATTCGTCAACCGTTGTCTGCGCTACATTCTGAAGATCCGGTGGCCGCAAACCATTTCAAACGTTGAACTATGGTATAGGACCGGACAGATGAAATTGGATGCAGACATCACTCAACGAAAGTGGCGTTGGATAGGCAATACACTAAGGAAACCTAACGACAACATAGCGAAACAATCATTCGAATGGAATCCTCAGGGTGAGAGACGAGTTGGAAGACCAAAAACAACATGGAGGAAGAAGCTCAGTCTCAAGGTATTCAATCGTGGTCACAGCTAAGACACTTTGCGGCGAATCGGGACAGATGGAGGGATCTGGTTGCTGCCCTATGCTCCAGGAGGAGTTAAAGTGCTGCTACACTTGCAGCCGGACAACATATATATATCTATGGACCCAGCAGATGATGTGGCGACACATGTTTCAAAATTGCAAGGGCTTGTGCAACAATTAGCCGATGTTGGAGAGCAAATTTCCGACTCTATGATCGTCACCAAGATTTTGATGACTTTACCAGATAATTATAGCCATTTTTATACAGCCTGGGAGTCAACAGCAAAGGCTGAACAAACTTTAGATAACCTCACTTCTAGATTGGTAATGGAAGAAGCACGTTTTAAGTCAAGTAAATCAAGTAACGGAGTAAATGAGAGCAATGCGTTACTGACGAGAAAATACAGAAAACATTTTAAAGGATCTCTGGAAAATGGCTTAAGGCAGAACAAACGTGGGAGATGTTTTGCATGTAACAAAGTTGGACACTGGAAACGTGACTGTCCAGAAAAACAAAAAAATTAAAGTCAAGGTATGAGAAGAGGTGAAGCTTTTATTTGCGAAGCGGTAGTAGCGAAACAGATTTGTAAAGGCGATGAATGGCTCTTAGATTCTGGTGCGAGCGACCACATGACAAATGGGAGGGAGTGGCTCATTAATTTTCAGTTATTTAAGGTTCCCGTAATGGTACGTATAGGCAATGGTAATACCATTAGTGCCATTGGTAAAGCGACATTGATGTGCTATCTTTCGTTGTTTCAAGTTGGGAACAAAATCACATGCTTGATGTTCTGTATGTTCCCGAATTACAAGTAAATTTGTTTTCTTTGAACACTGCTTTAGATAAAGGTCTTCAATTTATTTCGGATAACAACAAATGTAGGTTGAGCAAGAACGATATTACCGTTGCAGTGGGAGTGCGTGATTCAAAGCTGTTCAAGCTTTTGTTCAAGGTTATTGAGAACGAGCCTTGTCAGGTTTCTGCAAACATTGCTGTAAGGAAAGTGGACACATTGCAACACTGGCATGAAAGATTAGCACACCAAAACCTATGCCAAGTGCGACACATTTTAAAGGATTTAAAAATTCCATTTGTTGACAAAACGGATTCTGTATGTGATGGTTGCATGTATGGAAAACTTCATCGCAAGGTGTTCAATGAATCAGAAAGCAAGAGCACATCCATTCTAGAATTGGTTCACACAGATGTTTGCGGACCCATGCAAACACAGTCGATTGGAGGGTCCAAATATTTTCTTTTGTTCAAAGATGATTTCTCCCATTACTGCAAAGTATATTTTATGAAAGAGAAATCAGAGGTGTTTGGTTTTCTTCAAAAGTTTTTAAAAGAGGTAGAAGCTGAAACTGAAAAACGTGTGAAAGTTCTAAGGAGTGATAATGGTCACGAATATATTAACAAAAGTGTTGAACAATTCTTAAATATGCAATGTATTTTACATCAAAAAACTGTGCCCTATACACCCGAGCAAAATGGTTCTGCAGAGCGCGAGATGAGAACCATAATGGAAGCAGCTAGATCCCTGTTACACGCCAAAAACATGAGCAACAAATTCTGGGCAGAAGCAGTTAGCACAGCTGTTCATGTTTTGAATAAAACAGGCACAAGCACTGTGAAAGGAGCAACACCATACGAACTATGGTTTGGTTCAAAGCCGAAAATTTGGTATTTGCGCGTGTTTGGTACACAGGTGTTTGTTCATATTCCAGAGCAGAAGAGGAGAAAACTGGACGCTAAGTCCAAAAAGGGTATTTTTGTTGGAAATGAAAATGGAGTGAAAGGCTATAGAGTTTTCATACCAGAAGAGAATAAAATAGAAATAACTCGAAATCTGATTTTGAACGATCTTGGAACTTCATCGAAGGACGAAAACTTGAACCGGAATACAATTTCATTGAACAACGTAGGAGAACACGATGTGATTGCTCATGGGACAAATGGTGATTTAAACGGTGAGGTTGCTCATGAAGATGAGAAAAGAGGTGAGACAGATGGTACTGCGAACGGTGAGGTTGCTCATGAAAAAGTTGGAGAAGTTGCTGATAGATTAGCTGACGGTCCATGTGCTGAGGTTGACTGTAGGGAGCGTGCTGACGATGATAATAATATCTGTGAGTCATTAGATGATCAATGTTACGCGACTACAGAGAAACAAGCCAACACTATTGGGGAAAGGCTCAAAATTAGAAAAGCGAAGCAAAATACAGGTAGTTCACTTTTTTCTTTAAAGGAAAGTTGTGCTTTTGTTGCAGAAACTGATTCTCCTACATGTTATGAGGATGCCATTTGCTGTCAGGATTCTAAACATTGGAAAGCAGCAATGGATGAAGAAATTTCTTCGATAGCAAAAAACGACACCTGGTATTTGATGCCTCTTCCCAAGAGTCGAAAGTTGGTGGACTCAAAATGGGTTTATCAGAAGAAGCATGCAACAGAAAATGAAGCGATGAGATTCAAGGCTAGACTTGTTGCTCGTGGCTTTAGCCAGCAATATGGAATCGATTATTTAGAGACGTTTAGTCCTGTTGCAAAGTTCTCTTCAGTAAGAGCCATTCTTAGCATTGCTGCAGCTGAAAATATGAGCATAAGGCAGTTTGACGTGAAAACAGCATTTCTAAACGGAAAAATTGAAGAAGAAGTTTACGTGGCGCAGCCGAAAGGCTATGATGACAGCAGTGGGAGAGTTTATAGGCTGAATAAGAGTCTGTACGCAATTAAGCAGTCATCTCGTTGTTGGAACCAGATGTTCACGAAGCTACTGAAGGATTTTAATTTGAGGCCTACGAATGCTGATTCATGTGTATTTGTCAGTCACCTGAATAAAAAGAAATTGTTTTTAGCAATTTATATTGACGATGGACTTATGGCAGCCACGGAAGAAAAGGATATCGAAACTTTGTGCGAATATTTAACTAGAAATTTCGAGATCAAAGTTTTTCCTGCCAAATGTTTCTTAGGGCTGGAGATAAGGCGACTTCAAAATGGGTCTATTCATTTAAATCAGTCACAGTATGCAGCAAGGGTGCTAGAAAAATTTAATATGTCTGACACAGCTGTGGTATCAACTCCGGCAGATCCAACGATTCATGCAGCAGAGTATGCAGAAACTTCGAAGGAGAAGATCGTTTTCCCGTTCCGTCAGGCTGTTGGTAGCCTTATGTATTTAATGGTGGCAACGCGTCCTGATTTATCGTTTGCTGTTGGGTGCGTTAGTCGTCACTTAGAGAATCCATTGAAAACTCATGTCAACATGATTAAGAGGATTTTGCGGTACTTGAAAGGGACTCTGGATTATGGTATATTCTTTGAAAATAAATTAAATTTAACTTTAAATTGCTTAAGTGATGCTGACTATGCCGGTGATGTAAGCACTAGACGATCCACTAGTGGCCTGGTTATCCTAACGGGCTCTAATTGCATTACGTGGGCATCGCAGCGCCAAAAATGCGTAGCTCTTTCTACAACAGAATCCGAATATGTGGCAGCGGCAGAGGGAGTTAAAGAACTAGTATGGGTCAAGCAGCTACTCAGCGACCTACTACCAAATCAGAACATCAAACCAACTTTATACGTTGACAACCAAGGTGCCATCCGATTAATAAGAAATCCAGAGTTTCATAAGAGGACAAAGCACATAGACGTCCGGTTCCACTTTATACGTGACAAATATTCTGAGGGTCTATTTGATTTGAAATATGTGCATTCGGATAATCAACTCAGTGATATATTTACAAAACCATTGAGCAAAGACAGATTTTGTCGTTTACGATATATTTTGAATATTATTGAATTAAAACAAAAGAAAAAATGTTGATTACATTTACTTAAGCGAAACTAAAGAAGTTATACCTACTAAAATAATACTTTTGAATTTTTTTTTATTATGTGCACCTACATATATAAAAGTGGAAGTGTTGAGAAGTTTATATTATTCATGCACATAATGCAACTCTCTCTCATGTAAGTTTTTCTATTAAGAACAGTTGTCTAACAAAACTGTATCAACTCGAACTGTAATAATTATCTCTCTTTATGAAATCACTAAATAAAACGTCAGTCATTGTCGAGCACTTAAACGAAGCGGTTGGTTTTATTTAACACTTTTTATTTTAATTTCTCAAAAACCAAGAATGATTTTTTCGTTCGCTTTTTTGCTATTGAGTAAAAATTAGTAAAAGCAATGAGCAAAGGTGAGGGAATGGAAGGGACCTACAATTTTTCGCCGGTTCCGAACGGCTTATTGAGAATGCGCTTTTCATGGCAATGAAAAATTTACTAACGGAGGACTTGCCAATACCTCGTGAAAGGCGATACTCGTGGAAAAACATTTTTGCATTTTGCCTCTGCTGGGATTCGAACCTCGAACCTCTGGGTTAGTAGGTGGACATGCTAACCATTACGCCACGGGTACCACCATTCCCTCACAAGGCATGGTTGTGAGAAATGCGCTAGGCCCAGGGGCTTCTCGCTCTGTTGCGCCAACCTATTTATTTACTTAATGAGCAAAGGTATCCATGTGTTTCTTCTTCGTTGGATTAGAAATTACCTTTCCGACCGTTCAATACAAGTTTTGTTGGATGGTTTTAAGTCTGATACCGACTTTATAAATGCTGGTGTGCCCCAGGCCTCCGTTTTGTCTCCGACTCTCTTCCTTATTTTCATAAATGATCTCCTGTCTGAAACTTCTAATTCTCTCAACTGTTTTGCTGACGACTCAACCTTCAGCTTTCATATTCGTTTCCCAATTCACGGCCCTGCTCTTCGGACGTGGAAATGGAACGGTTACGTATGATAAGCTAATTGAATTCTGACCTTGACAACATTGTTACATGGGGTGTAAGAAACCGAGTAGAATTCAATGCTTCATTTGTCGTTTAAGCCTAACATCCCCTCATAGGGCTTTTCGCGAAGCTGTCTCTTACTAACTCGTATTTCTTACCAGTCAAATGACTATTGCATTGGTATGAAAACATTGCTGGCGGCAGTAAGTAGAAATATGAAATATGTAGTTTTAAATTTGTTTTTCAAAGACGTAGATTAATGAAAAAAGGAAAAAATTGTGTTTTTCAAAACTGTGACGTTTAAAAACAAAACAATATAAAAGTGTTGTGAAAATGCCTGCGAATTGCTGTCTAAAGCAATCTTCAAACCATACAATGAAGACAGAAATCTGTAGATCCTATAGTTTTCCTCGAGTATAAAACAGAATTCCTAGGTTAAAAATTCTCTCAGAGGAAAGGCACAGAATGTGGTAAGAGGAAACATCTGAAACATCTACAGGAAACATCTGAACACTAGATTGGCTCGTGTCTGTTCCAGATATTTCATTTCAGGGAGGTAAATATCTGGTGGTAGTTTGTATACAAGTAGATCATTAATAAGAACTTCAGGGAAGAATGCAAAACTTTTTGGATAACCTAATTCCAGATTGGGTACCAAGTTTATATACGAAAAAATTAAGAAATCTAGATAAGCAATACCCAATCTCTATTTAGATTGTTCTTATTAGGAGTTCTTACTATAATCAAGCACCTTATATACTTTATAACCATGTTTACATAGGTACCTGAAATGAAATGTGTGGAACAGAAAAAAGCCAATTTATTGTTCAGATGTTTGATAGCAGCCAACAACGGCCTGCGCCTTTCCTCTTAGCGATTTTTCAATCAAGGAGTTCTATTCCATAGTTGTGGAAAACTGTAGTCTACAGTTTTCTGAATTCACTGTATGGTTTGAACACTGTTTCACACAACAACTCACGTTTTTTACAACACTTTCATATTATTTTGTTCTTAGGAGTTCGCAATTTTGATATACACACTTTTTCAATCTTTCTACTACAAATTCACTTCACTAAATAACAATTCTGAAACTAATTTATGCTTTTGCCTACTACCGCCAACAATGTTTCATACCAATTTATTCAGCTGTTAATTTTTTATCTCTCTCTTTTGATAGTGACACTATCACGAAAAGCCCTATTACCATTATCCATGAATGGTACATACCTGAATCCAAGAAACTGAAAAGCTGTCAGTACTTGGTATGTGTGTAAACGACAACCTTCGTTGGAATGACCACATATTTGAAGTCGCCAAAAATGCTGCAAAGTGCTTAGGTTTCCTAAAGCGATGCGGAAAATTTTTCACCCCCTCTGATCTGGCTACAATCTATAAGGCCTACATCCGCCCTGAACTAAAGTATAAATCTCATATTTGATTAGGTGCTTCTCAAACATCTTTGCACCTACTTAATAGGATACAAAACAGAGCGTTGAGACTGATAGGTGATAATTCAAAAGTAGAATCGATGGATTCTCTCGAACATCGTCGAAATGTTACCGGTCTCTCTCTTTTTTATCGCTTCTTTTACAAACAGTGCTCTAGTGAAATAGCCTGTTGCATTCCTCCCCTGAAACAATTTAGCCGCAATACCCGCCTCGCAAGGAATGCTCATCAGTTCTCCCTTCAGCCCAACTTCGGTCGTACAGTGAAATATAGAGATTCATATTTAAGCCGCTCAACCCGAATGTGAAATGCTTTACCCAACTCAATTTTCCCCACGCAATATAATGTACAGAAATTCAAGGGTGATGTGCATCGGAATCTCCTTCCTTATCCTTTCCTTGTTTCCTAAGACCCGCACTGTGTTCTTAACATTACAAGGGTAGTCACCTTGAAGTGCAAGTAAATTATAAAAAAAAGGCAAAATGAAAAAAAAAATTTTCAAAGTTTTGACTTTGAGGCTCGATTTCTCAAAAACTGTTAACTGTGATCTGAAACTAATGTCGATTTCCTTTCACCAATTTGCAGTCGACTGCAGTCGCTACTAAATTCAATTCTTTTTTGGGCATTTAGGAAATTAAAAAAGTAGCGATTCTTTTTTTTTATGAATGTGTGTGTGTCCAACTGACCAATGAAGAAAAACAAGCACCACGGAACAAAACAATTACATTCATATTGTTAAGCACACAATTTTTATATTTTTCTTTACCAAATGTTTTCCATATTCACAACTAAATACAAAACAATTCTGCTTCCTTTAATTTTTTTCATATGCCGATGTTTTTGTTTGCCGTTTTCGATCTTTCAAAATTGTTGTGTGTGTGAAAATCTGTGAGCAAATCCGTCTCAAAAAAGAGATCGACTGCAGTCGATTTTTTTCCTCTTAAATGAATTCCATTGAAAAAAAAATTGACTGCAGTCGACTGCAGTTGATTTATTTGTTGAAAGGAATTCGACATAAAATTTTTATTAAAGAACAAAGCATTAGCTTTCAAAAACACTAAAGTATGAGAAAAGAAGAAGCTGAGCTGATTTTTAATAGTTTTTTAAAAAATTGAGTAAATTTCATATAAAATTGCCTCTCGTTCCTACACGGAGGGATATAGACCCCCTCCCATACAATTTTATTTTGTCTTAACCAAATCTATCCATCCTGAGCCTTTGGAAAGCCGTTTCTTAAACACCCTACATAAATAAATTCTAAAAGTTAATA
Source organism: Melanostoma mellinum (assembly GCA_914767635.1). Classification (NCBI taxonomy): domain Eukaryota; kingdom Metazoa; phylum Arthropoda; class Insecta; order Diptera; family Syrphidae; genus Melanostoma; species Melanostoma mellinum. Next base: position 8,965,747 of record OU612061.1, on the reverse strand, counting down.
ATTAATTTTAAAAATAATTAAAAAATTGAGAGCGGTGAAAATTTTTTTTTTAACTTTTTTCTATACGCCATTTAAAATACATTTCCGAAAATATCATAAAAATCCATGGAGGCCTGGAATCCTAGGTAAAAAGCTTACGGCCCTCCTCCTCCTTTTTTTTATTAGAAATACAGTTTTGTAGTTCATGCAATTACTGACCAGGAAGTTTATACTTCTTGTGTAATAAGAATTTCTTACATAATCAGAAAATGTAAAAATTCATGATACATATTTTAGGCTTCTTAGCCTCATTTCTGTATGAATAGACATATAGCTGTAAGTTGTACATTTCCTGATCAGTGATCAGTAATTGCATACACCAAGAAACTCTATCATTTTATTTTCAATCAAAATTAAATTTGAAAAAATTTCGTATCAAAAGTGATTTTCACAAGGGTGCCTCATTAAATTTTTTCAATTTTTCTTTTCGATAAAAATGTAATGAAACAATTTTGAAGCAAATGCAATTGCTTATCACAAAAATAAAACGCTATTTCTGTAACCCTTTCCAAATACGAATGACACCACAAAATACACCATAACTTTCTTACTAAATTGGAAACCGGAACTATTCTTGGTACATTATTTGGTCTTAATTCTATACGGCTAGACTTAAAGAAACGATTTTTATATTTCCTGATTAGGGATTGTATTTGATACAAAACAATATATATAGTTAGATTTGAAATAAAAAGAAAATTTTAAAAAACACCAAAAATAATAGAATTTAAGGAAAATGCTTCAAAGGGTGTTCCAGAGTTTCATGTTACAAAAATTATATAATTATACAGGAAGTTTTGCTAGAGATGCGACCAAAACTAACCACAGCCAGATTTGGTCTAAAGAAGTAATAAAGCGTGGGATAGGGGAGTCTATCTCCCTCCGTTTAGGCGAAAGTTGAAATTTAGAAAAAAATGACCTGAATTAAAAAAAAAAAAGTTATAATCAACTAAGAAATTTACATACTATCTATATATAAGTATAGTGTTTTTGAAATGTATAACTTTGTTTTTTAATTAAGATTTTACTTCAAGTTAATTAAGTAAATAGCTTCAGAATAATCTAGTCTCAAAGTCAAGGTTTTAAAAATGAAAATGATTTTTGTAAATAGGCAATGTTAGTTTCGAGTCAAACACAAAAAACCGAGCGTGAAAATATTTCATTGTTTTTGATAATCAAAGAGATGCATGGTACTTTTTTAAAGAAAATCCAATTTTGGGGGTTTTGTGGACCTTATGATTTCATTACTCAAAAACAGTTGAAAAAAACACCCTCATCTAAAGTGTTACTTAGAGAACGAACGAACTATTAGTTTTCATAGACACTACAGTACATAGTGGTAAATGGCTTAGTTGATTTTTAATAATTTTTTATTAATTTTAGTCGTTTACTATCAAATCATCTCTTCCCCTTAAACGGAGTGAGATAGATCACCTTCCGATTTTTTTCTCAAGTTGACCAAACCTATCTGTATTGAGCTTTTGTCACATTCTACGCAAAACACCCTGTGTATGTGATAAAAAAAACCATAATTGAATAAAAACAATCTTCTTTAAAAAATTTACGAACACTGGTGGTTGAATTTCTTTATTTCAGAAATAGTTGAGATCTTCTCTATCTTACATGTCCTTTTTAATCAATTTTTTTTCTTAAATAGTAAATGATTCAATTTCCAATGCGCTTAGACCAAGTACTAGTAAGGACTTCTTATAACTCAACTCAAAGTCAGAAAATTCAGCCAAAACAAATTTTGGAAAATCTTGAAAATTTGTGATAAAAATAAAAACAAAACTAATGATTATTGTATTACGGATAATCCTTTGTACAAACTCAAACAAACAAAACTACAATTTTTAAATAGAATTTTCTGATTTCAACGCTGAAACTCTGAAAATTTTCAGAAAAGCTAAAATTTTCTTAAACTAAATATAAAGAAACTTTGACTACCTGTACCATACGAATCATTCGACCGAAAGGCCCACAGTGAGCCCGATACGATTGGGGATCAATGTTGGCAACGCCAAAGAAGCAGTTTGGCTTAACACTCACACGCCATCAGATCTAATTAGGCTTGTCAGATTCATATCAATTCAAATATATTATACCTTAAAATTAAACAACAATAACGGATATCAGTCTTAATTATTATGGCTTATTTATTTCATATACATATGTAAAAAACAAACAAAATCAAAAATGTTTTCTTATAATAGAGAATATTAAAATATTTGATCGAATTTTGTATAACTACAGTTCTAACTAAAAAAAAAATTTCTTTAAAAAAATTAACTGGGTTATGCTCGCCTTTCGTATACAAAAAAAGCTACGTTTGATTTTTTTATGTTTTTTGCATTTTCGAACTAAGATGTAAGTAGACAGACACAAAATTTATTTTGAAAGCTATGCCTCACCAATTATTTAAAAAATCAAATCCGTTACGCAAACCGTCGTTCTCTATTAAAGATTTTATATCCTCGCAAAGAGTCTTTTCGTCATCTTCAGAAGGAGCTGATGATGATGATGTTGTCAAACCGCCAGTCGAATTGCTGCAACAATTCAACATTAAATTTACCCTTTCGTATTCATCATCAACGTCTCCTCCAACTCCGTTGTAGTTGTACTTTTTTGACTTCCCATTTTTCGATATAAGCTTCAGTAGACTAGGCTCTTGATTTGACGTTTGATGCCCAATACCATCTTCTCGCACTGCAACCGACTCATCATAGAATCGCTTATATTTTGCATCAGTTTTATTAAACAGTTTTAAATTTTGACCGATGTAGGCTTCGTTTTCGGCGGGAACGGAATCAATTTTTGTGTTGCGATTCGAAAGATTGCTGGCCAGTTCGATTTGAAGCTTTTTGAACGTTTCTGCAGAAATTTTTAAAGCATCTGCTTCAGAAGGAGGAGTCGTCCTTTTGTATTCGTTAAAGTTTACTAGAGGTTTTGGTATAGCTTCAGCTATAAAAGTTTTTTTTTGTTGCAATGGTAAACTAGCTTCTTCATCCAGAAATAGCTTCAAATTGATTTGAGATTTAGTTTTGTAACTAAACGGCATGGAATGCGCGTCTCGGAACGTCCCCAATATGTCATCTTGGGTTATTTTAAGTCCGACTTTTTGTTCAGAATAGGTGGATAAATTTCGCCCATCGAAATCATAGAAACGACGTGTAGGCAAGTAATGGTGATGATTATTTGGCTGCCGCGTGATACGGTTATTTGGCGTTGCATCACATTTATTTAAGGTTCCAATTGATGATAGTGAGAGTGAGGATGCGGTTGTTGTTATAGAAAAATTATCAAAATACCTCAGTGAAATTTCGGGTTTTATTAAAGTTTCGTTGATTATTTCATTATGCTCGTTTAGATTTAGCTTGGTCCAGATATGTTCATATGATGATTTAGTTTCATCGATATCAAGGGATATTTTTTCGGCTATGGGGTTTAATTTTGTAAAGTATTCATTGATGCTTTCGATAGAAAATTCAGTTGGCATGATAGTTGCTAAAGGCGATGGAAATTAAAGCAGCACAAAATGTTTTTCGTCTAGTAAATCCTCCTCGTCCAGGTCGATATCATTACCTATTAAAAAGCAAACACACTATTAATATAACCATAAAGACATAATATATCAAATAAAGACAAATAAATCATTTGCTTGAATCTGTTAATTTACCTATTTCTTCAAGATCATCAACATTGACAATGGGGGGTGGAGTGACGTTCACGGTTTTTGGTATGTTTGCCTTAAATCGATTCAGCTTGAATTTGTTTGGCAAATTTTTAGAAAAGAAACTGAATTGTAAATATCAGTATTCAAAAAATGAATCTGTAACAAGCAAACGCACTCACCAAACTCTTCCCTAATTAAATAAACTCAACTTCATCTGCGGCTGCCCAAAATACAAAACAATCATTTCAGTTTGCTATTAATCATAAAATAAAACAATGGCTTGCATGAGTTCAACCAACGACATATATCCCATTTTCACGGGTAATCGAATCAAAGTTGAACTCAAATTATTGTAAAAATCGAGGCAAAGGTTTGTTCAATGTGCAGTGCTCCAGTGCGCACGGAGGAATGTCAACGCACTGATATTATCTGTCAACACCTGCTCTGGATTTGATTTGACATCGAACACTAATGTCGATTTTTTTTAACTAAAATAGGGAGCGAATTGGAGAGTTGGAATGATTTTTTTTTTGACATTTGAGACTGCTATTATGCGGTGAAATTTGTTGCACAAAACTGTTCGAACACCTTAAGTGCATAAAAGAACGAAAGTACGAAGAAAAGAGATGGGCAATGAGCTACCGTGTGTCGCATGGAATATGTTTTCGTGAAACAGCTTTGACGTTTTTCTTTGTCCTTGTTCGTGTTTTTGTTTATTCTGTTTTATTTGGTTCAAAGTAATAATTTTAAAAATAATGACTTTTTTGCTTTTCAATTACCAATAAAAGAGGTTTTGAAGCAACCAGGCACTACTAGCTAATTTTTTTCCCCAAAAATAAAAACACCGAATGAAATATAAAGAGAAATGTGAAACTAGTTTCATGAAACTGGATTTTATTGTGAAATAACACTTGCGACACGGAATGACAGAGCAAAGAAGAATTGGAAGTAGTTTCGTGCAACAAATTTCAACGTATAATAGCAGTGTAAGCTATACCAGAAGTGTCAAATCTGTCATTTCAACTCTCCAATTCAATAAATATTTTAGGGAGGTATTAACCAAACAAACTTGAGAGCGCTCTTAAAGTTAAGAGGCTCTTAGTTTTAAATTTGGATGTGCTGTTCACCAAGCAATAATAGGGTCTAGTCCACAGCACAGAATAGGGAATATACAGAAGGTCATCTCCCACCATCTCCACCCGCAAACCCGCAAATTTCCCAAAAATGAACTTGAGTGAACAGGAAATAGTTCATCTGAAAAGTTCATTGCCGAGGTGAAATTCACAGAAAAAAAAAATAAGAGTTTGACAGCTGGCAGACAGCAAAAAGTAAATAAATTTACTGAGGGCATCGCAAGAACCAAAAGGCAAGTCGTTTTTATTAATCATAAGAATGCTTATATTAATTGAATGTGATTCAGGGGTGATTGAAAAAGGACTTAGACCGCACACACAAGCCGTACGCTTTGAAGATGGCCTCGCAGATCGTATCAAGCCACTACCAGATGTCCCCGGCGGCCCTGCTCATCTTCTTTCAGCCAACTATTACTGCAGCCGTGATCCCAGGCGGGGTATGGCCCCTCCAGTCGATGTCGTTAAACAAGACTTGATTGCTAGTGAATCTGGAACCAGAGCAAAGACTTGTTCAGTGGGTTGGAAGCAAAAATTCTACAAACAGTATTGACTGCCGCTTTGATGTTTTCCATTTATGAGAAGATTGCCAAAGCTGTCGGTGCTGTCTTAACTAAAAAGTCTTGAAAAGCTAAGGTTTAGGGAATATTAACAAAAGGTGCTAGGAGTTTTATTAAAAAAGTTATAGGTGTTAGCTGCTTTATTTAAAACAGAAAAAACTTAGCAACAACCAAAGAATACATAAATAAATAATAGAATTATTAAATTTTTAGTCTCAAAGCAAAAAGCTTATGAAATAATGTCTGATGGGTATACGCTACTGAATTAAAACTATTTGATATGAATTGGTTTAAATTCTTGGCCAAAAACTTATTTACCAGCCGTTTTTTTATTTCAATACACCGCTTATTGTCGGTTCAATTGGTGCTCTTAATGGCAAATCTCTGGCCGCTGTAACTCCAGGCTCCGGGATCTGGAAATACTTTGGGGTTCCTTCATTATAATATGGTCAGAAAGTATGCTTGTGCCTTTGGGAATGAATTTTCCATCTGTGAATCAGTATTTTTCATTAAAAAAATGCTTTTGTATGTGAACAAACCGTTTACTTATGACGCAATCCTTTACAGTCTGCCTTCCAGTAAAAGGAACTGGTGGGCACATTCGCAGACCCTCCTTGATTGTTTCCTCCGTGTATTTCAGATCATATGTGGCATCTTTTTCTGATCAGTGCCAATAACCTCTGACATTTCTTAGACTATCTTTTCCTGTACTAGGGTGTCGTGCGATGCAATATAAAGAGTGAAACCATTTACAGATATTTGGTGGTATCGTGTCCTTCGAACATAAACGTATCCACTTCTTCGCGGATGTCGGTGTTGGATAGATTATTTCCATCCACAGTCGACAGAAGTAACACATCTAAGAATGATAATCGCAGCGTGATGCCAAATTCTAAAAAGAATATGTTTTTGTTTGTAATAATTGGGGAACTGAATAGGAGACAGAGATACAAACCATTCTCTTTTGTGTCGATTTCAGTTTGTTGTCTATGAAGCGCTTTTCTCCGTTTTTCAGTGATGGCATCAGTGAACGTGTGCAACTCGTCAATAACTTTGTCGTACTCTTTCTTTTTTTGAGAAGCGAACAATCTAAAATACCTTTCGCTTCGATAAAAAAAACAGATGCAAAGCGTTGTACAAACATATCCGTCATCCTATTGATGCATTTGAAAGAAAAAGTAGGTCAAGGTATTCTAATGGCGGTATCATAAATCGTACTCACTTAGTCAACAACTTTACATATTCACAGTTCTCGTCGGTTTGTGCGTTTATAGTGGTCCCCTCGGCCAATACAATCCTCTTCCACTATATTCAAATGCAGTTAATATTTTTAAGGAACTGTAATTGGAGCAGCAAAAGCAAGAAGGATGAAAAAATTTAATTTTAACTTTTGCAACGAAATACCTAGGAATTTGGTTGTTTATTTATCTGCGGAATGTCATTTTTTTTACCTACCATCCCAGTTTTTCGAGTGGTGAGTTTAAGGCCATGTGTGCACTGTGAAATTTAAGAAGTGTCTGCATCAGTATGCAATTTTTGTTAATTTTTTCAACTTTTGAGTGAAATATTGGAAAAAATTGAAAACAAAGTTTATATCTGATACTTAAATGAGTTTTTCTACATTCTAGACTGTAAGAAAGCTTAAAAATACCAACTTTTTTGCAACAAAATAAAAAACGTTAAATTTTCGGAATTGATCTCACCTCAACCGTCTTTTTCCACTGACCTCAGTTTCCTGCCCGGGGGCTTCCGGCCCGGGGGCTTCCGCTAAGTTTTAGCTTGTAGGCAAAATGAACTTTTTGGATGAAGATGACCTTCTGTATATTCCTTATTCTGTGGTCCACAGAGTAGAACCAGAGAGTCCACTCAGCAAGGTAGTGCGTTTTTGCCTACAAGCTAAATCAAACCGGAAAACTGCACCCGGAAAACCGCACTGGCCTTCACTTACCACAGCCGCCATTGTGTGTGGCCACAGAACAAAGTCAGTTGAGTTTAAAAAGTAAAAAAAAATTTTTTTGGCTGCAAAAAAATCGATAATTTTTAATTGTCATACAGCCTTGAGTTTAGAAAAATAAATTTAAGTTGCAGGAATTAACATTTTTTTTCATTTTGACCAGTATTTCACTGAAAAAGACAAAAATTAGTAAAAATTTTCTGACTGATGCAAGCGGTTTGTTAAGTTTCACAGAATATACCAGTTTGCACATAGCCTTAAACTCCCCATTCGATGGCACCTGGTGTGGTGAGTCATAATGACAGTCAAAACAAAAACAAACCAACTTTGTTCGTGCTTGAAAAATATTGTCGAAAAGTAAATTGTAAATTCCAATATGCCATGAAGAATATCATCTCTGAGTCCGATAAATCATTTCAGAAGGCAATGTTGCAGACAGAGCAGAAAACACAGCCGAAGTGGTTATGGATGCTACGCTACTGAAAATGAGCCACCAGCTTGCGGCAAAAGTAATGGAAGCTGGCACAGATTTCAATGATATCATTTATCAAAACGCAATTCTATGATTTTTACAGATATATTGAATATTTTGTAATCTCAGCTATTCTTTATTGAAGGCAGCTCTTGTTTCCAGAGACAATAGTACCAATTGGGACGCCCTTTACTGATATAGCCATTAGAATTTGCCTAACATCAAAGTTCTATGCATCTATATGTTGGGAGGAGCTTGTTACGCAGACAAATCAGTCAGTTTGCAGTATAAATCTGGAGCTCTGTAAGGTTGGTATAAATATTAATCCCAAAGACTTGTTTTGATGTATTTTCTTTCTAGGAAATGATTGCTTTTTATAATATTGAAGAAACTGTGATGGAAATTGGTGGCACATAACAAAGAAGTTATTTTTTAGCTACCTAACTGTTCTATTAGCAATTTAAAAACATATGCTTGTTACATTCCCTCAGGTTGATAAAAAAAAACATCTAAAGCCTTGGTGCTATATTTTGTATTTGTTAGGTGATATAGAATGGAAAAACTATCGATAGTATTATTATTTCTAATAAAAAAGTCTTAAATATTGAGAGTTTAAACATTTTTTTTCTGATTAGGGAAACTTGTTGGTAAACTGTTTTCACATAGCTGAAAGTGCTGCACTGAATTCAATTGAATTCTTTTGACGAATTCTGTGCCTAAAAAGGAAGAACTAGAATTTGCTGTCGGTTCCGACGGCTGCTTTGTAACGTTTATCATAGACAAATAAAGTTATTCCTTATCAAATTTATTTTTTTTTATTCTTCTTAAAATAAACAACCATTTCTAATTTTTGAATTTTAAATCAACCAGTAGTGCCACATGGTCTGATGGAAACAGCACCGACGGGATAGCTATGTGTGCCTTCAGTTCCTCGTCCAAGGGCGATGGGATCACTTCCTCTACTACCAAATTGTCGGTTTGATAGAAAATGTAATGTTAGCACGCTGCAAATGCGTGGGTAAAATTTGTGTATTTTGGCGTCGCGTCCCAGAGGCAGAGAGGCAATGTTAAGGTTGGCAAAGAGTAACCCCTTTGACTGCTTCTTCAGCATCTGTTAACAAGCTCAACGTCTATCAGAGGTTCCCCTTCAGAATAAAGGTTGTCCTTACTACTACTCCAATCAACGAAGTTCGAATCTACAAAGTTCTTCGTCATCATTTTTTAAATTTCACACTCGGGTACCGAGTTGAAATCCCCGCAAAATATTAAACCGATATAATTCTTGTATGTCTCCATCACGATGGGTAGTTTTTCAATAAGTTTTCTAAATATACCTTGGAGAAACCTGCTTGCAGAAGCGTATGTGATCGGCGGCTGCGGGCGTCGGGACGAAAGTATAGATGTGTGTTGGCCACACAGAGTATTTTACCGATGTCTTTTGATTTAAGTATAGTCAGCTGCAGAAGAGGAGACTTGGTAAATAAAACAAGGCAGTATTTTTTTTTACTTACCTGCAACGTAGTTGAACGCTCAACCAGACGCTCTACCAGTTTGGTATTATTCTTAATTGTATCCCAAAGGTCGCGAAAAACCGGTAAAGTTGGGGCATTTTGGCCTATATTTAATCCCATTGTTCTGATCAACTCAAATCGGTCTTTGTTGTAAAACGTAGCTATACCTTCTCCGCTGGAACCCTTCTGTTGCATAACTCCTAGATAGCCTTTTTCTAGCAAAATTGGAGGCAAGTCTAGGTCGAAAACCTTCGTGTCTACTACGGTTGTGTAGCTAAGCCCACTGCCACATTTGATCCATTCTGTGTCTTGTATATTTCCAGAACTGGTCTTGGGATGGTTAAGTTTTTTGACTGATTTTCTCAATTGCTCATGTTACTTACTTTTTTCCTTTATACCATGTTGCAAGGAAATGTTTACGATTAGCGAATTGTAGTTCCATTTTACTTGGATACACAATGAAATCGGCCAGTGTGGACTGAGGCAACAACAAATTACAGACCCAGATTTAAGATTACTTCATTGCTCATTCAAGTTTCGACTTTCGAGTTTTATTATGTCAAAGACACAGAGTGTAATCGATTTTGACGAAATTTAATTTACCAGAAATAAAACATAACAAAATTTTTGCAGTATTTTGCAACTGTCAAAGATCTTGTCATCTTGTTTTTTTTTTATTTATTGAAGTTCGAAACTTCACCACGACTCCATTTTTAATCAAGAAATAGGTCGCCATATTGAATTTGTGTTGAAAAATTTTTTGCGGGTGTTTTGGGTTGAAGGGGTGGAAGTGGATACTCTGTATTATCTGCTCTGTGGTCTAGTCCACAGAGTAGAACCAGAGAGTCCACTCAGCAAGGTAGTGCGTTTTTGCCTACAAGCTAAGCTAAACCGGATGCCCGCACCCGGATGCCCGCACTGGCCTTCACTTACCACAGCCGCCATTGTGTGTGGCCACAGAACAAAGTCAGTTGAGTTTAAAAAGTAAAAAAATTTTTTTTGGTTGCAAAAAAATCGATAATTTTTAATTTTCATACAGCCTAGAATTTAGAAAAATGAATTTAAGTTGCAGAAATTAACTTTTTTTTACATTTTGACCAGTATTTCACTCAAAAAGACAAAAATTAGTAAAAAATTTCATACCGATGCAGGCGCTTTGTTAAGTTTCACAGAACGTACCAGTGTGCGTATAGCCTTAAACTCCCCACTCGATAGCACCTGGTGTGGTAGGCCAATTAATGACATTTCTACGTAAATAAATAAATGACCCGAAATCGATTAAGCCAATAATTTATATCCAACCGAGGAATTGATTACAAAATAAAAGAGCTTTTGCTCAATAATATTCGGTAAAATTAATAAACCAATTGTTAAACTTTTTTATTTTCAAAAGAATCGTACATCTTGTCTACGGTTGGTTACATGCGTGAAGTTAATTTGTGAATACTAATTAAACCTATCTGTTTTAAGATACAAGTTTTCTCGTGAGTCGTGATACCCTTTACAACGTTTTAAATGATCTCCTCCAGAGTTCTCTCAAGAAGAAACGTCCGAGAAACCAAGGGAACTCTCACCTAAATATGCCAGTGCCAACAGAGATTATGGTTGTTCCTCTGGGAAATCAGGGTAATCTACGATTGCAAGGAAATAGAACCGAAGCAAAAGAAAAATGCGAAAGTCAATGGACCAGTGGATTCTAAGCCTCTTAGTAAACACATTGGAGATTTTTGAAAGCAGCTTGGAGAATTATAACTTCCACACAGCCGTTGGGTCTTTGAAGAATTTTTTCTACACAAACTTCTGTGACGTTTACTTGGTAAGAAAACTAATAATACAGCAATTTTGGAGTGACGAATGTGATCTTTTTTAGGAATCCACAAAACCAGGAATTTCCGAAGGCAAGACAAAAGCCAAGGCACACTGTGCCACACTATCGACTTGTTTAAACCTCGGCCTGAAGGCGATGTCTCCGTTTACTCCATTCCTTGCAATGGAACTACAACAGTACCAGCCGCAACGTAAGCTATAAGACAACTAAAAATCAGAAATAAAATTTCCAAGAAACACGATCCCAAAGTACATCTCCTTGCTCAAAGTCTAAAAGCAGTTGACACTCTGAAGAAGTATCTCATTGAAATGAACTCCTGCTTCGAAAAACAATTTCACATTGTTTTCAACAGCTGGGCACCTGTGTTCTTTTGGTAAGTTGTGTTTTTTGTTAAGAGGGAATAATTTGTCATGGTTTATTGAATTTTAGGTATCTCTACGAATTTGGAAAAACAGATTTGAATGGTTTGAAGTGGTCTAAACTTCAAGCTGAGTTGCAAGGGTACCTTGAACGAACATCAAATGAAGGATTTAAGAAAGCCGCCAGTGAAGCTGAAGAAGAATTTTGAAAAGGTTTTTTTCTATCTTGATCAATTACAGTTTTCATGTACAATAGTGCTCCATTTCAGATTCAGCAGTTTGAAGTGGAAATTAAGAACATAAAAGCGCTGCAGAAAAATTGATGATAATGCATGGAAAGGAGAATTTTGTTTGCAAATAGAGTCAAGGAATCTAAGCGTAAGGTACAGACCTTCCAAATCGAAAGTTTTGTGTTTCATTTCATTGATTCAAAGCTCCACCGATCGAAATCTCGTAGCCCCGGGTTTGGGAGAAATATTTAATCCAGCAGATGAAGAGTTCAACCATGTTCAATAAAAAAACCAGCATACCATAATTCATCTTTATTCTTAGCGTTGTACAAAATGTTTATTTACATAAGTATTCCTTCTTTGAATTACAAATTGAAGTTTAATATAGTTAATTTAAAATGGGTTAAGCTTCTTTCATTTAAAGTTTATGTATTCAGTAAACTAAAAACAAAAATAAAATAAAATCTGCTGAATTAGTAGAGAAATCTTTTGGTTCTTGTTTGGTATTCTTGACCCAAACCAGAGTTTAGAGAACCAATGAGATCGGATATAGATTTTCTTTCGACACAAATTTCCGGTGTTAGTACATAATCTCCGATCTGTGAAAAAATACACGCAACTTAAATGAAGACAATTTGATCTGGTATCGTTTTCTTACTGTGATTGTAACTGGGAGTACTTCAATGCCTCGTTTATGAATAAGACTTGGCAGATCAGAGCGAAACTCTCTCATGTCAACAATTACTTTTGGGGATTCGATTACAGCTTCAGTTTGTTGACCACCAGCTTTGCGCGTGCTCCCATTGTCTACTTCATCGACGTGTTTGTAATGCTTGAGCAGTCCAAACGCTTCATCAGTTTTACCATCTTGGTACTCAGGAATCACCATTTTCTGTAATTAGTCACATAAGATTTGCTTTTCATTTGCTTCATTATAAGATTCTTACGCTCTTTGTGTCTATAATTAGTTCAAACGCCTGTTTTTCTCTCCTCAATCCAGTCAAGTATGACTGCTCCTTAACTGTTTGTGTGTGAATCATGAAGTATACTTTAATTTTTTCGGCAACGGGTCGTCTCAATCGAGCTTAGTATACTTCCAACTGCCTTATTGCTGCAATGTTACAATGGTACATGATCACATACTGGGGTTCGATTTCGGACATTATTCTATCCAATCCCATGACACCTTCACGTTCAGTCTTAAATGTCTGGATGCAAATCAGTGGTTGTTTGTTATTGGTGACTGTGGCCGTGATATTGAGGTTTTCCATCTGAAGGTGTGCCAAATATAAGAACAACTATCAGAATATGAATACCACTCAACTTACTTCTGGAAAAGGTTCAAACACTGACGCATCCACTGTGGTATCTTTCTCTTCTTCATTGGCTGCTTCGGTTTTATCAAAACCTTGTTGCTTCATCGTCAACATATAACTTTCCTGGAAAACATCTTTATCGGGATTTACGTCATTGGCAAGTAGCTGAGTTAATTCATCTTGGTCGTCTTCGGTAGGTTCTTTCACAGTCGTTTCAAGTTTTTTCTTTCCCGTCGCATCAGGCAATTTGATAGTTGGTACCTTCTGATATGACTTTGACAATTTGCCAATGGGAATTGAGTTTCTCATTGCAGTGTACAGGAGAAGACGCTCACCACCTCCACTCCCAGATAAAAGAACTTCTGCTTTTATATCAAACTCGACAATTGGCACAAGAAACGACGCTAGCTATTTCACTGCGTCAAGCTTGACAAACTGTCTGAAATAAAATAAACCAAAATATCGAACATTTAAACAAAATTGTATTTGGCATTATAATTACCTCTTACACCATCAATCTCAGAAGCAAGAGCTGTCATTAGGAAGCAAGATTTGACAAAACAGTGCTATGGGATGTGTGCAGACGCTCTATAATGCATTGCAGGCCATTCAGCTCGATAACCCTTGCACATCCTTCCTCGAAGTTGCGCACTAAAGACGATATATCATGCAAACTACTACTGGCAACGTCTCCGTCTGTATCAAACACCATGTCTGTGTATTAAACACCATTATCTTGAAGAGCGCCAGCTTGAAGAAAATGTTTCCAGCAGAATTGATTGTTTTGTGACAGTTCAGCTATCACGTATGCCAGCGCAGACACAAAGCTTGGTGTTCTTACTTCTAAGACATTCGAAGACAACTTTTGAACCACCAATTTGTATGAAATTGTTTGCAAAATCTATGTTTCCTGCAAGATCTCGAACAATATTAAAGGCTTCTATTTTATTTTTTACTGTAAAATGTGTATAGCTTTTTCCATTTCGCCAATTACATCTACGGTCATGTTTTTGATTGCATTTTCCAGAAACTACTGTCTCTATTGAAGAAGATAGTGGAAATGAATATGTGTTAGTATAATAATAATAATAATTTAGTTATACTTACAATAAATAAAATATCTTAAGATTTCTTCATTGTTTCGACTTCCAAGCTTTATTCTAAAATGAAAAATATCAAAGATGTCATGTTTTTTTTTCTTCTCTATTGACGTTTAGAATCTTACCACTACTCCATTTTTTTATCAGGAAATAGGAAGCCATTTTGAATTCGTGTTGAAAAATTTTTTGCGGGTGTTTCGGGTTGAAGGGGTGGAAGTGGATACTCTGTATTATCTGCTCTGTGGTCTAGTCTAAGCTAATTCGATTATTCGAAAAATAAGGGTGTTGGGCCTGTGAACGCACACTTTTCGAACTACTTCGAAAATTTCAGTGTCTATTGTCAAAATCAGCTGTTAAGTGCCGAATTACACCCAGACGGTTTTGCAAAGACGGAAATAAGTGCGAAAGAGAAAGCAGATGAAATAGAAATACTTTAAAAAGTCTCAACCCGAAAAGTTTTGGGTTGAGGATTGTCCAGTTGTCTTGGATGGTTTTTGACGTTTCTTTTTCTTGTCTTTCTTTGTTTCTTGTCGTTGCTTTATTGTATCTTCTTATGTTCCTGAGTAAGGAAGTAGTATGTCGTGGGACAATTTCTTTAATTTTCCATGTATTTTCATGTATTTTCCATATCCAGGATGTCAATAATCATTGCTGCAAAATCTAATTAAATTATTTACCACTTCAAATAACATTGCTCTTTATGAGATTTTTTTTATGGATTTATAAATAATGCAGCTGAGCTTCTTTGATTATTTTCACAGTTTGACTCTGTGGGTGAGAACAAAAAATGAAAGAGAAGTGTCAAAAAACACGCAGCAGCAAAACGTCTGAGTGTAATACTGAGAGACTGACGGGATGAGGGTTCAAAAGAAAATATACGAAACACGCAGCAGGCAAACAGTCTGAATGTAATTCGGCACTAAGCAAACCAAAAACAGAAAAAAAATTCGCAAATTAAAGAAAAGGTAGAACGTAAAATTAGTTTTTTCTTTGTATTGCAAATCATAATTCAAATTTCTTATTTTTTTCTTCCTAGTGCCTCGCTCCATTTTGATTTTTGATTAACAACCACAAATGACGCTGTCAGTAAATTTCGAATTTTCGAAGTTATTGTAACGTGCGCTTAGTTCGCAAAATAAAACTTCACCTTTCAATTTATTTCTATTAATTTTATTCAGTATCTATGCTTAATTCGATCTCAACTCAACTTTTGGACTATCACTTGTATTTACTCTTAACCTTATCACTCTATAAACAAAACTGTCCTCTGGTTGCCTCGGGCGGGCTATTTATATCGAATGACATTTCATCTAGAACTCTCCAGTAACTTCTACATAGTCTCCACTCTACATTATTTTGGCTGTCAAACATTTTCTCTCCTTCAATAATTCTACACTTACACTAGTGCTCCCAGATGTGTTTTTCGGTTGAACGTTTTCGATTAGGAAATTGGTATTAAATGTTGGCTTCACGTTACATTGCCCCCTCCTTAAGATTGTTCGTCCCGAATAATTCCATCTGCAGCCTCGCCACTATATCGATGCAGCCGGTCACAATGAACTACTTTTAACTTGCCTCTAAGTCCTCTTTGGATGCGGTAAACCACGTCGTTAATCCTCGTGACAACAGTATAAGGACCTTCCCAGTTCTGCTGAAGTTTCGGTGACAATCCCTTTTGACGATGAGGATTATAAAGCCACACACGATCTCCTGCTTGGAATCCTGCCGTTGTCGCTTTTGTGTCAAACCGTGTCTTCATCCGGTCGCTGTAGGTTTTCATCCGTTCCCTTGTTATTTTATGGATGTCAGCGAGTCTCTCCTTGAGGTCGTCCACATACTCGTTTGTGTCCTGTGGCTCCTCTGTGGGGCATCCAAATTTAAATTCGCTGGGCAGCCGCATGGTTTTCCCGAATAGGATGTCAGATGGTGTTTGTCCCGTCGAGCTATGTACTGCACTTCTATAGGCCATCAGGAATAGCGGTACGTGCCTATCCCAGTCTCTTTGGTAGTCGCCTACGACCTTGGTGAGGTGTTCTTTCAAGGTCCGGTTGAATCTTTCAACAATCCCATCAGACTGTGGATGAAGCGATGTGGTTCTCGTCTTCTTAATGCCAAGTAGTCCACACACTCCTTGAAAGATGTTTGACTCAAAGTTCCTCCCTTGGGCGGAATGGAGTTCCATAGGCACGCCAAACCTACTCACCCAGTTAAACACAATCTGGTCGACCACTGTTTTGGCCTCTTGATTTGGGATGGCATACGCTTCAGGCCACTTGCTAAAATAGTCCATTACAACCAGAATGTACTTGTTTCCAGCGTTGGTCTCTGGAAAAGGCCCAGCCACATCTACTGCAATCCTCTCAAAAGGCGATCCAACGTTGTACTGATGCATCTTACCTTTAATCTTCCTACCAGGTCCTTTGGTTGCAGCACACTTGTCACATGTTCGGCACCACTTCTCCACGTCATCTCTAGCGTGTAACCAGTAGAACCGATGTCGCACCTTCTCCAGTGTTTTGTTAACTCCCAGGTGGCCTCCAGAAAGTCCGTCGTGCATCTCCCAAAGAACTTCACTGACTTTCGATTGCGGTACGATCAGCTGCATTACACATGACTTACCGTCAGCGGATTCCCATCTTCGCCTGAGGACACCTTCTTGCACATATAGTGAGTCCCACTGTGCCCAATAGGCTTTGAGAACTGGACTCTTGTCAGGAATGTCTCCCCATTCAGGTTTCTCTTCATTTTCTTTCCATGCGAGAATGGGTTCGATATCTGGATCCTCCTGTTGAGCAGTCCTCACTTCCTCATTGCTCCATCCGCATATTGGGTCAGCTCTTAGTCGCTGAGCGGTAATATTTTCTTTTTCTTCCTGCCGCCTTCAATGCTTGAAATCCACTTTGCAAGGTCTTCGGGACATTGCGTCAGCGTTTGAGTGCAACTTTCCTCTGCGGTGTTGGATCTGGTAGTCATAGGTCTGCAATCTTTCTATCCACCTTGCGACTTGACCTTCTGGATTTTTGAAGTTCAACAGCCAGTTCAGAGCACCATGGTCTGTCCGCAGAAGGAATTTCTGTCCATAGATGTACTTATGGAAGTGCTTTGTTGCCAAGATGAGAGCTAGCAGTTCCCTTCTGGTCACGCAGTAGTTTCTTTCGGGTTTCGATAGGACCTTGCTGTAGTATGCCACCACTTTCTCCTCGCCATCATACACTTGGGATAGTACCGCCCCGATTCCAACGTTGCTTGCATCTGCGTCGACGATGAATGTTTTGCCAGGTGTTGGATGTGCCAGCACTGGAGCATTACAGAGGCGGTATTTGAGTTCCTGGAAAGACTTCTCACACTCACCTTACCATTTAAACTGCTTCCCCTTTTCGGTGAGCTGATGCAAACTCTTTGCGACTCCAGCAAAGTTCTTAACGAAACGTCTGTAATATGTGGCAAGTCCCAGAAAGCTTCGGAGTTGATGTTTGTCCTGTGGTGTTGGCCAATTTTTGACGGAGTCAACTTTTTCAGGATCAGTCTTTACTCCTTGGGAAGAGATGATGTGTCCCAAATACTTGACTTCGGTTTTGAAAAGTGCACATTTTTCTGGATTCAGTTTAAGGTTAGCCTCTCGAAGTCTCTGAAACACGGCTTTTAGGTTCTTGCAATGTTGGTCAAATGTTTTCCCGTAAACAATGACATCGTCCAAGTAGATTAGGCACGCTTTCCACGTCAGTCCTTGAAGAACGCACTCCATCAAACGCTCGAATGTTGCCGGAGTGTTGCATAGCCCAAACGGCATAACTTTAAACTGCCAGAGCCCATTACCTGTAGAAAACGCCGTCTTTTCCCGATCTTCAAGTCCAGCGTCGAGAACCACTGGGCTCCCTCCATGGCATCCAAGGTATCACTGATTCTGGGCAGGGGATAGCTGTCCTTCTTAGTCACATCATTCAGCCTTCGGTAATCCACACAAAAACGAGTGCTTCCATCTTTCTTTTTCACGAGCACCACTGGTGACGCCCAAGGACTTTTGGAATTTTCGATAAGACCGTCCTTCTTCATTGCTGTTATCATTTCCTCAACCTCCCCTTGTTTGGCCAGCGGAAGACGTCTTGCGGGTTGACGAATTGGTTTTGCATCTCCTGTGCTGGTGCGATGCTGCACCAACTGTGTCCTACCATATTGTTCCTTTTGCGATGCGAAGATGTCAGTGTACTCTTGTAGCAGATTTTCAGCTATCCTTGTTTGTTGGTGATCAAGGTTGGATGAATTCAGTATTTTAGCTCTGATGGTTTTGAGCTCCTCCGGAGTTATAGTTTTTTACGGGGCTTCGTCTGTGATCTTCGTAATTGTTGCAACCGATTCGCAACGTCCAACGACTTCTCCTTTCTTCAACCTTACATCGTACGGACTGGTGTTCAGTAATCGTACGGGGACCATTTTGTTTTTCGGTGCTACCAGTGTTTTCCCAATGATGACGCTTTGGGAGGAACACTCTGGGTCTGGCTCCACCATGAGGTATCGAAGGCTTCCAAACTCATCTTCCAGTTTTGTCCACAAGAACACTTCAGAAGAAGGAAGCAGAATCAGATCTTCCGTGATGACAGTTCTCAATGTCGACGTACTTTCGTTCGAATAGGTCATTGGAAGTTCCTTATTTTGGTACTTCAAAACCTGATTACCGATGTCTAAAATAACTCCGTGCTGTTTCATAAAGTCGATTCCAATGATGCACTCGTCACATATATCTGCCACCAGGAATTGATGAGTAAACACTAGATCGGCCAGTCAGATCTTAAGACACACTTCTCAATATACTCTTGCTGCTTCTCCCGTTGTGGTTCTTAGACGGTAGCTATTTGTGGTATGAAGCCACGTCGTCTTTACCAGGTCTCGACGTACTATGCAGGCTGTGGCACCGGGGTCGATGGTAGTCACATGTTTGTTCCCGTTAATAGTAGTCTCCACAGTCAGACTTTTGTTGTCTCGTTTGGTCTGAGAGACCTGGATGGTAGTTCTGGGGCCATCCATACAAGAAACCAGCCTTTGCCCCTCGAAGTTGGTTCTTACTCGTTTCCCTGATGGGAAACGGGCTGATAGGCAACGCTGGTGTTGTTGTTACCTTGCTCTGGGTTGGATCTCTTGCTTCCACAATGTTGACAACCTGCTTTATTTGATGGTAGTCGGCATTGACGCTGTAAGTGCCCGGTCTTGTTGCAGTTCCAACATCTTGCTAGTCCGCTCCGCTGGTTCTTTTGTATTTCATTTCTTTGGCACGAGCATTCTTCGACTATGGCTTCTCTAAGTCGATGTACTCCATGAGAAGCCTGTTCTGCTGCTTCAATTGTCAATGCGAATGCTAAGGTTTCAGAAAGAGTACGTGTTCTAGCAGTTCGCACAGACTTCTGAAGATGTATATCGGAAATGGCACGAACGAAGGACTCAACAACAAGCTGATGATTTCTTCTCCAGCATCCGGGTATGCCAGGTGAACCAGTCTTTCGACGTCTACTTGGAGCTGCTGTAGACTTTCACCCCTTTTCTGGACTCTGTTATTGAGTTGGACTCGGAAGACTTCTTTCAAGTGGCTATCTCCAAAACGTTTATCTACAGCTGCCACGAGACAACTGAAATCACCGCTCTTACCAACTGGAAAAGTTTGAAGTAATTCAGCTGCTGGTCCTCTAAGAGCAAGAGTCAGTGCTATGTACTTGTCTTCGTCATCCCAGCCATTTGTTGTCGCGGCTGCCTCATATTGTCTCTTGTAAACTGGCCAAGAAGACTGTCCATCAAATGTTGATGGTTTCATCTCCATTTTCTTTGCAAAATCTCCAGCAAATTCTTGAATTTTGATTTTCCTGATCTGGTCTAATTTCTTAGTCAGAACAGAAAACTTATGATCGCATCGGCTTTTCAAACGATTCTCTAGAACAGAAAGCTTTTTTTCCATACCTTCAACGCGTTCCTCTAAGGCACATGCATTTTTCTCAATGTTACCCAATTTACCTTCTAGAATGTTTTTCTGACCTTCCAAAACATTCTGTTGCGCCTCAAGTCTTTCGAGAATATTCTGTTGTTCCTTCTTTAACCAGCTTCTTTTGCTCATTTCGTTGTGCTTCAAGTTGTTCGAGAACATTCTCCTGTTCCTTCTTTTGATCGTTTCGTTGATCTTCCTTCTTCCAGACGTCCGAGAATATTCTGCTGTTGCTTGTTTTGTTCTAATAAAATCTTCATTATACTAGAAAAATCTAAACTTTCACTTAATTTCTCTTCGTCCACTTCTGTTTCAAAAACAAAAGTGTTTACGTCTTGCTCTTGCTGTTCCAAATAATTGTTCAAGCGCAGGACGAGCTCTTTTTTCGATCCCGCTCTAGAAAGATTTCGCTTACCAAGTTCACTTGAATCACTATTATAAACCGACAATAAATTGTTTTGAAATTTTTTATTGTAGAGTTAAAATCTAAATGGCGTCACCCTTAATATCTCTACCCACGGTACTTTCTTGTGTACATAGTTTAATTTAGCAGCGGAAAATGGCCTTTCCCGGTGAGAATGAATACTACCATTGTATATGAAATATATAGTTCTATCGAAAACGAAAATGGTGTTTGAAAGCCATCTATGTATACGCCAGTGTACTAACATTCACCTGTGGTCTGTTCTTTTATTCTTGGATGCTACGCGATGTAACATCGGGTAATATTATGTCGTTCCTTAATGCAAAAAAATTACGAAATGTAACATCGAGTCGTTACTAAATGCAATGTTGAACTGTCAGAATATTACGTTTCGTAACTTTTTCCAACTCATCAACAAATGTTGATTGATCTGTCAAACCCCTGTTGCTCAGATTGGTTTTGGTTGTTTTTTTTTTTTTTTTTATTAATCTTTCAAAATTCTGTAAGCAGTTGTTGATTTTCAATCTTTTTCATTTCAGATTTCTTTTTTCTTCATCAAAAACGAGTTTCTTTTAGCTAGTTTTATATTTTAAGGAATACTTTATTCTTATTTTTGACAGACCAACAAAGTGTAACATCGAGTCGTTCCTAAATGCAATCATGATTTTGTAACAAAGTCAAACATACACAACAACAACGATGATTTTAACACTACAGCATCGCGTAACATCGAAGTCATTTAGGAACGTACCACTGTAATTTTTAGAGCGCCGGCAGCTTAGATGAATAAAGAACAAGATGGAAAACCATTACGTCTCCTTCCCCGCAACTTCCATTTGTTTACATTGTTGTTTTTGTAATCGCAGCCTCCATCTGTGAATACGTGTGAGCTGCAGAAAAAAGGCGCGAAAAAGTTGTGGAAGTATATGCGTGGTGAATTTATTTTTTTTTTTGCTTGGCAACTTGAAACCACCTTGAAACATAACCTGAAATTTAATTTTCACCATACTACTGAAAAATTCTTAAGGGCAGGGTTTGAACAACACCAAAGTTATAGTTTTTTAAAATCTCAATTTTTTTTTGTAAAGCTGGGCAAGATGTGAAAACTCATAAACATGCAACGATACTGATTCTATTGGGATTTATTATATTCTGATTCGCTCCCTCAGCTCGGTTATTTGTCTTAACTTTTTTTAATACCAAAACCTAAATATCAAACTATGTAGACATTTTTTGTAAAACTTATCTCATTCAAAATATTGAAATGCAGCAATCTTGTAGATATTATGGAGAGCTCAGAAAGCCTTCATTCATCTCTGTAGCACAATTACTTACAAAGCGCCAACACTTTAAGCTTTGATTTTTTGTTTTTACTAAAAGCTCGGTAGAAATTTTTTTAAAAACTTGTCTCAATCAAAATCTTTAAATGTGGAATTTTTGTCCACGTTGTGTTGAGCTCAGAAAGCCATCATTCATCTCTGTAGCACAATTATTAACAAAGATCCAACACTATAAGTTTTCAATTTTTCTTAACACAAAAAAAAATTAAAACTTAAAGTGTTGGTGCTTTGTAAGTAATTGTGCTACAGAGCTGAATGAAGGCTTTCTGAGCTCTCCATAATATCTTAAAGATTTCTGCATTTCAATATTTTGATTGAGATAAGTTTTTAAAAAAATTTCTACATAGTTTGATATCCGCTTTCAATTCTTTTACTTTTGATTTTTTTTTTTAATTCAATTAATTAACTGCTTAAATTTTCAACTCAGCTTCAAGAAGAGAATCGAAAGCTTAAGTTGGAATCTCTTTCATCAAACAAATGCAAAATGAATTCATATTTATTGGTTACTGTTTTGCTTTAGTATATATTTTTTTAACAGTCATACTTTTCTGTCTATTTCTCTTAAGAAACGTTTTTTAAAAAAGAAGAAATAGAAGGGAGGAGACTACTCAGAGAAATGTTTAACAAAAAAGAAAATATTTTAATATTTTGATGCTTAAATTTTTATTTCCAAATACTTTAAAAAGTATATAATCACAAATAAATTTTATTTACAAAACCCAAAAAAAAGTTTTAAATCCAAAAATTCTGCCAGACGTAGCCTTAAGGTGACTAAAAGTAAAAAAAAAAAAAACAAAAACCGGTTCCCAGACGAGAATACCAATACTACGGTACAATTTTGTGTAAGCCCTGTTTGTGGATCCGAATATAAAGTGGTAATAGTGAAATTTTGTGTAAGCCCAGTGTTGAGATCCGAATATAAAGTAGGGCTAGTGAAATTTTGTGAATGAGTGCGTGCAGCAGCTTGTGGGGTGGTATCAATGTGTTAGTGTGGTTTTCCATCTTGTTCTTTATTCATCTAAGGCCGGCAGATAGCCGATAGTTAGCTTTGAGCGATCGTTTTTGTTTTCGATAGCACTATAGATTCCATATACAATGATACTACTGTCGCCACTCCCGGATCGAGTAGTCGAATCGAATTGGACAGTTTTATCCTAGAGTAAATCTAAGCAGAGAGTCGACTTCGGACACAGAGGAGAAAAAAACAGGACAAACAACACACATCCCGCGGAAACTGTAATCGAATTACTCTGACAAACACCACTTTGTTTTCAGATTTCAAATGCAATTTGAAGTCCGAAATAAAGTGGTGTTGGTAATTTCACTGACTCAGCTTTATATTCATCAGAATACGTGTATCACAGTTCGATCTCGTGATACAAAAGCAACAATAGGGCTGTTTTTTTGGGAGGCATGTCCGGTACCTTGTATTGTTAATCCAAAAAAACTGTTCAAGTTTTATGTTTGATTGTTGGTATCCGTGACGAGTTGTCAAACAAATGAAAGCAAATAGCGGTGTTCACGAAAGTATGCAAGTACTTTCTTGTGTTTTTTTTTTCTCTGTTTACACGCTTGGGTTAAGTTCACTTGAGAGTGAATGAGAACGAGTTCGAAAAACTTTTAAATGTCGGTAGTCCTCTAAAATACATTACCAAGGAGCTTAAAAGTTCAATACTTATATTTTAAAAGTGTCTTTAGAAATAAGACACAGGCGGATACTTATCTGCATAAGAATCAACTTCCGCTTCATGGTATATATGTAACGAATAACGAAATCGGATTAACTATTCCTTAATGGTTATTAATTGTAGATTAAATAAGTCTGAAAAAGATGGCGCTTTTGTAGTTATTAATCATAGATTGCATAAATCTGGAACAGATGGCGCTTGAAGCGAATTTCTATACAGAGAACTGTAAAACATTGTCCCTTGCACTTCACAGATGGTGACCTACAGCAACGCGTGGCCGCGTCTGCTAGTAATCAATAAACAAATCTATTTTAAAATAAGACTTAGTAAACACTATTGGAGAAAAATGTCAACATTCACCGAAAAATGTGTTAAGGAACTATGCAAAAAAGAACAAAAAAAATTGTTTAAAAGAGCTTTTTTCGTTTCTTT
Organism: Melanostoma mellinum; assembly: GCA_914767635.1. Lineage (NCBI taxonomy): Eukaryota > Metazoa > Arthropoda > Insecta > Diptera > Syrphidae > Melanostoma > Melanostoma mellinum. Next base: position 8,941,726 of record OU612061.1, on the reverse strand, counting down.
TACGATATATTATTATAAACTGTAACGTGCGCTTAGTTCGAAAAATAAAACTTCACTTTTTAATTTATTTCAAAAACTTTTATTCAGTATTTATACTTTATTCGATCTCAACTCGACTTTTGGACTATCACTTCTAGACAATTTACTCTTCACTTTATCACTCTATAATCAAAACTGCCCTCTGGTTGCCTCGGGCGGGCTATTTATATCGAATGACATTTCATCTAGAACTCTCCAGTAACTTTCACATTGTCTCAACTCTCCAGTACAATTGTCAAACATTTTTCCTCCTAGTATATTTCTACACTTACACTAGTGTTGCCAATTGTGTTTTCGTTTGAACGTTTTCGATAAAGAAAGTGGTATTAAATGTTGGGTTCACGTTACAATACCTTTGAACCTGCAAATTAAATAATCAAAATCAATAAATTTGTACAATTCAAAAATCCGTTACCAAAATTCTTTTCTATTATATTCTATTCTTGTACAAAATTCATTTCCATTCACTTGTGAACACCCCCTTTTTCTGTTGTTCGAGATACATGAAAGTCTCTATTCGCACCAACATTTAAAAATGAAACATCGAAAAATTCATTCGATACTCGATTAATATATCCCTTGTAAGATCTACTCATCCTTTTATCCCCTGTATCTCTGAGTTTGTATGCATAGATTAACCATGATAGCTTCCTTTAAGACGTCGATAGATGTCACCAATTAAATAAATCGACATTTGAAATTTCAAAGCAACAGTTTTCTTGTGCATTTCTCCATTCCCATGATGTTTTCCCTGTTTCCCTTTTCTGCTGCCTTTTTTTTAAGTCAAATTTCTGTGGAGAGCATTCCCCCAAAAATTTCAAATGCCGATTTTATTCACATCTACCGACATCTTAACGCAAGCTAGCGTGGTTCCTCTATGTATACAAACTCAATGCCTGTATCTTTGATGTTTTTGCTTTATATGTAACGGGTGATTTCTTAGCTGGTTTGGTATTGGCAACACTGGTTTTGACAGCTGACGTGTCAAACAGCTTTAGTTTGGTTTGCAATTTAACCATGGATCGTCTTACAAATGAACAAAGCTTGCAAATTATTGCTCGGTTCGAAATGTTCATCGCGCGCTGCTTCCATTTTATGGTCGGCGAATCGCCGCGTTAACTGTCAATGGTGAACGCTACCAAGCGGTGATAACAAACTTTTTTTTGCACGAAATGGAAGTTCTTGACTTGCATGATATGTGGTTTCAATAAGACGGTGCCACATGCCACACAGCACGCGAAACAATGGCGCAATTGCGAGGCGAGTTTGGTGAACAGTTAATTTCACGTTTCGGGCCGGTCAATTGGCCGCCTAGATCGTGCGATTTGACACCATTAGACTATTTTTTGTGGGGGTATGTCAAGGCTAGTGTCTAAAGGGACAAGCCCGCTTCGATTGACGCACTGGAAGCCAACATCCATGCATTCATTCGTGAGATACCGGCCGATATGTGTGAAAGAGTATGCCAAAATTGAACTCAGCGGATGGGCTACCTGAGACGCAGCCGCGGTCAACATTTGCATGAAATTATCTTAAAACATTAAATTGCAAGGTTCAAACTATCGATTCAAATAAATATTTCATTCATTTTTTCGAATTTTTTGTGTTTTTTTAAAAAAAAGTTCTAAGCCTCTTAAAAAATCACCCGTTATTTACAATACAAGGTACCGGACTTCCTCCCAAAAAAACAGCCCTTTTGTTATTTTTGCTTTACATGTATTTACAATACAAGGTACCAGACTTCCTCCCAGAAAACAGCCCTAATATAAACGACTGGATATTGTGGGGCAGGAGAAGTAAAGGTATTCCCCACAGAGTATAACCAGAGATTCAACTCCAGCAATGTAGTGCCATTTTGCCTTCAAGCTAAATCCAACCGGGAATCCGCGTTTACCACGACCCGGAATTCCCGTTTACTACAGCCGCCATTGTGTTGTCAGAGAATGAAATCCGTTGAGCTTGAAAAGTAAAAAATTTTATTTAACTTGCACAAAAATCAATAATTTTTGATTTTCATACAGCCTAGAACTAAAAATGAGTTTAAGTTGCAGGAATTAACATTTTTTTAAATTTTGGTCAGTACTTCACTGACAAAAACAAGCAGTCGTATTTATAAAATTTCCTTAGAACATCCTTAGACAGTTGTCCCGCTAGACGGTGTCTAAAGAGTTAGACAAGCTTTAGCTTATTTTGTATTTATAAATGCATTCTAACAGTTGTCTAAACAACCCCTGAAACTGTCAACTTCGAATGAAAAACTAAATGGCAGCATTCATTATGTATCCGTGCAGTACCATTGTCTGTGTTTTGGTATACATGTACAACAACTATAAGGCTCTGAAAGAGAGTGTCGTAGGACTTGAACTTGACCAAAAAAACAGCTGAGTTGACTTTGTGTTACAGCATTTCCAAGTCTCATAAAATGATCCAATTTGTAAAATTTATAAATAGAATTGTTAAAAGTAGTATTTTTGCACCTCAAACTACTTAATTTTTTCGATTTTAACACTGTCAACAGTGTTTTATATCATGTTCAACAAAATTGTATTTTGCTGTATCATGGTGGATTTACATACATCTGCAAGTGCAGATGTTGATATAAAATAACACCCCCTCTATATCAATATTAATACAATTCAACAATACCTAATTTTATAATAAATTCATAATGCTTTTGAGTGCATAAACTTTTTGTTAATAAATCAGCAGGCATATCAGTTGTGGGCAAATAGTTAATCTCAATGACTTTGTTAGCTACAGTTTCTCTGATAAAATGATGTCTTGCATCTATATGCTTAGATCTGTTATGAAAGACAGGATTTGCCGACAACTTCTGTGCACTCTGATTATCATTGTATAATTTTACAATACATACTTTTTTAGTTATTTCAGTTAACAAATTTCTTAAATATTGTAACGTGAACCCAACATTTTATACCAATTTCCTAATCGAAAAACGTTCAACCGAAAACACAACTGGCAACACTTTAATGGAATGGTATAAATGACAGGCGTTGCTTGTAAGCCAGTGTGTGTGAGTGTAGAGAGACAGACAGACAGAGAGTAGACAGCAAATGTGGAGACAATGTAGAAGTTACTGGAGAGTTCTAGATGGCATGTCATTCGATATAAATAGCCCGCCCGAGGCAACCAGAGGGCAGTCTTGTTTATAGAGTGATAAAGTTAAGAGTAAATACAAGTGATAGTCCAAAAGTCGAGTTGAGATCGAATTAAGTATAAATACTGAATAAAAGTGGTTGAAATAAATTGAAAAGTGAAGTTTTATTTTTGCGAACTAAGCGCACGTTACATTGGTGTCAGAAGTGGGATAAAACTTATTTGACTAGTAAAGTGTAAAAAAAAAAGTAAAAAGAAAATAATAATTATATACAGTGAAAATGGGTAAGTTGTTAGAAGAGCTCACTTGCATTGAGCTTAAAAGTGAGTTAGGTAAGCGAAATCTTTCTAGAGCGGGATCGAAAAATGAGCTCGTCCTGCGCTTGCGTAACTATTTGGAACAGCAAGGGGAAGACGTAAACACTTTTGTTTTTGAAACAGAAGTGGAAGAAGAGGAAGTAAGTGAAAATGTAGATTTCTCTAGTATGATGAAACTTTTGTTAGAACAACGAAACGAGCAAAAGAAGGAACAGCAGAATGTTCTCGAACGCCTCGAAGTACAACAAAAGAAGCTGGAAGAGCGACGAAATGAGCAGAAGAAGGAACAGCAGAATGTTCTGGAACAACTTGAAGCACAACGAAACGAGCAAAAGAAAGAACAACAGAATGTTCTCGAAAGACTCGAAGTACAACAAAAGAATCTGGAAGAGCAACGAAACGAACAAAAGAAAGAACAACAGAATATTCTCGAAAGACTTGAGGCGCAACAGAATGTTTTGGAAGGTCAGAAAAACATTCTAGAAAGCAAATTGGGTAACATTGAGAAAAATGTTTGTGGCCTAGAAAAACGCATTGAATGTGTTGAGAAACGATTTTCCAAGCTTGAGAGTCAATGCGAAAGTCAGCTTGCCACTTTGGAGAAACGAATCGAAAACATGGCTAAAGAACTAGACCAGATGCGGAAAATGGAGCTACGGAAAACTTGTGGAGATTGTCTAAAGCAAAGAGAAGTACAACCACCAACATTCGACGGACAGTCGTCTTGGTCAGTTTACAGGAGACAATTCGAGGCAGCTGCGACAGCAAATGGCTGGGATGACGAAGACAAATACATAGCACTGACTCTTGCTCTTAGAGGACCAGCAGCTGAATTACTTCAAACTGTTCCAGCTGGTAAGAGCTACGATTTCAGTTCTCTCGTGGCAGCTATAGATAAACGGTTTGGTGATAGCCACTTGAAAGAGGTCTTCCGAGTCCAACTCAATAGCAGAGTCCAGAAAAGGGGTGAAAGTCTACAGCAGCTCCAAGCAGACGTCGAAAGACTGGCTCACCTGGCATACTCGGATGCTGGAGAAGAAATCATCAACCATCTGGCTGTTGAGTCCTTCGTTCGTGCCATTTCTGACAAATATCTTCAGAGACCTGTGCGAACTGCTAGAACACGAACTCTTTCTGAGACTCTAGAGTTTGCATTAATGATGGAAGCATCTGAGCAAGCTTCTCAAATGGTACATTGTCAAAGAGAAGCCATTTTCGAGGCTGGATCATGCCCAGGAATTAAGCTACAAAGGAACCAGCGGAACGGACCTGCCAGATGTTGGAATTGTAATAAGACCGGGCACTTACAGCGACAATGCCGGTTGCCACCAATTAAAACTGAAACTGCTTGTCGACGTTGTGAAGTCCAAGAAAATCAATCCGCGAGCTGTAGAGTAAGACCGCAGACTTATCAATACCGAATTGAACATCAGGTAGAAAACCCCCAATGGAATTGCTGGCGGAAAGTAGAGACCAAGACTCAGCGGATAAGAATGGAACCCATGTTCGAATGGAGCAAGGAAGAATTGAGGTCTGCTCAAAAGAAGGATCCAGACATCGGACCGATTCTCAAATGGAAAGAGAACAACACGAAACCTGACTGGAACGACATTTCTGGCCAAAGCTCTGTTGTCAAAGCCTATTGGGCGCAGTGGGACTCGCTTCGCGTGCAAGAAGGCGTACTCCAGCGCAAATGGGAATCTCCTGACGGTAAATCTTTTGTAATGCAGCTTAATGTTCCTCAATCGAAAATCAAAGAGGTTTTACAAAAGATGCATAGAAGCCCTACAGGAAGCCACCTGGGAGTCAACAAGACGCTGGAGAACGTGCGAAAACGCTTTTACTGGCTGCATGTTAGAGGTGACGAGGAGAAGTGGTTCCGAAATTGTTATGTCTGTGGTTCAAACATAGCGGTGAGTAGGCTTACAGATAAATTTAATAGAACAGGGACATGGGCCACAGTGTATAGCGACCGAATGAGGACACGGTATGACACAAAAGCGACAACGTCAGGATTCCAAGCAGGAGATCGTGTGTGGCTCTATAATCCGCATCGTCAAAAGGGATTGTCACCGAAACTTCAGCAAAACTGGGAAGGTCCTTATACTGTAGTCACGAGGATTAACGACGTGGTTTACCGCATCCAAAGAGGACTAAGAGGCAAGTTAAAAGTAGTTCATTGTGACAGGCTGCATCGATATAGTGGCGAGGCTGCAGATGGAATTATTCGGGACGAACAATCCTGAGGAGGGGGCAGTGTAACTCGAACCCAACATTTTATACCAATTTCCTAATCGAAAAACGTTCAACCGAAAACACAACTGGCAGCACAATAATGGAATGGTATAAATGACAGGCGTTGCTTGTAAGCCAGTGTGTGTGAGTGTAGAGAGACAGACAGACAGAGAGTAGACAGCAAATGTGGAGACAATGTAGAAGTTACTGGAGAGTTCTAGATGGCATGTCATTCGATATAAATAGCCCGCCCGAGGCAACCAGAGGGCAGTCTTGTTTATAGAGTGATAAAGTTAAGAGTAAATACAAGTGATAGTCCAAAAGTCGAGTTGAGATCGAATTAAGTATAAATACTGAATAAAAGTGGTTGAAATAAATTGAAAAGTGAAGTTTTATTTTTGCGAACTAAGCGCACGTTACAATATATAGCGTTTTTGGAAGCTTCAGATAAGGCCATATATTCGGCTTCAGTGCTCGATACGGCAACTGTTGTTTGCTTTCTACTTTCACACGAAATTGCAGAATTATTTAATTTAAAACAATAACCAGTATATGACTTCCTGTCAACTGTATTACTTGCCCAATCGGCATCTACAGATCCTTCTAAATCTGGGTATTCGTTTACATATTTTAATCCAAAGTTTTTAGTTTTTTGTAAATATCTTAATATTCTTTTAGCGTAATTCAAATGTATTTCTGTATAACAATTATTAAATTGACTTAAAAAACTTACTGGAAAAGCAATATCAGGTCTTGTTAAAACTGCTAAATACATCAGGCTCCCAATGAGCTGTTGATACTGAAATTTTGGATCACATTTATCTCCCTTCAATATATTTAATTAAGTTTCCATTGGAGTTGAAACTATCTTAGAATCCGACATATTGAACTTACGCAACAACTCATTGACATACTGTTCTTGATCCTTGATACCTTGTTTTTTATCAATATTAACTCTCATTCCTAGACATTGCTTTACATGACCTAAGTCTTTAATATTAAACTTTGTACTTAAGTAATATTTTAAATTATTTGTTTCATTTAAATCATTTGAAAAAATAAAGAAATCATCTTCATATAATGCCACAATAGTTTGTAATTCATTTTCGTTTTTGTGAATAAACATGGCTCTAATTTTGACCTTTTATAACCTATTGCTTCAAGATTATCATCTACCTTTTTATACCATGCTCTTGAAGATTGTTTCAGACCGTAGATGGCCCTTTTTAATTTTAAAACTTTGTTGTTGTTTGGAACTTCAAGACCTTCCGGTTTATACATAAATACATCTTCCTCAAGAACACCATTTAAGAAGGCAGTTTTTACATCTAAATGTGTTATTTCAAAGTCTAATTTAGTGGATAAGGCAAATAATAATCTTAACGTTGAATGTCGAACTACTGGGGCAAACGTTTCATCAAAATCGATACCTGGTTTTTGGTTATATCCCTTTGCCACCAATCGTGCTCTATAGCAAACCTCATTTTTACAGCCAAACTTATTTTTGAAGACCCATTTGCTCTGCACAATTGTAGCATCTGAAGGTGCATCAACCAGCTCCCACGCATTATTGTCATCGAAAGATTTCAGTTCTTCCTTCATTGCACGCATCCAATTTTCTTTATCTGGTCCATTCATAGCTTCACTTAAAGTTATACAGGAACCTATGCCTTGTGGATTTGCAACACACATATTTGTATAACCAAGTCGTTCAGGTTCACGCCTCTGTCGTGTTGGTCGCTTTTCCTCTTGCAAAGGATTTTCATCTTCTTCGTCTCGCTCCCCAAGTTGAAGTGGTGAATTATCTTCTATCTTAACATCGGATTCCTTGAATTGGAATTCTAAGTCCCCCACTGAAGCTGCATTCTCTTTCTTTGAGGACTCCTCTTTGTCGATGTAAACAATTGCAGTTTCTTCACTAGAAGCCTCTATTATACAGGCGCGGATCTAGAATTTTTTTCTGGGGGGGGTCACGGGATAAAAAAAATCAAATATAACAAAAATAAACTGTTGTTTATATTAAATTATAAATCTATATATATATCTATATTATCTATATACACTGCCAACCACTAGGATGAGGCCACAAATTTTGCGATCGATTTTCGCTTTTTATACCTGGTGGAAGTTTTGTACCCGGAAAAGTTTACTATCAGTTAATAGGTACGTATTTTCCCATTACAAATTCATAAATTTGAAGGGTTTATTCGAAACGACTGTTGGAATTTCCCAAGATCAATTTATGAGGTACTGAAAATAGGTATAAAAAGGTGCTCCACTGGGATGAGGCCACTACGAATATTTCCGTGCAGAAGTGCGCAAGTGCGAATTTTTGTATAAAATATCTAATAGAGTGTTAAAAATAACCGTTTTAATTAGTTTGAAGCACACATGGGTTCCGAAAAGACTTTGACAGCGACAGAAAGAGCAAAAATAGACGCTTTCATGGAAACCGGACTTTCAGGCCGTGAAAAAGCAAGGAGAATTAACAGGAGCAAGACAGTCATAAACAATTATCTTGCTGATCCCCTTAACTATGGGAAAAATCAAAAAGGATGCACGGGAAAAGCCACAACACCAAGAGAAAATTGGTCGATTCTACGACTTGCCTCAAATTCTACTCCACCAGCGACTATGATACGGACCAAAAGCGGAGTTTCAGCCAGCATAACAACGTTTCGATGAATATTACAAAAAAGTAATACTATTCAAAGGAGGAAACTAAAAAAGAAACCAGTTTTGAAGCCACAAGGAGCATCGCATGGTGGTGAATGTGGTAGATTCATTAAAACTGGGTAGAATGAATTTTAAAAATGATCCGAAACTGAGAAAAATATCATTTATGTCGTTTTCCAAAATATCACTCCCAAATGAAATCGGGAGTGATTTGGAGAGTTGGAGTGATTTTTTGACAGATAAGCTATACTTGAAATGTCAAAGCTGACACTTCAAATCTCCAATTCACTCCCGATTTGGTTTTTGGAAAACGACATTATCTTCTGCCTGTGTTCAAAATGATCATTTTGACAGTTTTTGATTGCAAGAAACTGAATTTTTTTACCAATAGAAAATATCATCAAATAGTGGCAAAATAAGCATTTTGACAGATGTGGATGAAAGAAAATCGATTCGTTTTAGCTATGAGAAACCTCTTAGATGATGGTATATATATATATATATATATATATATATATATATATGTATTTATATATGCAATGTTGAAAAGTTGAAATTTTGTTGTGTATGCAACCTTAGCCAATAAGCGCGTACAGCATATTTTTCAGATACAAGTGGGTGTTTTTAGTGTGAATATAGCCGTCTCGTTCTTCTTGTTTTCGTTTTGAGAAGTTATCTCTAGAAAGTGTGACCACCTGACCATTGTATATTACAATTCTATATTATTACAAAGGTTTGACGCGAAGGACACCGACAGGCTTTTTCTATATTCTTCTATTGTATTGTAGATTGTTGTCTAGTATTAGATTAAAATGGTGAAGTTGTGAGTAGACGAGACGCGATTTTAGATTGAAGTGTAATATCGAAATTGAATATCGATTTCGAGGTTCAAGAACGACTTTCTATTTACAAGAGAAGGTAAGTTCAGGATTTGATTTATGTTTTTGACTTGCACCTTTGTGATTTTCCTGTTGATTTTTTCTACCTTGTGATTTCCAACCATTTCGGTTTGTAATTTTTGTTTTTGTTTTTGGGCTGTGTCCTTTACTCTAACTTGTAATTATATTATTGTGGATAGATAAAATGATGTGGGCGAGATTGTATATACGCAGCTCCTACAAGAAAAAAATTTTTATGTTTGAATTTGTTTATTTCTCTTCTTTTTTTTTATTTACTTTATTTAGTGTTGTATGAGCTTGAGTTTTTCTCTTTATTTTCGTAAATGCAATAGGGTATTGAAAATTTTCTATTCAATTACAATTAGTTTTTCCTCGTTTTCGCACCTCTTTGCTGTCTGTTTCTTTTTTTTGGTCCTGAACAATGGTTCCACGAATTTTTGGTAGTCATAAATGGATTTGACATTGGTTATCTGTTTTTCATTCTTATAGAAAATACCATTTAAAATTTTCCAATAAGGATCTAGGTATAACATAGTTTGATTATACCTAGTAAAAAAAAATTGTGCCGTATTGTCTGGTTAATTGTGAAAATTTGTAAAGAAGGGAGGAGAGTTCGATTGCCGCCGGTATCTGGTAGCATAGAAATGTAGACAATTTTTTTTCCTGGATTCATAAAATGAATAACTTGCCGTTCACCGATTGATAAAGAAAGAGTTAAGCTATAAAGCTGATTTATTTCTCATTCTAAAAGCCGCCAAATTGCAAAGACGTACTTAAATCGTTTCCATTTGAACACTCGGAAGAAGGAAGGGCGTCAAATACAGATGATAGCCAAGATTCGTTGGTTGAGTTCTAGTTTGTAGGAAAGTGGAACAACCGAGCTCATTATTAATTTGCAGACAGTCTCTTACGTTTTGCCCAAACTCGTATAGCTCGAAATAAATCTTTAAACTTTTTTTTTTTTTTTTAGTAATTCTTTGAAACCTACTCACTGAGAAAGTTTATTTTCTATGGCAAACCGCGTAGTTTTTATGTTGGGTTTCAGGTAGTTTTCAGTTAAACTAATAAAGTGCCTGGTAAAAATATGCCTGGCTACCTAAAATCATCCTGGAATGAAATTTAGTTTAACTTCAAGGCTTCAGATGGAAAGTATTAGTAATTGGACAGAACTGAATGGCATACTTGGATACTTACTCTTATTTTCTAGAAAACACTTTTGAATTATAAATTTCGTTATATTTGCCAACATCTACCAGAAGTAGTTGATTTGAACAAACTAAGCCAAATAACCTCCTGGCTCGAAGGCCTTGCTATAACCAAGAATTCAATTTATTTCGAACTAGTTACCTGAAAAACGAGTCCGAGTTTAATAAACGTTAGTGGCTCCAGATTTTCAAATAGTCTTCTCCCTCGCCTGCCATCTGCGTCATTACTACAACTAATCATCATCCAACATCTTTCGCCAATAATTTCGATTTTGTGTTTTGCACTCTTATTCGGTTGGGGTCTTCTTCCAATTAATTGCATCATATAAGATAACGTTTTCCCTTTCCCTGTTAATGGACTTTCTCAAACCCATCAAGCCGGAGCATTGATATCATTCCGTTGTACATGTCCCAGCCATGATAGTTTCGGGGATATGTACTCTTATAGATCACTATGAGATCCTAGGTAGGTAAAGTATTGCACTATCTCGAAGCTGTTTGTTAATTGTGGTGTTTTGTTCAGTTCATCGATGTTCCCTGTCATAGTTTGATGCCAACTCCGGCTGTCTTGAAAAGCTGGACATCAATTACGATTTACAAAGATTCAAAAGCAACGTGCATCGGTGTCTCCTTTCAAATCCTCTCCTATTTTCCTAAATGCTCGCACTGTGTTCTATAACATTATAAGGGTAGTCATAACCCCTTGATGTCAATTATTAAAATTATCAATTAATTAATTAATTATTATTTTAATTAATTAATTATTAAAAAAAAGGTCATTTACACCTACAGTGTCATTTGATCTAAGCTCAAAATTATGACAAGCGCACTAAAACTTACTGATATCGCCATATTTATTGTCGCTTAGCATTCTGCAGAAGCGGTCTTTCGAAATCTTTAGTAGCGACTACGATTTTATTACTAAGCTTCTTTGCTGATTCTTACACGCTTGAGTTTGAGATTGGTGAGCTTTTTAAAATTTTGGCATCTAGATCCTCTATACTTCTTATTATGGCATCTATCGATTTCCTCAAACGAGAGGTTCTCATGCTGCTTTTTTTCTTTTTGAGAATGCGCTGTTCACAAATTTTCTCCTTAAAAAAACTCGTTGTATTGGGCAAAGGCAGTAATAGTTCTCTTCTGCATCGATATTTGTTTTTTTTTTCATAAGTAAATAAACAAATGTCTTTGAATCTTAACACTATTACACTGATCAACTCCTTTTCAAATTCAAATTCACTCACACACGCAGGCCTAATTCTTTAGTGTAAAGGGGCATTTATGGTGCCATGGCCTAATTGTTAGCATGTCTGCCTATTAAGCGGGGGGTTGTGGTTCAAATCCCATCAGAAAAACAAAAAAATGTTTTTCCACGGGAATCGCTTTTGACTAGGAATTGGCAAGTCCTCAGATAGTTATTTCCTTATCGACAGAAAATTAAAGCCCCCATCTGTTGTGCCACACTATTTTTCTTATTTATTTAAGGGATACTGAGTGGGATGCAAACACTTTAAAAAAAAAAGACGATGCCCATGTTTCTTTCTGAAAGACTTTATTGCAATTAACTAAAGAATTGGTACAATTATGGTTTATGTCTTTTTGATAGTTACACACGAGAATGCTTGTACATAAAGTAAACTATAACATCATTCCATTACTGGATTATAGCCTAAGTAATGAAGTCAGCTAAATTGACTTAAGATAAGCCAGTTACTTAAGTATAAAGGATAAGATACTACTACAGTTCTTATAGGTTGGATGGAGGCAAGAAAAAAGTGTATTCGAGGAAGTCTTTTTCCCTCCGTTTAGGTGGTATGGTAAATAGAAAAAAAAAATTGATTTAAATTTAAAAAAAAAATTCTTAAAAATCAACTAACTGTTTTGTTTCCTATTGTTATTGTTTTAAACTGTTGAAACCTTATTAAGATCTCACTAAAGTTTTTGAGCCTGGCTTTCGGTTATTTTTTGTTCCGATGAATTATGTTGTAAATTGAAGAAGATACAGCTGTCCAAACACAACTTAACTAATGAAAATAACATCAGAATCGACAAACTTTTTTTTGTTTAAAAAAACCTTACTCTCTCAAATAAGGAGCATATTATAGCGATAAAGAAAAGCATCAGGAAAAGTTGAAACAAATGGAAACATGAATTTTTTCCTGATGGGCGTTTATAGCGAACAGGAAAAATTTGTCAGTTGCCAGGTTTTCCACCCATCGCAGCCACACACCAGCAATTGGTTTCCCTTATACAATGTGTTCTCTGTGCTGTGAGTCTGTCAGTGGAATACATGGAAAATGAAATCCAAACAATTGGAACGATTTCTTCCATTTTGGCTGAAAATTCAATCAGCTGACACGAAAAATGAAATTGAATCAGGAAACTAGAGAAATGCAATTTTGACAGAAAATATTTGTTCAGTTATAAATTTTCTGGCCGTAATAAATTCTTTGAGTGCTTTGCAATAGATTGATCTAACAATTGTCTTTCAAATTGAAAGAAAAACTAGACTTTATTCAATTTGAAAATTTTTCGCTATAACTGGCCCCTAGGTTAGGTTAGGTTAGGTTTAAATGGCTGTCAGGAAAACCAACTGACACACTTAGACCAGTATTTGATCCGTTGTGATACCATAATATTTAAGTGAGGAAGAACCCCACTTAACAGAACCATTTGGAGCTTTTTATGAAGCGAAAGAGATGAAGGATATCTGTGTTCGCCAGATCGTTTAGATCATCGAGGAAATATTTTCCAAGTTGCCGTTTTCTTTTAATGGAGAGTGCAGGACATGAGCAGAGGAGGTGTGGAATAGTTTCTTCCTCCTCCTCATCTAAGCAACTTCTACAGAAGTCATTTGAGGGAACACCAAGTCTTATGGCGTGTCTGCCTATCAGACAATGTCCTGTAATGACATTGATTACGGAGCTAAAGTGCAATCTGGTTATGGATAGCAAATGCCTTGTGCGTTTTGGATCAAGTCCTGGCCATAGCTGTTTTGTTGCCACACATGTGGTGATACTGTTCCACCAATGATTTGTTCTATCCATTGCCTCTTGCTTTAGCATAAGTTTACATGTAGCGATTGGTATACCGATATTCAACCTGCTGGTTGATATCGGTAGAACGGTTCCTTTTCTGGCGAGTTCATCGGCCTTACAGTTGCCCGCGATATCTCTGTGCCCCGGCACCCAAATAAGGTGAATATTGAACTGTTCAGCCATCTCCTTAAGAGACAGGCGACAGTTAAGGGCGGTTACTGAGTTCGTGGAAACGGCGCCGAGTGCTTTGAGGGCTGCCTGACTGTCTGAGAAAATCCGGATATTCGATGAGGATATCACGTTTTCTTTTAGCCATGATAGGACCTCTTTGATCGCCAGAATTTCCGCTTGGAACACGCTACAATGGTTTGGGAGGCGGAAAGAGAGACTTACGTTAAGTCGTTTTGAGTACACCCCGCAGCCAACCCCTTCCTCGGTTTTTGACCCATCTGTATAGAAATGAATTGAATCATCTCTCAAAAATTCTTCGTCTTCCCAGGTCGTTCTCGTTGGGATTGAGACATGGAACTTATTATCAAAAACCAATTGGGGGATGGTGTAGTCAGAGTGGCAAGGGATTGATCTGAATGTATTCAGGATTGTGGCATGACCGATGTTGTTATCGGTCCATTGGGAGATAGCTCTGATACGAGTGGCCGTACTTGCGGCCATTTGTTTACTGAAGATATCTAGTGGTATGAGATTAAGGAGTATATTTAGGGCAGCTGAGGGTGTTGATCTCAGTGCTCCGCTTATACATAAACAGGCTGTTCGTTGGACTTTGCTCAGATTATCGCAATAGGTCCTTTTATCAAGAGCGGTCCACCATACCAATACTCCGTATGTGAGTATTGGTCTGATGACCGCGGTGTAGAGCCAGTGGGTGATTTGGGGGGAGAAGCCCCATTTTGTGCCAATGGCTTTTTTGCAGGAAAACAGGGCTACGGTTGATTTCCTGATTCTTTCCTCTATATTGGCTTTCCAGTTTAGCTTTTTGTCTAGGATAATACCTAGATATCTAGCTTCGTTGGAGAGTTGAAGTGGGATTCCATTTATTGATGGAGTTGTTAGTTGAGGAATTTTGTATTTCCTGGTGAAGAGAACGAGTTCGGTTTTCTGAGGGTTGACCCCTAGATCACTTTTTCTCGCCCATTTTACAAGTTTATTTAGAGCGGTTTGCATCAGATCCATAAGGACGTGAGCATATTTGCCGGATACCGCAATGGAGACGTCATCTGCATATGCAATCACTTTGAATCCCTCAGCTTCTAGGTCAACTAGAAGTTCATTGACGACTAGATTCCATAGAAGAGGGGATAGAACTCCACCTTGCGGTGTGCCCCTGCTGACAGATCTCTTTGCAGAGAAATCTCCCAGTGTTGAGTTGATTCTTCTGCTTTTTAGCATAAGATTTATCAATTCCACTAAGGATTTGTCTACTTTGAGCTTCGTCAGTGCCTTTGTAATTGCAGAGTTGCTGACGTTGTTGAAGGCACCCTCTATGTCGAGGAATGCGGCCAGAGTGTATTCTTTGTGATGGAGGGAATATTCTATAGTACGAACCAGGGTGTGAAGGGCCGTTTCTACAGATTTTCCCTTACAGTAAGCGTGTTGCGCTTTAGATAACAGTTTAGGATCTATAGCTTTACGCAGGTGGATATCAATCAGTCGTTCTAAGGTTTTGAGAAGGAAAGATGATAGACTTATTGGTCGGAGATCTTTTGGATTTACATGGGATGATTTCCCAGCCTTAGGTATAAACACCACCTTGACTTCTCTCCACTGAGTGGGGATATAGTTTAGGGTGGTGCAGCCAATAAAAATCACTTCAAGGACAGGGATTATGATATCCGCAGCCTTTTGGAGTTCGGCTGGAATTATACCGTCTGGTCCAGGGGATTTATATGGGTCAAAGCTGTTAATGGCCCAAGTTAGTTTTTCCCTTGTAATCAGATCGGGGGTGTTAGTTATTATGCTACCTGATTCTGTGAAATCATAGTTACATAAGTTCTTGGAGCTACCTGGAAAGTGAGTGTCCAGAAGCAGATTGAGCGTTTCTTCGCAGGATTCTGTCCAGCCGTCAGCTGTTTTCAGACTGCTAGGCATGGTCGGACTTTTTGAGAGGATTTTTCTTAATCTAGAAGCTTCTGAAGTATCTTCTATTTTTCCACAGAAGTTTCTCCAGGAAGTTCTTTTATTTTTCCTCAGTTGATATTTATAAGTTTTGAGGGATTCCTTGTAGGAGTCCCAGTCTTTTACATTTTTAGATTGTTTAGCTCGGTTGAAGAATTTTCTACATTCTTTCCTGAGCGGTTCTAGCCCCGAGCTCCACCACAGTGGTTTCTGTTTTCCCCTTATTTTTATAAGAGGGCAGGATTTCTGCAGTGAATAGTTAAGGGCAGTGGTAAGATCATTGACTTTTTTGTCTAGATCATGTTTGTTCGTAGGGTTTTGTAAAAGTTCAGGTTTAATAAACTTTTTCAAAGTTACCCGATATTTTTCCCAATCAGTTTTCCGGTAATTTCGGAACATTGGTTGCTTAGGAGGCTCCTCATTAAGATCGAATTGAATATATCTATGATCCGAAAAGGAGTGTTCAGTCGATACTTTCCAATTAGTGATCCTATGATGAACCAAGTCGGAGACAAGAGTTATATCTAGAACTTCTTGTCTATTTCTGGTAATGAATGTTGGTTCATTGCCAGTGTTGCTTACTACAAGGTTAGTACTTAAAATAAAATCAAAAAGTGACTCACCCCTTTCATTTATGTCAGTACTCCCCCATACTGTGTGATGCGCGTTTGCATCGCATCCGATGATGAGGCAGAACTTCTGCCGTTCAGCTGCAGCGACAATCTTTTTCAACAGGTCGCCTGGAGGAGGGCCAGGATGGTCGTGGCCGAGATAAGCTGATACCAGCCAGTAGGTGTTGTTACTGGTTTGGTAACTAGCAGTAGTTACATCACAATTGCTGTAATCAGGGAGTAAAAATACATTAGTGCTACTTCTTACCAATATGCAGGATCTGGGTTCACCTTTGTCCTTTACATATAGCTGAGTATATCCAGGAGTCCTTAATCCATGAATGCAGGATTTGTTGATCCATGGTTCTTGGATAAGGACCACATCTTCCCCTCTTTTGTTCAGGCGGAGAAGAAGGGAGGCCGAGGCCTGTTTGGAGTGTTGGAGATTAATCTGCGTTAGCTTCACCATCTTGGTTGCAGCTAAGCAGACTAACCCCCACCACTGTTTGGTTGAGGTCGTCTTCAGACTCACTTCCTGAAGTTGACCGTAAGAGGTCATCTTCCTTCAGGCCGTTCTCGGACATTGAGTCGTCTGTTTCATCTTCTGATGTTACGGAGGAGGCACTTGGGGGATCTACTTCCATTTCAGGGAGTTTTTCGCCTTCAGCGCTTACCATGCTTGTTGTGTTCGGGGCAGAAGGAGCGTTTACGCTTTCTTCGTCTTTTTTATAAATTCTTAAGGTTATGGTCGCCCATCCGAACTTAATCTTACCTTGGGTTTCAGCTAGAGGGGCCATCGAGTCTTTGTTGATGACTATAATAGCCGATCTATTGGGACCGTCTGGTTCCTCCAACTTTGCTACCTTCCAGTCATGAGTAGGTAGGGATGGGTTACCAAATTGGATCCAAACTTAATATTTTTTCAAAACAGAAAAGCAATTAGGTCTGTTCTATTTTATTTTAATTTCTTACACTCTCACAGTTACTTTATTTTAATTGAAATAATTATATTGATGCAGAGTCTTAGCTTAACACTTATTTTTATTTCAATCAATTATGATTTGAAATGTAAATGTCAACACATATTTTTAATCAAAATTTTAGTTTAAGTTCATATTCATTTTAACACTTTTTTCACCTTTTTTGTTGCATTTTTTTCTTTTGCTTTAATGTTTACCAAATTTTTATGGTATTTGTCTAGTGGGCACTCAAAATCACTTTATTTGCGCAGAGAATTTGTATCCGCTTGTAAGGCGGGGTCTTTTCTTGGGCCCACTTTTTTTTCTATTTCTTCAAGCAATCAGTTAATAGAGTAAATAATACGTCTTTTACCTTCGAATGGAACAAGAAGCACTGGAACTTGTGTTTTATCGCTTTATACCACTTCTACTAGTGTTAACCTCGAAGTAGGTGTTAGCGATGGTTTTAATGTCCTTTTCGATGGTTTAAATAAAAGGCAATTGAATAATATTTCAATTTTACTTCTTACGTGACAGCCAACACTAGCGATAGATAACTGTTTTTTAAATATTTTGGGCATTTTTAAGTTTAAATTGTTTATATCCAATGGTTTGAGGTAGTGCCAAAAGGGCAGCTACTGTGCTAAACAGTAAATATGTAAACTTTAATTTAAGGTTATAGCTAATAATCAGTATCAGAAAAAATTGTTCCTGTCCTTTAAATCACTAAATTTATTAACAAAAAACAAATTTTTGTTATGCGAATGGTTGTCCTATACTATCGGAAGTTAAGGGCTTTTTCGTATTTTAAAGTTAGCATTTTGAAGCAAATCGTATCAGGTTTTCTTTGCTTCGCGTATAAATTCCGAATTGCAAGTGATCTAATCACCGCATAAAACTAGTTCGACAACTGACAACACGAAAAATTACTAGCATGTCTCCGTGCGAGATTCGTGCGTCGAATCCCTCAACCAACATCTTTCGATGTAGACTTCAATTTCGGGTGAGCTCTCTCCAGTTGTGCACACTAAGACAGTTAAGGTCTTCTTCCACTTGATTGCGTCACCTAAAACGAGGTCCTCCCATTCTGTGATTCCTTGCAATGTGCTTTCGAAAACCCGTTGAGCCGGAGCTGACGTCCATCCGCTCTACATGGCCCAGCAATCGTAGCCTCGCGATGCGCACTCTTCTAGCTATGCTCATGTCGCTCTACAGCTCATACAGCTCGTTGTCGAATCTTCTCCTCCACACATTCAGCCCTATTATGGTAACAGATCGGAGAAACATACGATCGTAGAGAAGTTCCGATCGTAACATTTGTTTTGTTTATGGTATCCATTCGTAAAGGAAACACTGATGCGTAACGACGTTTGTCTCCTCAGGCGGCCGGTTTGTGAAATTTCTGGTAATATCAGTTTTGACTTGCATTAACTCGACCAACCTTTGATATTGCACTGAGTTTATTTTTGTTTTTTTTTGTTTTTTTCTGAAAGAAATAATAACAGAAAAAAATGAATGAAAATGTTTACATTGTTTTCTTTCTGTCCCTTCCTCAGAATTCATGTTTTTTTTTTATTTTGTTTACTTACAACCCTTCCGCGACTACTTTGCTGTCGGAGACATCGGATAGAACAGAAAACCAAGAAATCGGCATGCATCGCATGAATTCCGAATGCGTTTCAACCATTGTCACATTTAATCGCCATGCATCTGAAATAATAGGTCTATGGTAACTAAAATAGGAAATGAACAATTTTGACTCGAATCTATTTAAATATCTCTCAAAGACCGCATCAATTGTCTACTTATATTTTGTTCTGCCAAAGGTAAAGGAGTATCAAAACTGATTGAAATCGAAAATCCCAATAGGGTGCGAAAGAAGGCAACAGTTAAGGTTGCTACCCTAGGCGAAGATGCAAAACCAGAGTTGACGCGTCGCGAACGCGAAGAAGTTCAGAAGCATTGTGGTCATTCGTGATTCTAAAATCATATTCTTCTTTTAAAAATTGAAAAAAATGCAAATTTGTATCATCGGCGGAGTTGATGTTAAAATCACCACTGCAAATCATTGGAAAATCATTATCTCCCCAATTTTATCTTGAAGGGATGCAGAAGTGTTTTCAGACTAAATAAATAAATTTTTATATAAAAACTGTCGTATTACACAAGAAATATAAGATATTCCTAGTGTCAATTTAGTTGCAAGTTTCAGTCCAGCAGTAGGAGTAGCTATCTATAAATGGTTGTCTCATACAACTGCCATATTTTGCGAAAATCATATGAATTTGCATACGAGGTACACTAGTATGTTTAGTACTTGTTTGTGTTTGTCGTTGCCACTCTGAAATGGATAGATATCTATACTCCTGTTGCTGGACTGAAACTTGCAACTAAATTGAAACTAGGAATATCTTATATGTCTTGTCACCCATGTGAGTTTCTGTCAAAATCAATGCATTAAAAAAATGAAAAAAAGGACAATGCATTAATTTTACAAACAAAATTAATTAATATTTAAGTAATGGCTTTCAAGCTATTTTCATGCAACTGTTTCAAATCCATCGATAAATCATCGCGATGAATAAGGACGGCGAATCAAAGGTTATTTTCGTTTTGGTTTATTATTATTTGGCAAGTAAGGAAATCAACAAAAAAGCAGGCTATGGATGATACATTTCTTTGTGAAACTCCATCATACACATGATTTTTTAATTTTTTTTTACATAAAACACGATTATTATTCGATAATTCAGGAATATAAAATTCCCATTATCTGGACAATGGCAGATCAAATCTTTAGAAAAATCTCCAATTAAAAATATTAAAGAAAATATTACAAAGTCACTCATTGATTCTTAAGAAATTCTGGTTGGATTAAATTGAAAAGAATAAATTAAAAGCGTCTCATAAGAGATATACGGGATTGACAGCGTTTCAAAAAAAATATAAAAAAAATATATATATATATATAATGCTGGTGTTTTTCCAAAAACTTGCTTAAAAACAAGTTTCCACCTTTTGGAGTCTGAAAATACGTTAGATAAACGATTTTTACTATACGTAATATCAACAATCAATCCTTCGATGTTGCGCAATTAGTAAAAACTATTTTTGAGAATTATTTCATCTTCATCGACCACATTTTCATTCTTATTTGAATCGTCATAGCATTTCCAGCTAATTTATGCATTCTTTGTTTACTGTGAATCAGCCTTCGACTTGTTGAATTGTAAACGCTGTCTTCTATAAACTTTTCGAACAAATAATTTCAAATATGCTCTGACCATTGTATACATAATCTTTTTTAATTTAATATACAATTCTCTGACTCGAAAGTGGGTGCATGGGACAGCTCAGTTTAGAATGGATTGCGACGGCATTATATTTCCAGTTAGGGATTTTCTTTTAGTGCTCTTTTGTTTGGTTTTGTTTTTACGACGGGGTAGCTTGCCTTTTTGTAGAGATTCGAAATTCTTGAACGCCAATCAAGGTGCAGTTGTATACCGGTGGTGAAGCAACGTGTAGAACCGAGCGAAATGATTAATTTTCAAAACTACTTTTTTAGTATTTTTATTTTATAAAAAGAACTTTAAAATTTATAGTTTCTTTGTTTGGTAATACACATAATTGATTTTTATTTCTTGGTTCTGTTCTTGCTTGCTGCTAGGTTGCGAATGTTGCTGTCTGTAGTATTTTTCGTTGGCGGCATCTATTCAAGGCGGCATCTATTCAAACCTCTCTTTTGATTGGCCAATTATCTTGACGAAATTATTTTTTATTTATGACAAGTCATGCCAAATAACTTTTTTAAATTTTAGTTTTTTATCACCGCCAACAGGTGGCTTGGTTTTATTATCAGAATCAGGTGCAACTCTCCAGCTCATGATAAACATTGCTTTTAATGGGATCTTGTGATAGATACAAACTAATCCACAAAAGATCTTCAAGATCTAAAAGAAACTAAGATAGGTTCTGCTGGTAATTCAGTGGAAATCGCATGTCGTTAATGAATATACAGTGCATTTTATTTTGATAACTCATTTAGAAACACGAAATTAAAAATGCATATGTGTCATGGTTCTTTGTCATCGATCGTTCAGAAGAACCGATATTCCTATTCGTTTTCCTTTTGAAGGACTATGATTAACCTAAAAAAGTGTCGAAAACCACTTGTCTCCCATTGAATTCAAAATTGTATCGGTCTAAAATGAATCGTTCGCCGTCTCTTAGATCGACACAAATTCGCAATATTGAAGTTTGCCGAAAACATATTGGACACCGATTGGGCATCTGTAATTTTCAGTTCAGAATTTTTTCTACCGATTTTTAACATGATGTGCTTCAAGCTCGATTTGTAGTCATAAGTGGAACCAAGACGGTCCTGGTCTACTGCACAGATACTGGCGTGATTTAAGGAAGGAACCGCAATATTTAAAATGGCTTTTTTCCTAATGGCAGATGTATTATACTTTCAGACAAAATAAAGTGCAAACCGGAATTAAGATACTAACTCATTTAATTTTGTATTGTTTTTTTTAACTTTATTTCAAAAAGTCATTTTCTTTAATTTATTTAAGTTTTTTTACAAACATATCAGTATTCATAAACAAAATATAACCAAAATTAAAATAACAAAAAATGTGTGTTGCAACAATGAAAAAAGAGAAGACAAAATTAAGTGCAAATTCAAAATATCAACAAAAAAAAACTCAATTTTCATAAAAAATCAGTAACTGGTGACTCCCCCTTTGTTTTGAATAACAGTTGCAAGTCGCTTTGGTATGCTGCGAACCAACTTTCTCAAAATTTCAGATGGAATCCTCTTACATTCAAATTGGAGGCTTTCCCAAAAAGATGGTATATTGCGCCGACCATCTAACGGAATTCTGTCATCTAATATGGACCAAAGATGCTCTACCGGAAAGAAATCTGGGCATTGAAGTGGCCATTCCAATACTTCCACGTTGTTTTGAGAAAAAAATCTGCTTTGCCACTTTGCAAGTATGCTTCGGATCATTATCTTTCTGGAAAATGTAGTTGTCCAGCGATGTTTTTAATGCGAAGAAGCTAAGCTTTCTCTAATAATGTTTACGTAATGAAAACCCGTCATTTTGGTGTCAATTTTGACAATATTCCCAACGCCACCAAAGGGAAAACCATAATAGACCCACCTGGTGGTATTTAACGATTTTTTAACCTTCAAATACCCGCGCATTGGTCTGTGAGACCGAATCAAATAACTTTTTCACAAATATTTTAGTAACGGTGCAATTTAACGCATTGTGCTTTATGGTAGCTTCGTGGATTGTATCATCATTTATTTTAGAAGGGAAACTACAGGCTCATGAGTTTCGGTCCTGAGACCGTGTGCGGATTTCAGTGTGCTTTATGGTAGCTTCGTGGATTGTATCATCATTTATTTTAGAAGGGAAACTACAGGCTCATGAGTTTCGGTCCTGAGACCGTGTGCGGATTTCCGTGTTATTTTTTTTTTACGCTGATATGGTTAAATGCATCTTTGGTCTTTCTTTGGGCTTGCACTAAACTCTTTTCCTTGATTTGAAATTTGTTAACTCAAATTTAGACCCATAGGGCCTAATTATGCTTTCCCGAAATGATTGTGGTTTTGTTAAATACATTTTTGCGAAAGCAAGTCTTTTTTATATTTACTTGTCGTAGCAAAAGTTTTCTCTTAGTTTCGTAGCCCTCTTTCATTAAGTCACCTTTGGACTGTCTTTAGTCTAACGTCCAATTGTAGATTTTTTCAAATGTTTTTTTCTGGCCTCTATTGTGATTCTGCGGTCACCAGGTGCTGTTGTTTTCCTCTTTCTTCCACTTTGACTTCTAAAACTGGCAACAGATCTCCGTTCAAATAAGTTAACTAAGTTAAACCTTCTTGGTTCCAGAAATTGATAGACGATATTTTTCTCCTTGTTTACGAAAGGTCAACCCACGTCAATGGTCCGAGACTAAAAATTTTTTCAATTCAGGTGAGAATTGTTCCATGAAAATAAAATTCAACTTGAAGCTAAATTTTTGCTTATTTTTTTACCTGTTGATCATTTTGGCTTATATTTTTATTTTCAATTATTATTAGCTATACTTTGCACAGGTATTCTAAAAATTGCACTTTGTTTTGTCCAAGCTCAATGTCATTTGCTTGAAAATTAATGCAGCTCATGTTTAAAATAGATAAAAAATAACGGAGTATTTTTAAATGTTTGATGAAAAATGATAAAATAAAACGTAGGAACATGAAATAGAGTGATAAATCTTTCTCATTGTTTATTCTCTGCATTTTTAAAATGAGTCAAGTGCATTTGCACTTTATTTTGTCTGACAGTGTATGTCCTCCTTTAATTTTGGAACAAAACGTTCAAGTGTTTGAATTGACTAGCTTCGCAGTACCGCATTCTGTCGTTCAAATTTACCAAGAAGTTTTTGTTTTGTAGAGCTGACGTTTAGTCAGCAGTCTACCGCCCCGTAGATAAGCTTGTTATGAACTGACTGGAAAAGCTCACAAAATTTTTTGTGATATCCCCATAGTCATGATGGCTATGTCCACGGCATAGGCTACGACTTTGATCCCACACAGGTATATTTTAACCTGAATCGGGTGAACGATTATCCCTATATGTAGAGGAAAGCGGGCAACATGTATTCTTTGTATTGGATTGTTGCTCCAGCTACTTCTTGAAGTAAAGTCTCAACCGATCTGCACTCTAAGTCTTCATATTGAGCTGTAATAGTCCCATTATTGGTCAGTTTTATTCGAAGGTACGTTTCTATTAGTCTTATACAGGATATACTTATTGGTCTGCGACGGCTTACCAGCTTTGGGGATGAATATGACTTTAACTTCTCTCCAACTAGTTGCAATAAAGGTTAAGCTTAGGCAAACCCTAAATGATTACATTCAGACACATCATTGAAATGATGCCGTCTGGAATTGTAGATTTGTATGCTGAGAATAGGTCGATGGCCCACATAACCCTCCTTTTATTTATATAAGGCAATTCCTATGTAAAAGGTGCCATTTTAAGAAATTGTCACTTTGTTCTGAAGATCCACTTGAAAACGGCCTGCAAAGTGGGTATTCATAAGCGAATGAAGGGCCTCCGAGCAGGAGTGAGTTTATGTGTTTTTTCTTAACCTAGCGGTATCGTTAGGGCACGCAATATCTGAGAACAAATTGTGCCGGACTGCTCTTTTTGCATGAGTAGTTCTAATTTTGTATTCATTTTTACTGATCTTGTAGATTGACTTTTTTTTAAATAAATTTATTTCAATTCACGTAACACGTACGATATGATTTCATCAAAAAAAAGTTATCTTCAAGAAATGCAATAAAAGACTATGAACTATCCATTCATTCCTTCATTATTTTTCTTAATTTCAGTTTATTAACTGGCAACAACCAAATCCTAAATTTTCCTTTAGACATGGCCCTTCCCCTTTTGATTATTGCTTACAATTTTTATTTGTATTATTTTTTTTTATATTCAAGTGCAACGATGGAGTAAGACGTTAATTACATTTAAAAGGACGGAATCCAAAAATTTAAAGGCTTTTATTTGATGCAGTTGAGAACATGCTTGCCTCTTTTTTTTTAGTTCATGTTCAAGTTGAAGTCTATCTCGATACTCCTACGTATAAGAGTGAAAAATAGAATTTAGGAATTAAGTTGAAAACTAAAAAAATTTTCAACTCAAACTCTCATAATGGATGACGAGATCTTAAAAACAGTTCATTCAATGTTCGGTAAAAGTGTGCAAATAGTCGATTGCGAAAAAACCTCCTCAGTTCGGAAAGAAGAAGTGCTTCTTATCAATGGCATTCAAGTCACCTTGGAGGGAGAAGATGGTGATGCAATTAAAAATGCTCTCCTTACAGGACAGGTGCCATCTGTTGAGCTATTGAACCAACTGCTATATCAAGCTGGAATCTTAAGACAGTCGGTTCAATTGGAAACGTCATTGTCAGTTAAATCTTCTATGGTGACAACGGAAGAGGTATTGGTTGCACGTGATGGACGCATACTTGATGGAAGATCTAGTGAAATTAAAGAAGATTATGCTTATAACAGCTCCAAGAAAGAGATTTGGAAGCCAGTCAGTATTAAAGATGAGAATATGCCTCAGACATCGAAATTTCAGCTAGCTGAACAGTCTTCTGCTTCTGGTGCTTCAGAACAGCAACATGAAGTTCGGAACACGAATTCCGTAACAATATCACAGCCGACATCATCCCATGTGACGTATTCAACAATGCCTGATGTTTACAGTCAAATGATGGCTGGAGGCAATATTAGTAAGGAATCCTATTACAACTTTAAAGAAAATCAACAAAGTAATGAAAGGGTCGATGATGATGACGATGACGATGACGATGACAACGATGAAGATGGAGAGTCGTATTTATTGTATCCTCTACCGAATTTGAATTGTGTTACAAAACCTTCAACAACCTTCACAAATCGATTACCACCGACTAGAAACACACCCATAACTATATTAAGCTCAACTGCCAAGAACATTAATGACGATCAGTCTATTGAGCATTCGAATGGTGCATCCACAATGTCAGCAGCTTCAATTTCTGGGAGAAAATCTAGTCTTTTAAGTTTTGATTCTGGTCATGACGGAGTTTTTCACAGTCCATCGGAACAAACAGCGACTAGTAATAATGCTTTAGCGGCAGTGCAACGGCTGACCCCTAACAATACCGACAACTCTATGTCGTCTTGTTATGATTTCATAAGTTCAGACGAAGCGGATTTTCTTACCGCTACAACAAGCAGTAGCAACTCAAAAATTGGGAAGCACTCTAAGACAACAATGGAGAATAGTTTTGCGGATCTTAAGCAAACGGTAAGGATTCTTGTCTTTTTTTTATTTAAATTGATTTTGGTTGACTTCTTGATTCAATCCCATCCGATTCCTCATCCCTGAGAATTAAAAAATGCTTCTTTTCTATTGCCATTTGTGGCATTAATTTTTGAATATTTGCTCTTTAACTATTGAAATTGATTTTTCATTCTTCACCATTAGACTAACAGCCCTATTCTGCTATTCATCGGGGGGAATTTTTTAGAATTTTCATTTTTCCCTAATCACTATTCTGCTATTCATTCGAAGTGAATCTGTGTACACAATCTGTATACAAAAAAAAAATTCCCCCCCCCCCCCATGAATAACAGAATAGGGCTGTATATTTAAACGGTTGGACAAAAAAAAAAAACTGAAAAAACTCGAAGCTGAGCTCAGACTACGCTTGTCCGGTATAATTTTCTTCGAATGACAGATTCTTGTTGTATACATTATAGAATTACCACTAAATTTACTGACGATGATGTGTCCTCCACAGAGTTTCACTGTTGTGTCTGTGACGTAATGGTTGACATGTCTTTAATAATATGCTTTAGAATTGAACAGTTTCTTAAAATATTATTGAGCTTCCAATTTTTATTGCAAGAGGGAAGAGCAAGTTTCTTGGTTTTTAATGAGAAGATATTTATGAGTAGTTGATGTTTTCCCGAGTCTAAGTTAAAATATCTTCTTCCTTTTCGGCAATACGAGCATAGTGATCTCGAAGAGATCATAGTCTAGTCATTTTAGACATTTTAAACTACAATCTTCGTAAATTCTACCAAGTAAGCTGAATTTTTGTATATACTTTTATTACGGCGTTTTTAGGAAGACGTGAAAAATGTTAATTTATTGATCCACTTTGTAATATATGTACTGCTAACTTTTCACAGACTTAAAAGTGTACTCTTATTGTGAATTGTAATACTCAAATAAAATAAATCTAAATAAATCTAATCGATATTGATATCAAAAAAATATAAAGGTCAAAAGGTCATGAAAATAATTTTTTGCAAATATCTCGCAACCTATTGTTTGGAAGTCGACAGAGGTCCTTATAAAAAGTATTTGTCATGAATTATTTAAAAAATGCATTTTTCTGCCAAATTAGCTGTTTTTGCAGTAAACCTGATAAAGGTTTTTTCCCGAGTAGATACTTTTGTATTTCAATATTGAAAAATGGAGAAAAATATAAACTTCATATATATATTTTTTGGTCATTTGTTACGAGCCATTTTTGGTCGTCGGGGTCGCGCTGGCATGCTTGTCCGGCTCCTGCTCGTCGATGGGTGTGGGACTTGACCCCCATAACCCGTATACAAAAACTCAAGCCAGTCTTTGTTGCCAATTTAGTGTTATTATGGCATTTGCGAGAAATCTCCTCTACCCACCCTACTATGTCGCGCTACTCGCCTAAGTGACCCTTACGTTGCCATCTCTTTTATCCTTTAGTCCATCCTATTTTTCTACTCACCCCTTTATGCCTATCACACGTTTAGCAAAACATTCTACAAATCAAACCACATAATTATATTCATTTACTATTCATACAATAATTCATTTAATCTCTTAATAGTAGACTAAGTTCTCATTCTACCCCTCAGAGGGTGCTTTTATAAATTAAAAGTATTAGTATGTTCTAATTATTGATCCCTTTCCACGTTTATTTATCTATATATATATTTAAAGTTAACTTTCGGAATATACCGAGCCTATATTTTACTTCTTTCTTTCTTTCCGCTGTTGACTATAACGCACTGTTGGCTTATTATTTATAAAGAAAAATTATTTGATTCTATTTAAGGCACTCAAGTTGAGTTCGCGCCCGCCCACTTGCGCACTTTCTGGGAAAATCCCGGTATATGTATATATAGATGTAAATACCCGTAATACGGTTCTCAAGCGATCTTAATAAAAATTCACAAAATTACGCCTTATGGGCCAATTGAATAAAAAAAATCCCCATGTGGTGCAACAATAAAAATGAAATTGAATATGCCGGGATGCGAACCCGGGTCTGCTGCCGCCGCTCCATTTCATTTTTAATTCATTTTTATTCAATTTTTCTTATATCTACTTACATGCTAGCAAAAATGTGTAAAATTAGCTTATATAATAACTTAATTAACTTACTGACCCTAGGCGGGTACTCTAAATTATTCAATATCTTACTACTAGTGCCTTTCAGCCTTAAGATACCTTATGAATCAAAACTAGAACTTGTTAAAACTAAGAAAATTTTAAAAAACTTAGATAGATCATGTTTTTTGTTTTCTTAAAACTAATTAAAACTAATTAAAACAAATTGTAACTACTTAAATCTACTTAAAACTAGAGCAGCCACAGAAGCTTTTGGGTGTTTTTTTTTGTTTTTTTTTGTGTTTTGTAATTTTTTTTTGATTTTTGTATTTTTTAATTTTTTTGTTTGCCACTGTGCCCACCCCCTATAGCCAAGGCTTACACGACTCGCTATTATTATCAAATTCTTGTTGTTGCTCCGACAACCACCAGAACATATTCGACATTTTGACAACGTCACGACGATCGCGATCTGAGACCGCCCTACTGAACCGGAGGAGCGCCTCAGCTTCCGCCTACTGCGGTCACGTCTCGGTTGTAAAGGAGCCGTCGTTCCACGGACTTCCGGCAGACGTGGTAGATTAGCGGAACCGCCAATCTATCCTGAATCAGCCCTACCATATCAAAATAGAGGAAAGCCTCCGGTGGGACAAATCCGCTGAAGCGCGTTTTCTCCATATATTCAGTGTTGGGGCAATAAGCCCCAAAAATCAGGCCATTGGTCGAGGTCATCGCTCTTGCAGTGTGACCACGAGTCAGTTTTATAATGAAGTTATCGATCCTGTTTATTTGATGCCCGTTGTAAAGGACCTCATTAGGATAATATTTTCTGTACTCCGACTCTGGTGTTCTGTGCAATCCAAGATAGGTACGCAGACACTGTCTCTCAAACACCCGAATCTTTTCCATTTGAGACGCTGTGACATTGAACCACACGGGGCACCCATAGACAGTCATTGGCCTTATGAGGGCCATGTAGCAAATCACCTTCACTCTGATATCAAGTTGACTGCTGTGAAACAGTCGCCTTGTCAGAGCAAAAGCTTCTCTAGCCCTGGCCAGAGCCGCATCCATATGTTTGTTAAAATATAGATACTGATCTAGCCAGATGCCGAGGTACTTGACTACTACTTTGCTTGGCAGTGGGTGGCCATGTAGATCAACGATCACCAGCTTTCGCCAGTTCTTTCTCGTATCCCATGAGGCCCGAGCCAACGAGGTTCTAAACACAATCGTTTCCGATTTCTGGACGTTAATTTTCAACTTCCAGTCATCGCAATATTGCTGGATCTTATCGAAGTCACGCTGCAAAAGTGTTCTGACAACTTGGATCTTTGGACGCAATAAGGTCGTCGGCGTACGCTATAGCATGGTGAAGAGAACCAATTAGATCGCCGGTGAAAATGCTAAATAGAATAAGAGAATTCACCGCTCCTTGTTGCAGACCGTTCTGTATTTTAAAAGTTCTGGTAGAAGTTCTATTGCAACTTTTCACAACAAACGTTCTACCATGCAGCGTGTCATTCAGAATATATAGCAGTGGTTTACTCATGCCATATCTAATCAACTTATAAAGAAGACCCAGGGTTTCCCAAACTATTTTGAGCAACAGACCCCTTTTCCAAAATGAACTGATACCGTAGACCCCCAAGGCCAAATTACTTTAAAAATCCTGTCTCAAGTTTTTTACTTACTCTTATAGGTAGATACCTTCTTCTTTTCATTTCCGGCGTTACGAGTAGTGATCTTGAAGCGATCACAACTCTCCCACTTTTCTGCTTCACACATCACACTAGTGATCCGCCTGTGGGGTACGCCGTAGATACCTAGTACGTAAAAAAGTTTTGCAGTAGAGCAGAAAGAAAAATTTTTGAGATAACAATAAAACATAACGTTACGATGATAGCAGGTAGGAAATTCATCAAACATGAAGTGTAATTCATAATTTATAGACGCAGGTTTTTAGAAATTGTGCTTTTAGTTGAGAACAAATAATAAATTCATGATTTGAAAAATTTATGCGATGGATGAATTTCTACCAATCTAGCTAGATCTGGTTTAATATTGGTAAGTTGCAGCCTTAAGTCTCCGTGTTCGTTGACTTCCAAACGGTTTCTTTTTTTCGTCAAAATGTTTGCAACCACACTGAAGCCTTCTTCAACTAAATATGATGATGGGAAAGCGATGAGATATTTTTCAGCAATGTTCCACAATGTAGTAGGTATATTGAGTTTCAATGCTGCGTTGCAACCAGAACTTCTGATAGCCTTCGTTGAACTTTAGCTTAAGCTCTACGTCAGTTTGGATGGTGATCAACTCTCCCTGCATTATCACATTGGTTTCTTCCATGGCTGTTATACTGTACGAATTTATTACCCACTCAGGAATTTGTAAGTTCAAAAGATTCTCAAACCTTTTGGTAAAATCTTTGTGAAGCGCGTCCAAGTGAGCGACTTATGAAAAAAAAACATCGTCTTGAAGGATTTCTGTTGATTTCAACAAATGCGTAAACTGAAAGTATTCTTTTCTGCTTAAATTTTGTTTCTAAAGAATAAGTTTTCTCACAAACGCCGCTATAATTGATTTTGTTTTGATAAGTTGAGATTGGTCATGTAATAAATATTCGTCATAGAATTTTTCAGATTTTCTTCCAAATTTGGATCTTTTTCATTTAAAAACTCCAACACAGACCCAAAAATAGCTGAAAATCTTGCTAAGCAAACACATCTTGAAAGCCAGCGAACTTAAGTGTGTAAAAGTAACTTAGTAAAGACCGTCGTTATCCTCACAAAGCTGAGCAAATAACCGAGAATTCAATGAATTGCTTTGAAACTTGTACAGCATTTATATCGTATTGCACAGACTGGTGCAATCTAGGACTCAGACTTTTTGCTACTAAATGTTGTCTGTGAATCACGCAGTGAATCACCAGTACATCAGGCAATTGCCGCTTTAAGTAAGTTATAAAACCACGATGACGACCAACCATAGATGGTGCTCCATCAGTCGCAACAGAAATAATGGTTTCTCCATGGAATAGCTTTGTCGGTAAAAAACGTTCCGGTGCCAGAAAAATGGATTCTCCTCTGGTATCAGTTTCCAAATATATGGTAGAAAGCAGTTATCGACACATATTTTCATCTATGATATATGGAACGTATCCTAACAACAGAGCTTCATTGCCGGGTAATGTAGACTCGTCTAACTGGAGAGAGAATCTCTTGGTCTGCAATAAATTGCATAAATTGTTTTCCACGTCGCGACCCATCTCGAATCTCGTATATTCGTCTCTGAACGGTGTTATTGCTGAAGGATATTCTTTTTATAGTATCTTGAGCGGGCTCATGGAACACATTGTTGAGGACCTCTGCAATGTCTGCTAAAATAAGCTGCTCTCCAATTGTGAGAGGCTTCCCCGGCTTCGCTATTAGCAGAGATATATTGTAGGACGCTCGCAAGCCATCAACGTTTTGCATAGGAACGTGATAAGAGGTCCTCCATTTTTCAAGGCTTCATGGCATCGTTGCTAAATACTTTTTCACATATGAGACACATCGGCAAGTGTTTATTTGATGGAGATGAAATAAACCTAAACTTTAGGTGGTCCAAACTGTACTGTCTATAAATTTTTTTTTTTCGTGTCTGCGATCACACCGCCAATCTTAAGCAAAAAATGTTTAAAACTACTACATATAATATCACAATTATACAATACTATACAAATTTTTTTATGCACAAGCACATGTTTAAAATGTTACTTTTCATTTTTAGAATGGCAAAAAAAACGCAGTACTATCTTTGAAGTTTAAAATAAGAAAATATGTTAAGGGGGTCGATTGAAAAAATTGTCGACCCCCAAATTCAGATTTCGTTTTTGTCGACCCCTGAGAAACCGATATCGACCCCTAGGGGTCGATATCGACCACTTTGGGAATCACTGGTCTAACCAAACGGTATCGAAAGCATTCTCCAAGTCAACCAGACATGAACCCGTACACTGCTTTTTAGCTTTGTTCCATTGAATATCTGATACTAGTTTAGACGCGGCATGTGTGGTATCATGGCCTGCCTTAAAATCGAACTGATTTTCTGGAATAATATTGTTGTCCTCAACCCATATGGACAGAGCTCTATTGAGAACTTTCTCGAATACTTTGCTGATACTCGGAAGAAGACTAATTGACCGGAGATTTGCTGGATTGGAACCATCCATCCCTTTTTTAAGAAGAGGATGGACCACTGCCGTCTTCTAACGCACTGGATAATATGCATTATTCAGCGCATTGTTGAACAACGAGGTGTATATGTCCACCGCTTCCGCAGGGAGGTTTCGCAGCACAACATTGGGTATGCCGTCGACTTGTAGTAAACCGAGTACTGATATACCATACACGGTATATAAATAGTATCGATTGAACCATATCAACTTCCGTCCTATTCTAGAAAAAGAGAGCGTATTATTCTACGAATTACCAAAGTCCAACATTCCAGCTTAGAAAGTTAAATTCTCCCGACAAAACATGGTCGGTGTAAACACCAACACGCCCCGTCATTATTAAAATCAACTTGTGCATTAAGCTTAAGCTATGTCAAAGTTGCGACAAGAGGGAATGGGGGCTAACTTCAACTCGATGTTCCGAGCCGTCCCGTACCACTTGATTATCGGCATCCGTTTCTGTCTCATTTCGGAGAGAATAATTTCTGACAGCATGGCCGCGTGTTGTAAAAGTATAAGCGAACAACTCTTTTATATTTGAGTCGTCAAACGAGTAGTACACGCTCGTACTAGTAATAGAAAAGAAAAAACAAGAGAAAAAGAAATAAAGACTAATAAGAATAAGAAAAAGAAACTAAGTAGTGAAAAGAAACCAAAGAAATAAAGGAAAAGGAAAAAGAAAAATCAAGAAAAAGGATATATTCCACAATAGGTAAGATTTTCATCATACGTGATACAACTTGTGAGGTACAAACCTTTACTCCAGTAGGAATTCGTCCCCAGAGGGAATTAGGATCATACTCCAGGTGATCGAGAAGAAGCTTCGATCGGCGAGCGAGGAGTTAATCCAGTTGTCTTCCCAGTCAGGGCGGAAAACTTTAGGGGGGGGGCGGAGCCCCGAAATATCAATTTTTTTCTCGGAAGCACACCTTCGTGGCGAACCGCAATTAAGCGTGTCTGCCAGGGGACGTAGCTATCTTCAAAGACAAAGGAAATAAAGTAAATCTCAGTCACGGGTCGAATTTGATTCAGTTCAACAGGTTATAGGAATTGACAAATCGACCGAGTGTCGGTTAAAGTCGCCAACTCGTCAATCTTAATAGGTAAGAAAAACAATTCGTTAGAAAGTATTAAAAGAAAAAAAAAAGGAAAACGTAGAAATTAACCTGAAACTTCGTCTCTTAGGGATTTTTTTTTCGGGAGGACGCACCGGCAGGAAATTGGAAGGTCCAACAATCCTTCTTTGAAACAGAGAGCGGTAGCGGCGGTAAAGAACCCCCCCCTAATTCAATTCAGTGAAAAAAAGAAAAAAACAAAAAAAAAAAAAGAGAAAGAAAGGAAATTGTAGTTGTAAAGAAAGGGACTTTAATTAGGGAAAGAAAAGAAAAAGGTTTAAGTAAATTAAAAGAAAGTTAGTTTGAAAAAAAAAAAGAAAAAAAAAAAGAAGAAAATACTAGAAATAAGAAGCATACATCAGAACAGTGTAACATCCCATCCATCGCCGAGAAACAGTGCTTTTATTTTATGCCAGAGAAGTAAAACTTTCGCCTCATCTTTGACACCCTCTAACAAAAAAAAAAAAAGTAAAAAGGAAAGGAAACCCAAAACACATAAAAATAATTATTTTTAACCCCACCCCGTTTAGACCAGATGCTGTGCACACATCCCGGATCTAGGGTAAGTGGTTTTTTTCTTATTGGCTTTATTGTATTTTTTTCAATTATATGATTTTTTATGATAATTACCTATAACCTAGTAAATTAACTACTGATAACCATAAGGGGTACGTATTAGGGGGTAGTCAAGAATAAGGGTCAAAAAAAAAAAAAAGAAAAAAAAAGAAAAAAAAATTAATCTACGAAGGTGAAATAAAAGAAAAAGGCATAGTTGAATTTGTTGTTGGCTAGATGTCGATCGTAGTTACATATAGTTTCGCTACGATGTATGGTGATGACGTGAGAAGTTTTTTTTGTATACTTTATTAATAGATTAAGCTTTAAGAACTCGATGATCGAAAGAAAATGAATTACGATATCCAAATAAAGTTAGTTTCGTAGATATGAGAGATATTTTTTTTTTGGAATTTTTTTTTTTTTGAATGTTTTCACAGATTCATTTGTTGTGGACAGTAAAGCGTATGAGGGTTAGGGACTTTGAAAGACACTTAACCATGAAGGTTTAAAGAGTTAATTTGGGAAGTGGATGTGGAGGAAGTTGAGAAATGAGGGGAGGTCTCTGAAAAGGTAGTGAGGGGAGAACAAGGGCTTCCCCCTTGTTAATTGAGGGTTATCATGATATTTTGGGGGAGCATGTGATAACATAGGAACCGACTGGGGATTTGTTTCTTTGGAAGGTTGATTAAGGGTGGGTATAGAAGCTCCGAGGACTCTAACACCTAAGTCCTCCTCGGAAATGGAGTAAGAAGAAAAAAAAAAAGAATATCGGTAACCAGGACTAGGGTCCCTCGTCTTTTTAAGATGGAAAATGCTTCTTATCGACTACCACCTTAGATGAAGGCCTGGAAAGTGTAACCTTGTCCCGTAGTGGGTAACAAGATCCCCCCCATCGACGAGCTAAGCATGGCAACCAGCAGGCCTTGGTTACCGGCGCTATGGGACACCACTAGCGACTCCGGACCAGATAGACCGGTGGGTCTGTAGACATCGGTCTTGAAAGAAGGGAGAAGTCGTTGGTGGAAGACTTGGCAGAGAAGAAGGGCACGCATGTTTTTTTTTTGGGCTTTGATTCCGGAGAAGAGGGTATTTAGTATCCACTCTTTTCGTTTGCCATGTTATAGGTTAGGTACTCTTGTGTTCACAGGCACAGGAAAGATTGCGTGCTGGTTTTTTTTGGAGTTTTAAACGTTACAGATGGCGCCCATACGTGGGGCCCGAAGTTTTGGCGACCGATATTTTTTTTTAAGTCAAATTGTAAAAGTTATTTTACATTTTCATTACAAAAATTTTTTTTTGATGTTTTATGAGAGATTCAAAGTTTAGCTTCCTTGTGAATTATCACCGGGTATAATGAACAACCACAGTTGTCCGAGGGGTTAAAGTATTCATCTTAGACTCTTGCTGTCGCGATGTGGTAGGTCATTAAACTTCACACAGATTAAGCTGTCGTTTTTCAACGGCCATACTTGAACAGGCATTATTTTTGCGTATTGAGCATGTGATAGCGTTGAAAAACAAGCAGCGAAGTTGAGGAATGCGGTTAGTGGGTTTGACATCTTTTTTTTTGTGTATAATGAAGACTTTCGTCCGGTAGATTAGAGAATCGATTTTCAGATCTATGACTGATGCGAAGGTTGAAAACATGAATTGGTAAAGTGTTCCACCTATTAATATTAAAGACTTATTAATAACTCAAAAATTTGTTTAAAGTACATCTTGTTCAAAGAGTAATGAAGAACTCTAGGCGTAATCCGGATGACTAGATTATAAATAATTCTTGGTTTTCGACCGTTGTTACGTTAAGAGTGAGTCGTTACGTTTTTCCAAATTAGTTTAGAAAAAGACTTCGTTTTGAGAGTTTAAAGACACTAAAGAAAAATTTTTTTGGTCTCGGTTTTCTTTTAATCAAGGAGACCTGGGAACCCATGTTTTGTTTTTTTTTGGGGATTGACCTTCTCTCACCTCACATTCACTTCCTGAGATTTGTTAAAGAAAAAGTTTATATTACATTTTTTTTTGATTTTTGAATTTTGTTGAAGATTCGAGGCTTAGATTTTTTTTGTTGAATTCAGTGGCGAACAGTTGAAGAATTTTATTTTTATTATTTTTTTTTTTTGAAAGAGAGATCTGAAGAGTTGAGCAAAGGAATTTAAATTAAGATTTAGGAATCTTTTTTTTTGTTGAAGGATAATAGTTGAATAGCACATATACAAAAAAAAAAACAAGGTTATATAATTAGGACATAAAGTTTTTTTTTGAAGTATAGGCATTAGAAAAGTTTTAGTCCAAGTGGAGCAATGGGACGCCCAAAGAACAGTAGTAATCATTCACAAGGTGCCCGAAGTAGTAGTCAGCAGCGACCCCCTTCCATAGATAATGAGGAAAATGAGGGTGACCAAAATGGTAGTGAACCCAGGGCGAGCGGGTCAGGTCATGCTAATCCAGCAGGTGCGAATGGTGTTGAGCATACTAGTCGCGCGAGAACTCCGAGCCTTAGGGATAATGACACCTCCAAAGAGGCTGATCAATTTGAGTCGTACTTGAGAGACGTTGTTACGGCTACGGTTGGACTTAATCGCACAGAAGGTCAGCGCTTCATTCGTGAAGAATTACAGCGAACTCAAACTGAGTTATTGCGACAGGTTAGATCAATTGTTAGGGAAGCCCTCTCTAATGTCACACCAGCGGTGACGGCAAATCAACAAGAAACTAGGAATTTGTTGAATATGAACACTCCTCCATATAGAGTCCCAGATTGTATTACACAACAACCGATTTTGACTAACGCGGAAAATATTAACCCGTCGAATGAACCAGGTGTTCATCCAGTAGATATGGCCCGTGGGTCAAACGTGGATAACTTCTTAGCTCAATTGAGCAATTTAAATTTTAATGCTTCGCCCCCGTCGGCCAGTCAAGCTAACCCGACACCGTCCACGTCTACAGCGACTCGGTTCCCACACTATCACAAGTGGGGAATTAAGTTTGATAACAAGAATATGACTATCGATGATTTTTTGTTTCGACTGGAACGAGTTAAAGATAGTTATTATGTGACTTGGCCAGAAGTGGTACAAAATTTCCATCACTTTGTAAGTGGTAGCGCGATGACATGGTATTGGACTTTTGTTAAGAGTAATCCAACTTGTAATTGGTCAACTTTGCGTTTAGCGCTAGTTGAACAATACAGGAGCCTAGAGACAGACTCCGAATTATATAGGAAAATGTCCGATCGTAAACAGTTGGTGAATGAGTCTTTCGATAACTTTTACGATGACGTGATACAACTAAATTCGAGACTACGAATCCCTAAAACCGTTAAGGAAATTATCGAACTAATAAAGCTCAATGTCCGGCGTAGAATTGGAGAACTACTGGTGACGTTTAGCACTCATAGTTTGCCAGAGATGGTCTATGTGTGTAGAACCATCGAGAAGTTTTTGAATGGAGGCGAACCCGTCAAACCTAAATATCAAGCCAGTACTCCCTTCCAGCAGCCACGGCGACAAATAAATGAGATTGGAACAGAATTAGAGATTGCAAGCGAGGTAGCACCTGGTTTAGTAGAAGCACACCATAGGGAAGTGATCTCACTGAGGTGTT
The DNA here is from genome assembly GCA_914767635.1 of Melanostoma mellinum. Lineage (NCBI taxonomy): Eukaryota > Metazoa > Arthropoda > Insecta > Diptera > Syrphidae > Melanostoma > Melanostoma mellinum. The sequence goes on along the minus strand of OU612061.1, from coordinate 8,904,055 downwards.
GGAATTGTAGAGTAGAAGGTCACTCTTTTAGAGAATGCGACAATCCTAAACGGAATTTATTTTGTTATAGGTGTGGGCGTGAAAATGTAATCACCCTTAGATGCGATAATTGTTCGGGAAACCGACAACCGGGCAACCCAGCGACCGGGGGGGCGTGCCTGAGGTCCGAAAACCCGAAGAAGTAGAATCTACTTCAGTTAAAATAACCCTGCTACGACATTTACCTGACGAAACAAAACATGTAGAAAAGTCTCATAATAATCTTGAAGGTAAGGCAGTACAACCTACTGTTCTTAGAAAATCAATTCACGAGCGAATCAAGGATTATTATGAGGCAAGGAAAAGAATAGTTACTTTTCCATCAACTTCTGACAAAATAAGAAAATTAAGAGAAAGAATGAAGAAAAAGAAAGCATTTCATAGAACAATCGCCGCAACAACATTGCAGCAAGATTGTTCTGAAGACGATCCCCGGCCATACGACACTGTGGAAATATGTGGAACAAAGATCCGTGGTCTGCTTGATTCAGGGGCCAGTTTGAGTTGCCTCGGAGCGGGTTCTCTGGAATTCCTAGAAGAAAATAAAATCCCCCTGAGGAAGTTTACCTCGTATATCTCTACCGCTGGTGGAGAAAGACAACCAGTAGTAGGTATAGTTACTACACAAATCGGTTACAAAGGAAAAGTAGAGGACATAGATTTGTTTGTCGTACCATCTCTAACCCAGCAGCTGTATTTAGGCGTTAATTTTTGGAGAATTTTCCAAATTGCTCCCCACATCATTTCCGAAATTTCGCTACCTAAAGAAAAATTAAATAATTTAGACAGTGCGGTCAAGTGCGATCTAAACGATCAAGAAAGTCATAAGTTGCGTGAAGTTATCGCAAAATTTCCCTCTTTTACGATAAAAGGCCTGGGAAAGACCAAATTATTGGAACATTACATAGATACTGGAGACGCGATACCCATAAAACAACGTCATTATCCCATATCTCCAGCGATACAAGCCCTGGTGTATGAGGAATTGGATCGCATGCTTTCTTTGGGGGTCATCGAAGAAAGTTCCAGCGCATGGTCCTCTCCGGTCGTACTTGTACGAAAACCTGGAAAGAATCGCCTGTGCTTGGACTTTCGGAAGGTGAACCAGGTAACAAAGAAGAATGCGAGCCCAATTGCCCATATAGAGGGATGGTTAGCACGCCTTTCAGAGACACACTTTATCTCAAGCGTGGATCTGAAAGATGCGTACTGGCAGATACCGCTGGAGCAAAGCTCGAGGGAGAAGACGGCATTTACGGTCCCGGGGAGGCCGCTGTATCAGTTCAAAGTAATGCCCTTTGGTCTTTCCAATGCAGCTCAAACTCTGACCTATTTAATGAACCTAGTGGTACCCAGTGAGTTGCGTGATCGAGTCTTCGTGTATCTGGACGACTTACTTGTCATCTCAAGAAACTTCGAAGATCACATAAGAGTCTTAGAAATCATTGGGAAAAGGTTACTTGAAGCAGGCTTGACGATAAACGTCGAAAAGTCAAAGTTTTGCTTCAAGGAACTCCAGTACCTGGGCTACGTGGTCGGACAAGGCTGTTTAAAACCCGACCCGGCAAAAGTTTCTGCCATTCTTGAATTTCCGATGCCTAAGACGACGAAGCAAGTAAGACGATTCCTCGGTATGGCAGGTTGGTACCGCAGATTTGTGAATAATTTTTCAACCCTAGCTGCCCCGTTAACAGACACTTTAAAAAAGGGTAAAAAGTTCAATTTCCATAAAGAAGCAGAGACCGCATTTGAAGCGATAAAAGCCGCTCTTACATCTGACCTAGTCCTTACAAACCCGGACTTTTCCAAAGAATTTATCATTTTATGCGATGCGTCAGCATCGGGCATAGGTTGCGTTCTGTGTCAAAGAGACGAAAACGGAAACGAAAGACCCATTTATTACTTCTCACAAAAATTAAATTCAGCCCAACGTAATTACTCAGTTACGGAACGAGAATGTCTAGCAGCGGTGAGAGGAATTCAGAAATTTCGACCATATGTAGAAGGCTATAGATTCACGGTTGTGACAGACCATTCAAGCCTGAAGTGGCTGATGAGTCTCCGAGATCCAACGGGGAGGTTAGCGCGCTGGAGTCTCAAACTTCAAGGGTTCGATTTCGGCATCGAACACCGGAAGGGTACTCTGAATGTAGTGCCAGACGCTCTATCCCGAGTTTTTGAGGTGGAGGCGCTACAAGCAGTAGTATGTCCACCGGAGGCGATGTCGTCGAACACCGATGTTCTCCATGTTGATTTGGAGGATCCGAGTTTTAAGTCGGACGAATATCGCCAAATCATTGAGCACATCGGACAAAATAAAGACCAACTACCTGACCTTCAAGTTTCGGACTGTTTCGTATATAAGAAGGTCAGACATAGTACAGGGAATCCACTCCAAGACGATTTAACCTGGAAATTGTGGATTCCAGCAGCGCTGACGGAACGTTTGATCTCGCTGGCTCACTGCCCGCCCCGAGCTTCACATGGTGGTATTGCCAAGACCCTCTACAGATTGCGTCAGCAGTTTTTTTGGCCGAATATGGCGTCACAGGTGAAACAGTATCTAGAAAATTGTGAAGTGTGTAAAACAACTAAAGCTCCTAACACCATTTTGAGAGCGGAAATGGGAAAATCTTTTTCAGTAGATCGACCATTTCAACACCTCTACGTAGATTTTCTGGGACCGTATCCCCGATCAAAAAGTGGCAATACTCAAATATTGGTCGTCTTAGATCAGCTGACAAAGTTCGTTTTCATCAAACCACTCCGCAAAGCTAACGCCCAATCGGTTATAAAATTTTTGCAAGAAGAAATATTCCTTGTTTACGGATTCCCTGAAAGCATACTTTCAGATAATGGTAGTCAATTTGTAGGGCATGAATTTGCGAAAATGATTAGTAATTTCGGTATAAAGCATTATCGAACAGCGGTTTATTCCCCGCAGGCTAATGCCAGTGAGCGAGTAAATCGGTCAATGCTGGCAGCAATCCGTGCTTACGTAGACCAAAAACAGACAAACTGGGATTTGAACCTACCCTCAATTGGAAGTGCCTTGCGTTCCACAGTTCATTCGGCTATCGGCATGTCCCCATACGAAGCCCTATTCGGACATCGTATTATTGAACACGGAGACGATTATAAACTTTTGCGTGAACTAAGTGGTCTCAACCATTCGGAAATAGATTGGATTCCAAAAGTCGCCAAAATGAACGTAATACACTCTTATCTGAAGGCAGCTCTAGAGCGATCACACGAATCTTATGAAAAAAAATATAACTTACGAAGTAGGGCGATATCATATCAGGTGGGTGAGACGCTGTACAAGCGAAATTTTGTTTTGAGTAACGCAGCCAAACACCTTAACGCGAAACTCACCCCAAAATTCGTTAAAGTTACTATTTGCAAAATTATTGGAAGTAATTTATACCAAGTAATAGACGAAAAAGGTTTTAAAACAGTTACCCATTCAAAAGATTTAAAGAGATAGAAAAAAAAAAAGAAAACCGTATCATTTACAAGGATTTGCTCTTAGCCCGGCTTTCTCAGCTGTACATGAGACTCTTCGGTACAAAATCCTTTTTAAAGACTCTTAGTTTACTTTCATTTCCTTTTTATTACAGGCAACCTGTTATTAAAAGGATATGTTTTGTAGTAAACCGAGTACTGATATACCATACACGGTATATAAATAGTATCGATTGAACCATATCAACTTCCGTCCTATTCTAGAAAAAGAGAGCGTATTATTCTATGAATTACCAAAGTCCAACATTCCAGCTTAGAAAGTTAAATTCTCCCGACAAAACATGGTCGGTGTAAACACCAACACGCCCCGTCATTATTAAAATCAACTTGTGCATTAAGCTTAAGCTATGTCAAAGTTGCGACAAGAGGGAATGGGGGCTAACTTCAACTCGATGTTCCGAGCCGTCCCGTACCACTTGATTATCGGCATCCGTTTCTGTCTCATTTCGGAGAGAATAATTTCTGACAGCATGGCCGCGTGTTGTAAAAGTATAAGCGAACAACTCTTTTATATTTGAGTCGTCAAACGAGTAGTACACGCTCGTACTAGTAATAGAAAAGAAAAAACAAGAGAAAAAGAAATAAAGACTAATAAGAATAAGAAAAAGAAACTAAGTAGTGAAAAGAAACCAAAGAAATAAAGGAAAAGGAAAAAGAAAAATCAAGAAAAAGGATATATTCCACAATAGGTAAGATTTTCATCATACGTGATACAACTTGTGAGGTACAAACCTTTACTCCAGTAGGAATTCGTCCCCAGAGGGAATTAGGATCATACTCCAGGTGATCGAGAAGAAGCTTCGATCGGCGAGCGAGGAGTTAATCCAGTTGTCTTCCCAGTCAGGGCGGAAAACTTTAGGGGGGGGCGGAGCCCCGAAATATCAATTTTTTTCTCGGAAGCACACCTTCGTGGCGAACCGCAATTAAGCGTGTCTGCCAGGGGACGTAGCTATCTTCAAAGACAAAGGAAATAAAGTAAATCTCAGTCACGGGTCGAATTTGATTCAGTTCAACAGGTTATAGGAATTGACAAATCGACCGAGTGTCGGTTAAAGTCGCCAACTCGTCAATCTTAATAGGTAAGAAAAACAATTCGTTAGAAAGTATTAAAAGAAAAAAAAAAGGAAAACGTAGAAATTAACCTGAAACTTCGTCTCTTAGGGATTTTTTTTTCGGGAGGACGCACCGGCAGGAAATTGGAAGGTCCAACAATCCTTCTTTGAAACAGAGAGCGGTAGCGGCGGTAAAGAACCCCCCCCTAATTCAATTCAGTGAAAAAAAGAAAAAAACAAAAAAAAAAAAAGAGAAAGAAAGGAAATTGTAGTTGTAAAGAAAGGGACTTTAATTAGGGAAAGAAAAGAAAAAGGTTTAAGTAAATTAAAAGAAAGTTAGTTTGAAAAAAAAAAGAAAAAAAAAAAGAAGAAAATACTAGAAATAAGAAGCATACATCAGAACAGTGTAACATCCCATCCATCGCCGAGAAACAGTGCTTTTATTTTATGCCAGAGAAGTAAAACTTTCGCCTCATCTTTGACACCCTCTAACAAAAAAAAAAAAAGTAAAAAGGAAAGGAAACCCAAAACACATAAAAATAATTATTTTTAACCCCACCCCGTTTAGACCAGATGCTGTGCACACATCCCGGATCTAGGGTAAGTGGTTTTTTTCTTATTGGCTTTATTGTATTTTTTTCAATTATATGATTTTTTATGATAATTACCTATAACCTAGTAAATTAACTACTGATAACCATAAGGGGTACGTATTAGGGGGTAGTCAAGAATAAGGGTCAAAAAAAAAAAAAAAGAAAAAAAAAGAAAAAAAAATTAATCTACGAAGGTGAAATAAAAGAAAAAGGCATAGTTGAATTTGTTGTTGGCTAGATGTCGATCGTAGTTACATATAGTTTCGCTACGATGTATGGTGATGACGTGAGAAGTTTTTTTTGTATACTTTATTAATAGATTAAGCTTTAAGAACTCGATGATCGAAAGAAAATGAATTACGATATCCAAATAAAGTTAGTTTCGTAGATATGAGAGATATTTTTTTTTTGGAATTTTTTTTTTTTTTTGAATGTTTTCACAGATTCATTTGTTGTGGACAGTAAAGCGTATGAGGGTTAGGGACTTTGAAAGACACTTAACCATGAAGGTTTAAAGAGTTAATTTGGGAAGTGGATGTGGAGGAAGTTGAGAAATGAGGGGAGGTCTCTGAAAAGGTAGTGAGGGGAGAACAAGGGCTTCCCCCTTGTTAATTGAGGGTTATCATGATATTTTGGGGGAGCATGTGATAACATAGGAACCGACTGGGGATTTGTTTCTTTGGAAGGTTGATTAAGGGTGGGTATAGAAGCTCCGAGGACTCTAACACCTAAGTCCTCCTCGGAAATGGAGTAAGAAGAAAAAAAAAAAGAATATCGGTAACCAGGACTAGGGTCCCTCGTCTTTTTAAGATGGAAAATGCTTCTTATCGACTACCACCTTAGATGAAGGCCTGGAAAGTGTAACCTTGTCCCGTAGTGGGTAACAAGATCCCCCCCATCGACGAGCTAAGCATGGCAACCAGCAGGCCTTGGTTACCGGCGCTATGGGACACCACTAGCGACTCCGGACCAGATAGACCGGTGGGTCTGTAGACATCGGTCTTGAAAGAAGGGAGAAGTCGTTGGTGGAAGACTTGGCAGAGAAGAAGGGCACGCATGTTTTTTTTTTGGGCTTTGATTCCGGAGAAGAGGGTATTTAGTATCCACTCTTTTCGTTTGCCATGTTATAGGTTAGGTACTCTTGTGTTCACAGGCACAGGAAAGATTGCGTGCTGGTTTTTTTTGGAGTTTTAAACGTTACAGACTCCTGCTGACTTCTTTTTCTTTATTTTGTGAAAGATGTCCTCGAGGTTCATCTTAGAAACGAACAGGGTGTTATCCCCTTTTCGCTGGGCGATGACTGCATTTGCAAGTCGGCCGTCATTGAACCTAGTGATTCTCGGATCGTCAATGCGAGATCTCGCTTCTAAGATAGAAGTGTCCAACGAAAGCTCTATTTTCAAGGTTGTAATTCGGGCGAATGCACTCATTCACCTTATATACTCGCTCGAAAACTGCACCCACCGTCTCTACCTTCTCTTGAGCATCTTCCACTATAAAGTGGTCATCATCCAAGATGGCCTCATCCGGATCTATTCCTATTGTCAGAAGTAAGTCTTTGTTCTCTGTCGTCCATTGGAGTTTAATACTCTGAAGGTCATTTTGATCTTTTCTCCTAAAGATTTTGTTTATTTCCGGAAACATACTCGGGTTGTTGGACTGCATAGCCCGAATTTTATTGTTCCAGAAACATGAAATGGAAATTCTAGAGTTTTCTTTAATAAGTTCTTGGAGATTTTTGATCTGTGACCTCAGAGTTCTAATCTCCAAATCGTGTCGGTCAGTAAACCTCCTGTGCAAGAGTTTGAGTCTTGACAGGAGTCTATGTACTGCTGCTGCAGCTCCCTTTTTGGGTGAGTGCTCAGCCTCCTCAGCCAAATACTTGTTTGGAATTTCCTGGATCTTCGTCTGGTTTTAATCAATATTTAAATCCAATTATACAATAATAATAAATTTTCACGAAGTTACAGCTCACAGTTTTTTTTGTAGGCAGCTTCGGTATACCGTGAGGCGACTACCAGTTTTGGTAATAACAACCACCACCCACTGGTTCTCTCTGCCTTTATCCTTTTTTAAAATAATTTAAATTAGTTTCACTCTCCAATAATTCACAACTAACAACATTTCAACATACATTTCAGTAAATCAGTGTAATAAATCCCACATAATATGTCCGCAATTCACACTCAAAAATCGAAATCAGTCGTAAGCTTTTAATCAACAAAAGAAAATTAATTAAATTAAAATTAATTTACCACTTAACAACACAAAAACTACCAACTTATTCAATACAGCGATCCTCGCTACTCGACCGTTCTCAAACCTTTGTCCAGCTTCACCGGTTTAATTGATTTAAAACCGTCAACTTTTCCCTCTCCCTCTCCGGTTTTCCGTTTACAAAAATATTTAACGGCGGGACTTACTCCCGTTTCCTGAGCTTTCTCTCACTAAACCGATTCACACGTCAACTCAAAACAAACATGTTGGGACCAAAGTAGTGTTGCCACTATCCCACACTCAAAACAAACACTTGAGCATACAACACTCCAGACAAAATCCATATTTCGTTACACATTCACTGTAATTTGTAACAATTGCTGAAAAAACGCCGAGTTGAATTTTTTCTATTTTGAAGTCCCCATTTTCATTATTGGTTTACTTAGCGTTTAAGCATGACCGGCTATGAAAATGTCTACACCCTTTTAATCCATTTTTTTGCATTCACATATACCGCCAGAGCCTTTTTATAATTTGTAGTATATTATTTTTCAACTTCCAATTCCTACTAACAAGGTTTTATATTCAATATGCTGTTGAGCTGCTGAAAAAGTAAGTGATAATAGCAGTGTTTTATTGGTAGTCATCTTCACTAATACACTCAATTAAACGCTGTACTAACTAATGCAACTTTATTCCATAAATTCCATTTACCAGCCATCCCTGTGTTGACACTAACTTATTTTTGTTCACTAACGTTGTTCACTAATCGTTGTTGTTTTCCCATGGGCGATGTTTCGCAATGTTTTACAAACGTGGATTCCCAATAAAACACGGCTAATAAAAACTGCACAGCTGTGATTTTTCTTGTTAGTTAAGCAAAGTTATAGTAACTGTAATTCTCTGTCGATGGTTCTGATTTCTTAATAGAAATATTCGAATTCAATATACACTCGATGAATATGCTGTTGAGCTGCTGAAGAAGTAATTATAATAATAAAAATTTCACAGCTGTGGAACTACTTGCTGGTCTTGTAATCGAATATTCTGATTTTTCAGGACCGTACATTGATAATAGAGAATAAATTCCAGCACTGACAATGACTTGTTGGAATATTTGTTTTGAAATGCACTTCATAAGATGTAGAAACGGCAGCAGCTAGTCTTATAGTGTTTTTTCATTCAAATTTGATAGATTTACTGTTGATGGAGTATTTTCCATCAATTAAACATAACAAAATTTTAAAAAAACTTTAGTAATTTTATTTTATTCAATTTAAATACTAATTCAAAAAAACAATCACCACGGGAAGAAAAACCAAAATTTTTGTTTTTTAGGTTGGATTGATTGAAAAATGAAATGTCATCTTGATTGCCCTCGTGTTCCCTTTTATAGGCTTATACCTGTGATGCCAAGTCTTTAGTTGGGTTTTCTATCTTATAAGTGTTGCCAGGTTTGACAACACTCCGCCCTGGTAAACTGGAGCCCTGTTCCAGGTTACCATCTTCAGTTAAAACTGGTCTATTGACATCTAAGACTGCTAGTTTGGTGGCTGGCCTAATGTAGCATCCCGACGAAGTTTTTACTGCCGCACAACGTACTTGTCCATCTCTTCCTGGAATCACATCTGTCACAATTCCTTTAGGCCATTGGTTTCTCGGTGCCTGGGGATCTACAACGATAACAATATTGCCGGTATTGATTGGTTTGGTTCTGTTCAACCACTTTGTTCTCCTGGTCAAGGTTGGCAGGTACTCCAGCTCCCAACGCTTCCAGAATTTGTTGGCGAATTGTTCACATGTCTGCCATCCCTTCTTGAGAACAACATCGTCGTCGTTAAAGTTCCCGAACTGAGTGTTACCATTTGATGAACCCAACAAAAAATGATTCGGCGTTAAAGCCTCATCGCTGTCGCAATCTAAGCGAGCATAAGTTAATGGTCTTGAATTAATTATATTTTCGACATCCGCCATCATGCTCAAAAGAATCTCATCTGAAGGTTTTCGGGCAGGATGCATGCTTGTCAAAACCTGCTTTACTGAACGTACCATCTGCTCCTAACTTCCGCCCATGTGTGGCGATACTAGTGGTATGAAGCTCCATCTTACATCTGCACTTACGAATTCGTTAATTATTTTTACACGATCCATTTGTATAACTGAGTCTTGTAGCTCCTTGGTTGCGCCGCGAAAGTGTGTCTCATTATCACTAGTTATTTCCAATGGTGTGCCTCTCCGTGCTATAAACCTTTTAAGTGCTAAGATGCATGAATTCGCTGATAGACTATGAGCAATCTTAATATGAATTGATTTTTTTTAGATTAGATAATGATTTATTTAACACAATTTTTAATCATATTTCGTAACAATTTCATTTATATAGCATGGCCTACGCCGTCTGCCAGAGTAACAATACCATGTTTAAATAAGTAACTTATAGTTTAAGTTGAGAAATAATTTTGATAACTATTTTCTTTTATGTTATTTGATTTTGTTTTAATTTAAAAAAGTTCTTGAATAATATTCTGTCTATATCTTAACCCCCATTTTATGTACGCACTAAGCTTTTTCCAGTTTTCACCATTTAGAATACTCTCCATTTCAATATGGCTCAAACTATTTTTGTTAAAAACGAATCTACGGATTTCAGCTAGTATAGGACACGTTCCTTAGAAATGGAAAACATCTCTCTCTCTTCTATTGCACAGACCACAAATGTCAAAACTCTCAGTTCTGTACGGGATAAAATTCAACGGAATAATTTCGGCTCTTGTTTTTATAATGCAGGATATTTCCTCTGCTGAGTTTGTCGAATTAAAGTAGTTCAGATGCATTAGGTTGTGATTGAGCTTAGAATATATAGTACGTTGCAAAGACGACCTGGCCTTTGTCTCAAAGTCACGCCTTTTCCTCATGTCAACTTCCTTAACAAGTTCGTATACATCAGATTTCAAAGCATTTATATTATTTGTTTGTATATTTATGTTATAAGTACAGTACTCAGCCAACCGCTTCCATTGAGCATACCACGCAATTTTATTTCTTATTATCAGCGTACTGATCCTTTTTGGCAATCGTCTATCATCCATCCTCAGAGTTTTTAAAACGTAGTCGATTTGCATTTTAAGGGTTGTTATGTAGAGAGGGGATAATCCAGTTTCTAAGTACAGAATGTGGTTTGGGGTAGACTGGGGCAACTTAAAAATTCTCTTCAGGAAATATCTTAACAGTTGTTCTACTTCCTCATATTCGTTTTGGCCCCAGATTTGAGCACCGTAACACATAATGGACTTTGATGTTGCGTCAAATACCCGATATTTAGATTGTGAATCTACCTCTTTATTGGCCATGATACACTTCCAGGTTGCATTAATCGCAGCTTTAGATTTTCCGAGCTTGACTGACGTATGTTTCTTAAAATTTAGATTCCTCGTGATAAGCATGCCTAAGTAGGTGTATTCGTTTACAACTTCAATATCCTGGTTGTTAAATTTCCATGTTTCGTTTCGACAATTTCGTCCTCCTGCGTTGCGAAAAATCATAATTTTAGATTTGTCGAGGTTAACTAGAAGTCTCCACTTGTTGCAATAATCTGCTAGCCTGTTTATCATTAGTTGTAATCCGTGTGGAGATTCAGATAAGGCAACAATGTCATCGGCAAACATTAAATGACTTATGATCAGTGTTTCAGACAACTTTACTCCACCGTTCCAAATCTCATTTATATCATCTATAAATAATGAAAATAAAAGTGGACTTAGGTTGCAGCCTTGTCTGAGCCCAATTTCGACTTCAAACTCCTCTGATCTTTCGATTCCATTGACTATAACTGAAGTTGTATGGGCATACAAACTCTCAATAATTCGTCCAATCTTAAATGACATTCATTTATTGTATAACTTCAGCATAAGGGCTTTTCTATCAATCGTATCGAAGGCTGCTTTGAAATCGATGAAAAATGCATAAAGTTTTTTTTTCTTTTTTATAGTTATTTCCGCGGCACTGGTAAGAACATAAATTTGGTCAGCTGTGGAATAGCCACTACGAAAACCTGCCTGGTTTTCACTTAAAAGATTGTTTTGCTGAATCCATATGTATAATCTTTTGCTCAGAATTCTTGTAAGTATCTTCATTGATGCATTCAGTACTGAGATACCTCTGTAATTTGATGGGTTGGTTCTTTCTCCTTTTTTATGGATTGGGTTTAGTAGGGCCTTATTAAAATATTGAGGAACCGTTCCTGATTCAAACAATAGATTTAAAGCATCTGTAAGTCTATGTATAAACTGTGCAGTGTTGAATTTGAAAAACTCCATGGGAATACCATCGGACCCTGGTGCCTTATTATTTTTTGAGTCATTGACTGCCGCTTGTACTTCTGCAATCGTGAATGGGATATCCAATACACTGTCTTGCCTATACGGAATGGCAAACTGGAAGGTATTGATGTAGTTATCCATTGTTATTTCCCTGAAATAGTCTACAAGTGATCGAAGTTCTATTGGAATTGGGCTGTTTCTTTTATCACCGTTGTAAATCTTCCGTATTGCTTTCCAAAAATCGGATACATTTCTGCAGTCAGTTATTGCTCTCGCTGCATCCATAGCATGATTTCTGCGCTTCATTTTATACATTTCCTTGTAATGACTGTTTGCCTCTAAGTATTTTCGTCTGAAAAAGTGATTATGTGGATTTCTACGTACCACTTTCAGCCACGCAAAGGATTTTTTACGAAGTTCTGACAATTCTCTATCAAACCATTTTTCACGGTGAACAAAACCGGGTTTATTTTTAGAAAGACATCCTCTGGGAATTGAATTAAGAACAATGTTGTTAAGTTCTTCAATCGGCAGGATTTCAGTACTATAAGCTGTACGATGCGCAAGATTATCAGTCAAGGACGTTTTGTATTCGGTAGCAAATTCAGCTTTCCATTTGTATTTGTTTTGATGAGTTGTTTCGTTTTCATGTTGTGGTTGGGGGTTGAGTGTTCGAATAGCTATTTCGATTGGAAGATGGTCAGAGAAAATCTGAGTTTTTACGGCAAAATCGTTTATAAGTTCACACCAGTCGCCTCCTACCAGCCCATAGTCTATAACAGAGCTTCCTTGGTGGCTTACAAACGTCATATCTCCTTCTCTGTCACTGACGGAACATCCATTACATATACCCAAACCAAAAGAGTTGCAAAGGTCGATCAGTTTCCTTCCTTCCCGGTTAATTACAATATCCTTCGATTTGCGTTCTTCTCCCCAAAGTTTGTTTTCGCTAGTTTCGGAACCCGTCCTGGCATTGAAGTCACCGATAAGTAATAAATTTGTGAATCCATTACTGTTTATTTTATCTATAAGTTGATTATATTGAGAGTCCCAGTTGCTACAATTTAAATACGTTGGAACTAATGTCAGTTTGTGGTGATTTAAGTTAATTTCCATGTAATCAAGGCCATAATTACATTTTAAGCTGCACTCCAGGTTTTTAAGGCTTGATTTGTATCCCATAAGGATTCCACCACTTGCCCGCCCCCTCATATTTGGTCTGTCTGCATAAATCCATTTTAGTTTGAATTCATTAAAATACATATTAAAATTATTAACTTGCTCTTCTATTACATGAGTTTCAATTAATACAAAAATATCATACTTTTTAACAAATTTTATAAAATCTGGTACATTTATCTTATTTCCTAAACCAGCAATATTGTAACTTAGAATATATAATTTTTTAATACTTAGCATCTGACAGACGGCTCTTTCCTAATTGTTTTTAGCATTTCGTGTCACCCTACTCCCAATTACACTACCCCTTCCATCACGGCCAACGCCACCTATGGCTGCATAGCTGTAACTAGCTCCAATTGCTCTATTTGACATTTGACAGTCCGACATTTGTTTTTGCTGATCTTTTCCACGTTTGCCTGGTCGGTTTTGCAATATCTCGGATTGTAGCTTGACGAAAAAGTTTTCCTCCAGTTTATGAGTTTCAGATACAATATTTAATCCATTTTGATGTTCTGATACAAATCCAGATTTTTCGTCCCATCGTATTGAGATATCATCAACAAGTAGTTTATCATCGCGTAGAAAGGCTTTTGATTGTGGATTTTTAACACGAAGTTGTTTTCTCAGTTGCATGAGCCGCCCGCGCCGCTGCCTTACTTCAAATGGGTAGTCTCTACTTATTGATATTCCAGTTCCTTTTAGGCTTTTTGCCTCCTTGAGCACTTGGAATGCTGAATTTTTGCTATCAAATTTGGCTATAAAAGTTGACGTTGCAGTATTGTTGTTGCCAACCTGGTGAATCTGCTGGGATGTAATTATTTTTTGCGATTTAGCTAGGTTTTTGCAAATGTTTTCCACTTCAAGCGACTGGTCTCCGTTTGTTTTAGACATTTTGAAAATTAAATTGCATTCATTTGCGGAAATTTTAATACGTTCGATTTCGTTTTGAAGGAAATTGCACTTGTCACCTAATTCGTTGACCATCGCTTTCAGGTCTTGATTTTCCTTCTTTACATCTGCAAGATCTTCTCGAAGTTCATTCAAATCACTTTTTGTGGCTATATCTTTTAGCTTACGATCAAACAAGGCATTTAAGTCGTTTATAGACATGGAGCTTATTGGATTATCCATATTGATGTTTTTATTTTTTTTCGAGGTAATTATGGCAGATTCGGGGGATGTCAATTTGTGCTTTCGCTTATTCATCCGGTGCCGTTGCTTTAGTTGTTGGGTATAGGCTTTGTTGGGTATAGGCTTATTCCATTTATTTACTTGAATAAAAGTTAATAAATTAAAGCAACTCACATTCGATTTTCAAGAAAGAAGGCCGTTTATATATTGTTTTTGATTTTTATCGATATTTAATGTATAAAAACAGAATATTTTACTGGAACTATACATTTACACTTTTACACAGCAAAGCCAGTGTTGCCACTCATCAATCATCAATATGAATTGCTCGGATTGTCAAACAAGTAATAAGCATACCCCATCTCTTCTCTAAATGCCTTCCAACTTTTACATTTATTAGTCCGAAATAATCTATCCCGATGTAAGAAAACGGACGGGTGAACGATTTCAGTCTGCTTGATGGAAGCTCACCCATAAGTAGAGACATTGGCTTGGATTTTTCGTTCCTACAGCGCTGACACTTGTTTGTTACTTTTTTTGTACCATGGTTCTTAGCGAAGGAATGTAGTAACGTTGTTTTAGTTCGTTTATAACAGTTTCATTATGTTGATGTTTAAAACGTTGGTGAACTTCTGATGTTATTAATTTTGTAATATAATGGTGTTTGGATAGAATAACTAGTCGCTTTTTGTCGTAAGAGATATTTTTTGCAGCCTTTCATTCGGAGGACATCATTTAAATCTAAATATGGAGACAACTTATATAATTGATTTGTACTCGGTGAAGACTCTCGGTAATTCTTCAGAAGCCAAATTTCTTCTGGAAACGCCTCTAACTGACATAATCGGTATAAGCAATTCTGAGAACGTTTCAAATCGTCTGTTGACAAAGGTATAAGCTTGCCTGTCACTTTTTTTCTTATACTTATAAACTTAAGCAAGAGAACGTCGAAGTCTATTCCATTTAGAGAACCGTGTATAATCTATAATACTTGCATTTGTTTTTACATGTTGAATGAAGTTCACTCTGCCTTCCTCTGTTTAGTGAATAGAAGAGATTCATCTCTTGGCCATTTATCTTCCTGCTCATTTAGAAATGAGGGTCCGTTGAACCATCGGCACTCAGATACAAATTTGATGTTACGTTTCCATTTTGTGGCCTCATCTGCGACGTTGTCTTTGGTTGGAATCCATCTCCAGTCACTAGCTTCAGAAGCTTCTATAATTTCCCCGATTCTAAAGGCAACGAAATGTTTGTATCTATCGTTGTTTCTCTGACCAAATCCAGAAGAGAACCGTCTTGGAGAAAATTATCTTATCTATTGTTATAGAATGTCCTTCGCAGATAAATTTTGAAAGGCGAACACCCATTACCGCGGCTTCCAGCTCTAATCTTTGAGCGGTGCTACTTTAGATTTTGCACCAATAAGCGTGCTTTCAAAGAGATTACTTGTAGAGAACCGAAGGTATGCGGCTGCTGCGTAAGCTTTTTCGCTTGCATCAACAAAAACGTGTTATTGAACATTAGGCCTGGTTTTGTACTCTATGATATTTATATATGGGCGATTAATTGCAATCTTTTGAACCATCGGCAGATGATCTACCCAATCACACCATTCCGAAGAGGTTCGCGTATTTTTTCGTCCCACTGTACAGACGATCGCCAAATCTCTCTCAAAAATATTTTTAGTTTAACTAAAAAATGTGAGATTAACCCCAGTGGATCGAATATGCTCATTAATGCTCTTAAAACCTCTCTTTTTGTTAGGCATATTGTCCCTGATGAAATACCCGACCTGAGCTTAGGACATTTAAATAGAAAGGAAAATGTATCGCTATTGTTCGACCACCACATTCCCGAAATCTTATCGTGGTTGTTGGAAATGTTCCCTGAGATAATATTTTTTGAAGTGCAACCATTAATTTCAGCAATGAGAGCACGTAATACTTTTTGGGAGTTTGAAAGAAAGTTGTGAATCTCGAACCCAGCTTTTGACTGAATATTTTTTACAGCCTTTGCTAACTCGATCGCCTCGTCTTCGGTGTCGCCACTGTCAAGATAGTCGTCGACATAGTGGTTTTCAATTATTGTTCTTGCCGCTCTTGGAATCTCCAGTAAAAATTCGTTCGCATTTTTATTTTTTACCATCATAGCATATTCTTCAATTTTTTTTGTTATTGGGTCTCTCCACAGAAACCTTTGAGCGTTTTGATCGTTTTCGCTTATCAAAATTTTATGAAACATTTCCCGTATATCGGCGCATATTGCGATGTTTCTCTCTTCATCGCCGTTAATTGGTCTACAGAATTTGTCTCTATAAATCCTTAGCAGAGGCTGTGATTTTATTACTTTACTTACCTTGTGATCCTTACAGGCTTGAGTTTACCTTTTATTGAAAATTTCGAGTCACATTTTTATCATGGCAAATCTCAACCGATCGTTTCTCGTTCTACTTTTTTTTCTTTTTGAAGATGTGCATTCTTTGTTTTTTTTTTTTTTTTTCATTGTCATTCTCGTTGTACTACTCAAATAATACAGCCCTTGTTCTCTTTTGTATCAACATTTGTCGTGATTTTGATCTGGCTGCATTTGCCTGTTTGGATTCTTCATCGAAACTTGGTTTCGTTTTGGAGGCCGAGTAAAATCCAAACCAGAGGCAACGGATCTGCGGCGTCCTGTATCTATATGAATTTTGAGATGCGAAAAGCGTGTGCTACAAGGTAGTGTCTTCATGCATCCATGGTATGGGTCGTGTTGGTTTGTTTAGCACCGCATTTTGAGTCATTTGAGAAGAAGGAAAGGTCGTGTAGGATGTCGCTGGTGCGTTTAACATCGCATGTTCTCAGTCATTTCTGATAAGAAAAGGTTTGCTATTGGTCACTCTAAAATAAGCTCATTGCAGTCGTTTCAGTTGAAAGTCCAGAGCTTGCGCGAATTTGAATATGTTATTAGTTTTGTCATTGAAATGCAAAGTTAAAATAATTTTATTTTATTAGAAATTTTATATATTAAATTTTATTCGGCCGCGAATTTAAAACCGTTTTTCTTCTAACGGACCAATACCAGACTACACGACCTTTTTTGGGTCAAATAATATTATTGCAAACAAATGTACGCAATAAACTTTTCAATCAGATGTTAGTTTTGCAATCGTGCAGCATTTTAGTACCGTACTTTTAATACCGTAATTTTTTTTTATTGATTGGGTAGGAAGCTTGAGCAGAATTCTAACTTGTTTCGAGCATTATAGTTAAAGTTTTAGAGCTTCAAAGTTCAAATAAAAAAGCAATATGCTCTTTTTACACAACTCAAAATGTCAGTTGTGTGTGGAAGATTATACTTTTGATTCCTCAATTCAGAACTGAATAGAAGGACTATCAAAATGTTTTTGTAATTTTTCATACGAGGAAATTTTTTTTGTGTGGCCAAACCAATGTTTTTGAAGTTTCTTATGGGTTGGTACAAGCTCCTCTTCGGGCAATAGTACAATTATAATTTCGAAAGAAGGTTTAATGTTTGAGCCATTAATGATTAGCTTATGTACACTTAATGGCATGAAGAACTCACTAAATAGAAAATAAATATAGTGGCGCTACAGACCGTAAGGGAATAGAAGGGACCAACAATTTTCGGCAGATTCCGTCTAATCGAGAAGGCACTTTTCATGGCAATGAATTTTACTATCGGAGAACTTGTGAATTCCTTGGGAAAGGCGATACCTCCAGCTTAACAGGCAGACATACTAACCAGTACGCCACAAGTAACACAATATAGGGCCAATTGTATAGCTCTAAATAATACTGTTTTACTTCCGCAATAATAATATTGAAAATTGACTTACATCAATTGTAAGGCCCGAAGCTGAGACTCTCAAAACTATTGATGTTTATGAGAAAACCTTTCACCAAGTCCCTTCATCTCCACTGTTAGCTCCGCATTCTATAAAAATCGTCCCACTATATTGCCATCGTTTGTCGAAGTAAACCCGCGCTTGGCTTGTCATTATTAAAATACAATCGAGTGTTACAAAAAAGTTCCATTTTTTTTCATCAAATAACGAAACATTTTATTAAAGGAAAACCATAATCATCGTTAGTTTTAACTTAGAATTATTTTAATGAGTTTTACAGTTGAGATTATCCACGTGTTTTTTATCAAATAATTTAAAGATTAGTAAATTTTTGAACACTTAAAATACTTTTAATATTCATAGTTTATTAATGCAAGTTATTGAAAATCGTGCTCTTAATTGCGAAAAAAAACTATTAATTCACAGTTTGAAAAATTAATGCGATGGGTGAATTTGGTGGGTTTTGGTTTAATTTTGTTAACTTGTGCCCACGTTCGTAACGGTTTCTTTTTTCGTCAAAATTTTTACAACCACAGTGAAGCTCTTTTCAACCAAATAAGATGATGGAAAAGAGATGAGATATTTTTGAGCAGCGCAGTATATGAAGTTTCAATTGTGCACTGCAACGAACTTCTGATAGCCTTCGTTGAACTTTTGCTTAAGCTCTTCGTCAATTGATCACCATTTTTTAATTTTTTTTATTTTGGAGGTTGGTTTTTAAAATACCAGCTGGAGCACTCAGACCTAAATACCGTTCCATTGTACTACCAGGGGCCCTACTCTGTAATTCGTTTCGAAAGCAAAACTTTCCGAAAACGAATATTTTGTACTCTTTAATTCGAAAACGGATTCGAATCTAGTACTTTCGGAAATGCGAATCCGAAAACGAATTTTTCGTACCTGGCAATGCGTTTTCGAACGCTAATACCATTCGAAAACGAACATTTTTATTCGACAACCTAGTAGCTAACGAATATCAATTCAACTGTAAAAGCAACGGTAGTGTTGAAGAGACTTATTTTCAGAAAGTAAATTTGCTTTGTAAAAAAGCATTAGAGGTCCAAAACAAGTTTAATATATGTATAAATTTAAGAAATGTAAGTTTTTTTGTAAGAATATCCTAGTTTCATTCAGAATTCAATCAAGTTAAATTTAGGGATTCATCTGGCAAAAACACTAACACTAAGCAGAAACAATTTGAAATTATGGTTGATTTCATGAGGGGCCATTCTGATTTGGCAAAGGGCCGTTTGAACTCAGCAGACGCCAGACAAACCTCCAACAATTTGTGGGATAGACTATCGTCGACATTAAATGCGGAAGGACCACCAATTCGAGATATAGTCGGATGGAAAAAAGTACTATTAAGTGTAGTAAGTTTTAGAAAACTGTTTTAAGTTATTCAAATCTTTATAGGTATGGGCAGATTATAAAGGCCACGTTAAAACTAAGTTACGCAAAAACAAAATGAGCCTTTCTGGGACAGGTGGTGGACCCTCAAAACATTACTCTTTCACCCCTGTAGAGGAGCAGGTCATTATGCTGTTGAATTAAGAAGAGTCGGTCAATGGAATTCTTTCGGCTCGTGTTTTCGGTGTCAACGATCACCTTACCGAAACATCTTTTGGAAATGTTCAAGAAACCGAGGAAGTCTCCAATGATGTGAATATTATGCATGTTCCAGAAAATGAGAGATGCACTTCAACACCTAGGTACTGGAACTGCAGTCGATCTTATGGGAGTAGAGAGTTCTTCTTGAATGGCATTTAAGACATACAAAAAAGCATTTTTATTCAATCGGGAAGTTCTGTACGAAACTAAAAGAAAATAAAACAATAGCTAAAATGTGAAACGAATTTTTCGTACCCATAAATTTACCTTTTGTCAGACATTTCAAAAATATTTGACTTATCCCGAATAATTTTCCTTTCAAGGCGTTCTTCTTTATTTTCTGCATCGCTCCAAAGTGCAACTGAATCCATATTATTTTATTTTAAAGATGAATTGATTCTTCAAAAATGTATTTCCTTATTTGCTTCGAATTTGCTTTATAATTTTTTTGGTTTGATTTGACAGATCTCTTGAGAAATAATTCGAGACTCGACAAATCTATTCCCTAATTAAAAATAGGAACAAGTACTTTTTTTGTCCGATTCGAAAACCTTACAGAGTACGAATTCATAAACGGATCGAAAATTACTTTCGAATAGGATTGGCTTTCGAAACGAATTACAGAGTAGGGCCCCAGATAGCAACCTTCTATTTGTTATAGCTTTCCAGACGTTCGGAGAAAAGCCAAAAGACGCTGCCATGATAAGGAGCAGCTTCTCCACAAGAATCACAGAGTGTGGTATCACTTAAGCCTAACACGTTTAAATGCTTGGCAAATGGCAAAAGAGAAGTGCCCGCTGGCAACGCCAATAAGCTTTCTACATTCTTTTTTGCTACGAGCTAGCAAAAATGTTGCAGTCTTCTTACTAACGTTGGGGAGCATACGCTTGGTTTGTCTGCATCCAATGCTCTTCACAGATCCAATCGTTGATTGAAGCCCTCACTGAAGACGCTGGCAGACCTAGCGACGGTTTAGGTCCTGAGAAAGCTGTCTGAGATCCTTGCCTAGCGAGTTCATCGGCGATCTCATTTCCAGTTATGCTGTGATGGCCCGGAACCCAAATGAGACTAAAGGAATTTAATCTTCCGATCGCATTCAGAGAGCTCTTGCATTTCTGATGACTTTCGAAGTACTTAGAGGGTTGAGAAGGGCCTCAAGCACAGCTTGGCTGTCGCTGCAAACAAAGATACTTCTCCTCGTCCATCCATTGTTCGTAACGTGGCTCAAGGTCATTAGGATAGCATATGCCTCCGCTTGGAAAACGGATGTGTATGATCCCAAAGATGTGTGCAGTCTTATGTAGTCGTTCTCCACAAAGACACCAGCACCAGAACCCTCGTCGGTTTTGGAGCCATCTGTGAAGATACGATAACAATTCTTTCCAGGCTCAGATTCTGGAGTGAACCAGTCCTGAACCGAAGGAAAGTTGACTGAGTAATTTTGACGCAGTTTGAGCCTTGGGATCATCGTGTCAGACGGCATATCCATTAGACGTGAGTCAAAAGATATGCTGATTGCGAGTTCCTCAAAGCTCCAGTGCGAATTGTGCCAGAGACCACATCGCTTTAAACGAGAAATGGTCTTGAGAGTACACCCCATGATGTAGGTATCAAGGGGAGGAAGATTCAACAGTGCGTCGAGAGCAGCTTCCGGTGCGCTGGATAAGGCCCCCGTAACACCCAGACAAATTGTTCTTTGAAGTTTGGCAAACGAGGCAATAACGTATTTACGCGAGAGCTTATTCCACCAAACAACTAACGCATAGGAGATGATTGGTCTTTTCATAGCCGTATAGATCCAAAGGACCTTTTTCGTTGAAAGACCCCATGTATTGCCATAGGCTCCTTTACATTGCCACAAAACTGACAGTGCTTTAGTAGTTTTAGACTCGACATGTTTAGATCAAAGAAGTTTGTTATCCAGGATTACTCCAAGATGTTTGACTTCATTTGAAAAGGAGATGTTGACGTTTTTAAGCGTAAGTTTTGTCAGACCAGTCAATTTTCTACGTCTCGTGAAGTGGAAAACCTCGGTTTTAAGAGGATTGACGGAGAGACCGTTTCTAACACACCAGATGTCAATCATATAAAGCGAGCCTGTGCTCGGGAACAGACAGCTTGAAGGCTGGAGCCAACCGAGAGCACGGCGACGTCGTCTGCATATGCTTGGACATGAACGTTAGAACCATTGAGCATTACAAGTAGAGAGTCGATCAACATGCACCACAGAAGAGGAGATAAAACGCCACCTTGTGGACAGCCCTTACTCACTCTCGTTGCAACATTTTGTCCACACTCCGCCTCAGCGATTACGATTCTATTCATAAGCATTGCTTTAATCCACAACACTAATGACTCGTCCACACCGTGTTCTCTGGCAGCATTGCACATACCATCGAAGCTAGCATTGTCAAAAGCACCTTGAATGTCGATGAAAATGCCTACCGTAAAGTCTTTCCTGTCAAGCGCGCATTCGATCCTGCTAACAAGATTTTGAAGTGCGGTTTCGCAAGATTTTCCTCTTTGGTAAGCATGTTGAATCTGAGACAGAGGGTTGAATCGGAGTGAGGTTTTACGAATGTAAATCTCAAGCATTCTTTCCAGCGTTTTAAGCAGGAAGAAGGTATAGACCAGGGTCGATAATTTTTAAAATGGTCAAAAAAGAAAAAAAATAATAGTAGAATGAAACCTTTTAAAAAAGGTAGAGAATAAACCAAAAAAAAAAGGAAAAATAAATTACGGGCGATCTGTGGTCGGGAAGGGGGCGGGGGGGCGTATTTAAGGGTAAAAAACGGTTAATCTCGATTTCCGGTAAAACTGCAAGTCTTAGGAAAAAAAGTTAAAAGGCAAAGTTGTAGGTATTAAAAAGATCTACAACTTTTGTAAAGACACTTTTTTCACATAACCTCAAAATGTATGTGAAAAATTCGAATAACTGAGTTTTTGGTTTTTTATTTTTATCTTTTGCAAAAAAAACTTATTTTTTCACGAAATTTGGTGAAAACATACCTTTGTACATTCCAAACATACAGTAATTTTTTTGATTTAAAATATTTATTTTTTCACCTTATTTTGACAAAATTTTGAAAAATTACCCTAACTTTCAATCGAAAAATCTCACGTCAAAATATCTGCTTTTTTAAAAAAATTGGTGTGTTTCTTGTTTGTTGAAATCTCTACTTTCAGATGGTTAAAAAAAAATTTACACTACTATGGTAAATGTTCTCAGAAAATGCAAATAATGAAAATAGCCCAAATCCAAATTTTTTTTTTTATTTTTTTAAAAATTCAAAGATTTACACATTAATTACTAGAAAAACGTAAGATAGTAGTATATTTCGAGTAGCAATTTTTTTGTTTATCGGTATAACATGAAATCATAAGTTTTTCTAGTAATTAATGTGTAAATTTTGAATTTTTAAAAAAATAAATAAAAAATTTGGATTTGGGCTATTTTCATTATTTGCATTTTCTGAGAACATTTACCATAGTAGTGCAAATTTTTTTTTAACCATCTGAAAGTAGAGATTTCAACAAACAAGAAACACACCAATTTTTTTAAAAAAGCAGATATTTTGACGTGAGATTTTTCGATTGAAAGTTAGGGTAATTTTTCAAAATTTTGTCAAAATAAGGTGAAAAAATAAATATTTTAAATCAAAAAAATTACTGTATGTTTGGAATGTACAAAGGTATGTTTTCACCAAATTTCGTGAAAAAATAAGTTTTTTTTGCAAAAGATAAAAATAAAAAACCAAAAACTCAGTTATTCGAATTTTTCACATACATTTTGAGGTTATGTGAAAAAAGTGTCTTTACAAAAGTTGTAGATCTTTTTAATACCTACAACTTTGCCTTTTAACTTTTTTTCCTAAGACTTGCAGTTTTACCGGAAATCGAGATTAACCGTTTTTTACCCTTAAATACGCCCCCCCGCCCCCTTCCCGACCACAGATCGCCCGTAATTTATTTTTTCCTTTTTTTTTGGTTTATTTTCTACCTCTTACAACTTGTTTCATTCTACTTTAATTTATTTTTGTTTCAAAAATTATCGACCCTGGTCTAGTAAGACTAATGGGTCTAAAGCTCTTGGCGAGTGAGTAGTCTTGTTTACCAATTTTTAGTATGAAGACGACTCTAACACTCTGCCATGGAGCTGGTATATAGGGCTAAACTACCAGTGAAAATATTTTTCAAAGTAGGTAGCAAAAGGCTTATACTTTCCTGCAACATAGCTGGGTAAACACCGTCAGTGCCAGGTGACTTGAAACTGTCAAAAGATGCCACGTCATATTTGATGGCTTCGTAGGTGACAACTAACGATGACGTGTACCAGCTAAGTCGAGTGGATTTATCGGATTCACCTGATCTAAGGGAAATAGATTGCTGTGGTCCGATTGATAGCTGGTCTCCTGGAAAATGAGTTTACAGCATAAGACTGAGTGTCTCTGCTTTGCACTCGGTATAGGAACCGTCTGATTTCCTTGCTCCTTTTAAGGGCTTTGGTAAGCCGATTAGTCTCACTGAGTTTTTCTATACTTTCCCAGAATTCTTTGTAAGAGGCATTCTTTGATCTTCGAAATAACCTTTTAAAGTCCTTCTGTTAAGATCAATACAGGTTGCAGTTGACCTCTGATTTGGTCTTGAGGGACTTATTCAGAATACTTCTGGTTTCCCTGCGAAGTTTCTAGAGTTCACTGTTCCACCACGGAACCATAGATCTACTAGGTAATTGTCTAGCTGGACATGCCAGCTCGAAGCTACTTGTAAGGGCACAATTCACTTCTAGGACTGCATCTTCTACTTTTTGTGATGTTGAGAGCTTAAGTAGAGTTTTGACGAAATTACCGAGCTCATCATTTTCAAGTTTCCAGTTACTTTTTCTGGGATTTCTTGTAACTAAAGGAGTGGGAACTACATTTGCTACATGGAATTCAATGTATCTGTGGTCTGAGAGTGACACGTCCGGCAGTACTTTCCAGTTGGTAATCTCCTTGGCATATCTGTCAGATAGTGTCAAGTCAATTACGTCCTGTCGTATAGCCGTAACAAAAGTTGGCCTATTACCAACATTGTTAATGTCTAAGTCAGAAGACAGAATGTAACTAAGAAGATGGTTGCCTCTCATGTTGCATTTGACGCTGCCCCAAACTGTGTTTTGAGCGTTAGCATCACAGCACATGATAAGACCCAACTTCCGGTCTTCACAAAACTCCACCAAATCCACGACCTGTCTTGAGGGAGGGGGTAGAATGGAGTTCAGCACATGATAAGCCCCAACTTCCGGTCTTCACAAAACTCCACCAAATCCACGACCTGTCTTGAGGGAGGGGGTAGAATGGAGTTCCAGGAAAAGTAAACTAACGCAACGACGAAAGTTTACCGTTCGTTTCGTAGTTTACCATAGCCGCAACCAGGTCCTGACCACAGAAATTATCAATTTGAGTTGCTGCAAAAGAGCTCGGTATGATGAGACAGGTCCGGGGTAAGTCAAACCGTTCGTCATAGAGAATATTGAACCCTCGTAGCCCTCTAAGACCAAGAACTCGGCCCTTCCAGGCCCATAGCTCTTGGATTGCTACGAGGTGAGTTTTTGTATTCGACACGGAAAGCCTTCTACATAGGAGTGCAGTAGCAGCCTTAGAATGTCGAAGCTTGATCTGAGTTATTATCATTGATAAATACTAGTAATCCATCCATCAACTTAACCGATTGGAATTGAGTTGGAAATAAATCCTTCCAAGATGAAAATGCAGACAAGAGTCGTACCTAGCCTTGATGATAGCCACAGAAGCTTGATCCACTCCCACAACGAGGTAAGAACCGTCTTCACCATCCCGATTTCTAGCCTTCTTGTGGTAATGAACTTTCCACTTCGTAGTGTCGATACCATCATTCTGGGTAACGAGACGTTGTAGCACATCTTCAGTTTTCCTGAGTTGCCCCGGGATAAAGCAGATGGCTTTCGTTAAAACCGGCACCCTGAAAATTTCAAAAGAGGAATTTAGGAGGGGTGGAATTCTAGGCACAGAGGCACGTAGCCAGTCAGCGGTTTGTTGATTAACGTGGCGTGGCGTGGATATTTTCAAATGGTAAGCCGCGAAAAATGAATCACCTACACAAATTAATAAGGAATAAATAGAAGGTCCCTTAAATTCCAAACGTGGATTAATGGAAGCCAATTTTTCTATACTTTAAGTCATTTAGGTTTAAATTCACAATGAGCTTAAAGCATAAAAAAACGGGTTCAAAAGAAACCTATGTGGAAATGCAAGAAAATAAAATAAAATTTTAAGTAACGTAACTAGTATTAAAAAAAATAAGAACTTCATTTCATTGGTTTTCCTTCTCTAAAAGGTAATCGGTTAAACAACACTCAACATTTAGCAAAGCCATTCAAATAATGAAATCGAAACAGTTCTCTTCGACGGTAACTTTTCACAATTTTCAAAATTTTTAGTTTTTTTTCACAGTTTTTACAAATGCACGTTACTTAAAATTCATTTTAAACTTGCAAATAATCCAAAACAATGATCAGTAGAACAAAACAAAACAGTAAAGCAAAACCGAACTCGCCGTACATTACTCGAAGGCGAAAACTGTATTATTTTTTCCAAGCAGACATTGCAGAATTGCAGTAAGGCGAAAATTACCGTCTTACTTTCTTCAATAAGAGAACGTGTATTGAAAAGGGTGGCACCGCGGTGCTCCGGGGTGGAAGTATATCGTAGGAAAGACAGGGACAAACATAAATATGCTCTGCGCGGCGCGATTTTCAATGCCTTGTGTATGCTTTGTGTATTGTGTGTGTATCTCGCAAATTTAAAAGTGCTTGAAGAACATTGTGTGTATGGGCAAAGATAGGCTGTTGACTGTTTAGTTGTAGACTTATGTTGCTGGTTTTTTCTATGAACAAGGGACAAATTTTAAAAGGTAAGACGATAGGAATCGTGTTATATGGACGCCACGCCACTGGTGAGACCTCTTCCGACCTGTCCCTTTTCGCCGCCGTCACCAAAGGTTTGCAACTTAATTCAGTGCCCTCGGCCACCCTGGTGTCCTCTTCGCACTGAGCCTTTGCCGCTCGCCTTCTCTCCAGCTTCTGTTGGCGCTTGGAAAGCAGTTTTGCAGAGGATGCAATCGTTGGAGTGGGTATAGATAGATAGATAGATTTCTTTATTAGCACAATTAAGGCTTAAGTTAACAAATTAAATAATTTAAATACATAAATAAAACAATTAACAAAATGTTTATGTGCTTAATCAATATTTCAGTCTTATAAATTCTACTATTTTTCTTTTAATTGCTATCACATTCGTTTCACATTTTACGTGGTTTGGCAATTGGTTGAAAATCTTAAAACCCTTATAAATAAGTGAGTTTTGAGCTCTCGCTGTTACAAAACTTGGTAGTCTGAAATCGTTCATATTTCTGAGAGAATAAGGTTGAGTTTCATGGACATAATTTACATATCTTGTTAAATATACTGGCATCAAGTTATTTTTAATTTTGAAGACAAACATTAACATATTCATAACGATTCTCTGTTTAACAGTTAACCATTTCAGCGATTCTAACATAAAACTAATTGATGAGTATCTATTACATTTCAAAATGTTTCTCATTGCTTTATTTTGCAATCATTACATAAAAACAAAACAGTTAAAGAGTATTCAAAGTGAGGTTTCACAATAACATTATAAATATTAATTGCAGTTAACATCGTAACATCTCTTCTGATCCTTTTTAAAAAACCTATCTTTTTGGAAATTTTTTTACAAGTATATTCTATGTGACTTTCAAATGAAATTTTACTATCTATCATAATACCAAGGTATTTTATTTCATAAACTCTTTCTATTACCTGATTTTCAATTATCAGGTTTGAATGAAAATTTAGATTAGTTTTATTTGTTATTATCATACTTTTTGTTTTCATTGTATTTTAAGCTTATTTTGACATAACCAAACATAGATATTGTTCAGATCTTCTTGTACTTTACTGTGGCACTCTTCAATGTCTTCTCCAGCGTAAAAAATCAAGGCATCATCAGCAAACAGGGCAATTTCACAGTGCTTCAAAACACACACAATATCATTAATATAAATGACAAACATAAGAGTTCCCAAAACTGATCCTTGAGGAACTCCTAGGTCAACATGCTTTGATTTTGAAAAATGTCCATTGACCTTAACTTTCTGTGTTCTTTTTTCGAGGTACGTTTTAAACCAACTCAGTTCACGGCTTTTAACACCATATGTTTCTAATTTGTCCAACAGAATTGATCGATCTATTGTTTCAAACGCTCGTTTCAAATCAAGAAAAACACTATACACATACTTTCGTTCAGACACACTTTCTTTCCAGTGTAGGGACCCCTATACCGAACAAACAAACAAAAAGATTTAAAAATAAAAAGGATATAAATAAATAACCAACATACGGAATTCCACACGCAAAATCAAAATACTATAAAAGTAGCACCCTGTATATACTTGCGAAAAATCGTATTCGAAAAACCTATCGGCTGTGTCTTTCGTTAAGTACCAGAAAGGAAATAGTCGACATTTTCTTGCTGAGCCCTTGATTATCGATAAGTACAATCCATAAGTCTTTTCGATTTAGCTGCTGGCCGAGAGTAGACGTTCCTCGTGCGTGATAAGTGGATAAACTTAAAAATTATACTCAGGCTTGTCGAAGTTCTACTTCTTATTAGTTCGTAAAGGAAAAGTGATCGCAGAGAAGACCGAGAAGAAATTCTCATCTATACGTGCTGAATCTCAGGCTTATTCCCGAGAAATTCGTAACCAACACTTCTTCGAGTGAAGTGAAAGTCACGAGACACGGGGATTGTCCTTCAAGCGTACCCACGTGTAGGAGCGAGAATTCTCTCCATTCCCTGGCATACACCTCGGCCAGTAAATCCAGCAACAAAAATCAGCGTTCAGTTGCAAATCAACTCGAGCTTCCATTGAGCGAAACCAGCTTACCTGTATCTTCTTACAATCACCATTTCATTTGATTGGAGCCCACAACCTCATTTACTTCCGTTCTTCCAAGATCTGTCAAGATCACCATCTGCGTAGAACGCCATATATCTTTCAGTCATCGCTTACAGCAGTAACCCATCGAGCACCTACTCATCCAACCTGTCCGCGCCCGAAAGCCCAAAAGCTTACACTTGCGCCCTACCATTAATCCGCTCGTATCAGATCATCGATTAATTGATGATAAAAGCACCAACAACGCTAATCAATCAGAACAGAAAAGACGGGCGAGGGAGTAAGTGGCAACGCAGCGCTAGTGCAATCATTACGTATGATCATGCGAGTTGTACTCACGTATCGATTAAGATAGGCTTAATAATCATATTGTAAGCTCTTCTGTGGTCAGTGGTAAAATTTGTACGTTGCATAACGAAGGTAAAATCAAAAGGAAAAAGAAAACAAAAAGATAAGTAACAAAAAAAAAAAATTAATCTCGAATAAGAATCGTTCAATTGCTTTAAGGTTTTGTTTTTGTATTTACCTAGCGATAAGCCTACCAGTGAGAGCTACCCTTCAACGTATGCTGTGCACACCATCGTCGGAGTAAAAGCCAAATTACGATCGAGTAAAAGTAAACAAACGTAAGCTTGCAAAAGAAGCATTCTGGTGAGTCCAATTGTTCGTTATTTTGAAGTACATTATCTTAAATCTATTGAACGAAAAATAATATTTAAGAGTTGAAAATTTGAGCAATCTTTGTGTTTACACTCAACAATAACAAAAGAAAGAATAGGTACTCAAGAGAGAGTTTTGAAATATTGAATGCACAGTATAGTTTAGTTTAATTAATTGAAAAGTAAAAGAGAAATAGAAAATATTAAGAGAAAGTTAAAAGAGAAAAACAAAAGATAAAATGAATCAAAAAACTAAAATTTAAAGAGACACTAAGAATAAGATCATACACCTACATAATTGCATTGAAATATTAAATTGAATTTAAAGATAACGAAATTATACGCGTTAATATCGTAGAAAACCACAGAGAGCGTTGAATAATTAAGGATGTGTTAGTTTTTTAAGAGATCAAATATCGATACCCAAATAAAGCAAGTTGAACTTTTAAAATGAAACATACATTTTCTGGTGTCGGCAGTTATCATTTGTTGGCATGAGGTTTTTAAGTGAAATGAGTAATTAAAGTATTTATGTGGTGCTGGAAGGGGGGCGTGTAATGAGAGAGTATGTTCGACGGATAGCGGGTGAATCTTATTAATTCATTCCGACTTTAAATTAGGGGCTAGTGTCATAAAATGATTTTGAGAGACATCAGCCAAGGATGGTCTGAGTTCATCGAATTCGACTGAGGGTGGGCAACGCAAAGGAAACTGATACCATCTCACAGTTTCCAAACATTATTGTTCAGAATACTTAGACAATCTTTTCTTGTTTTCATTGGTGGTTTGAGTAGTTGTGTATATTTATTATAGAAATCAGGCATGTAAAATTTAACGGGTCCGGCATAGTAGTGCAAGATCCTACGCCTCCGTCGAGCTAGTGTCGCGCGATCGCAAGCATGCCTGCCGCACTTCCCTACCCGGACAACCTAGTCCACGTCCTTTTGAACCTAAAGGGGTTCCTGTTCCTTTTTGTGATTTAGT
This sequence comes from Melanostoma mellinum, assembly GCA_914767635.1. Taxonomy (NCBI): domain Eukaryota; kingdom Metazoa; phylum Arthropoda; class Insecta; order Diptera; family Syrphidae; genus Melanostoma; species Melanostoma mellinum. The sequence goes on along the minus strand of OU612061.1, from coordinate 8,873,890 downwards.
GGGAAACATATCCGTGCATATCGTAGATTAGGGTCAACATATACCGTTACACAGGTGGCGCCCAAAGTGGGGCAACGAAACAACAATTTTAATAATATATTCTTGTTTAAAATACAAGTTTTGAATATCCTAGTTTTTTTTTGTCAAGATATCAAATTGTTTGAACTATATCATAATTTATTTATTACGATGAATTCTCTGAACTCAAACCAGGTTGACCTAACTGCAGAGTTTTATTCTTAGTTAGATGCAACTATCTTTTGGGGTAGAAGTTATAAACACATATTCGATTTGATTATGGCGACCGGAATTATCGGTTCCAGAAACCACTATTCGTCAGCTGCGCCACATTCAGCATCGAAAGTTGAAGAAAACAATTTATTCCATCCTGAAGGAGTTCTTGAGACGACTCGAAATGTCAGTACAGGCTACTACTCTTCGCAATGCGCCTCGGTTCTGTTTCAGTGATTTTGACGTTAAAATATCGTACCATCTACATCGTTGCTTTACAATCTAATACACTACTATTTACGAACTTTACAAATGTGAGAACCATAGACATATGCAAACTTCAATAAAAATAATTTTCGTCTTCAATTGAGAAATAAGTTACTTTCATTTGGCATTGCGCTTTAGATTTTTTTTTATTGAAGGTTGATGGCATAAACATACTAGTTTTAAATAGGTTCATTTATTCTGAATTAATTACTCATTGCACAAACCCTAGCACTTTTATGAATTGAATAAAACCAAACTAAACAAACTTAATTGCGAATCAACATTAATCCTTTTGTGGAGAGATTGCAATTACACCTTTTTTTTTTATCAATATACTGTAACTATACGTAAACAAATATTAAATTTTAGAAGAAAATACTAAAACTTTCATTATCTAAAATGAGTCCAAAGACAAATAAAGCTTACAATACTAGATCAGGCAATGTTCCGCCAACCCCTGTTCAAGAAGAACCTTCTGATGTTAACACTAATGATCTTCCGTCTGGCTCGAATGCGAGTAGGACTAATGACAACCTTCGAGTTGAAAATAACGAAAACCTTGCAGAGCATATCCAATCAGTAGTTAACGCGGCGATTGGGCTAAGTAGAACTGAGGATCTTCGCAGGAGGAAAGAAGAATTTGCAAAAGAAAAGGAGGAAATGCAACAGATGGTTGATGCTACTGTTCGCAAGTATTTAAATGCACCAACTCCTACACGGAACCAAACCGAAGATTACGATGTCATTCGACAGCAAAATCCTCGAGAATTTAGAGCTACGCTACATCCTTCAGCCTCAACCCAAGCCTCTCGAGCAGAACAAGAGTATAGTCAGAATGTACAGAATTTTCTAAATCGAATTGAAAATCTTGACTTAAATTCGGAAACACCCATTGTAGCGCCTTCCAATGGGATACTTCCCACGGCTACTGGTAGTGCCACGTCCACCTCTACATCTAAACGAGTAGATTACCATAAATGGGGTCTGAAATTTGATTCGAAGAAAATGACGGTGGATGATTTCATATTTAGACTGAGTAGGCTAAGGGAATGTTACAACACAACATGGCAAGAAGTGTTTTTAAATTTTCATCAGTTTGTTACGGGTGATGCGGAAACCTGGTACTGGCTATATCTACACGCTCATCCTAACACCGACTGGTCTACTTTTCGAGTTGCGTTATTCGAACAATTTAGAAGTTTGGAGACGGACTCCGAATTATCTCGGATTATGTTTGATCGACGTCAAGGAAGTAACGAAAACTTTGATGATTTCTTCAGTGAGATACAAAAACTCAATACTCGTCTCTATAGACCAAAGACTCCGCGAGAGCTTATTGATCTCTTAAAACAAAATGTGAAGAGACGAATAGGGGAGCTTATCATAACTTTTTATACAAATAGCTTGCCGGAAATGGTTCACGTATGCAGGACTATCGAAAGGTATATAAACAAACAAGACGCTGCCCGGTAAAAAGCATGTCCGCCTACTAATTTTCGAAAACAGGTTGCCAAGTTAGACCTGGATTCAGATCCTTATGATCCACTGCCAAACCGAAATCTTTTCATGAACGGCTTCAAAATTATTACCAAGTTAGAGATCGTATTTTCAATACACAACCATCTAAGCGAATTTTAAAACTTCGGGAACGATTTAAGAAAAAAACCAAGGTGTTTAAGGCAATCTCTGCAACTTGTATCAGTGATGGCAGTGATAACGATCCGCGTCCATATGCAACCATTTCCATTTTTGGGAGAAACATGTTAGGTTTACTGGACACTGGCGCCAGTATAAACGCGCTTGGAGCAGGTTGTTTAGAATTGTTAGAAGATGCAGGGGTTTCGTTTAGATCCTTCAAGTCGAATGTTCGAACCGCCAGCGGGCAACAGCAATCCATTGTTGGCGAAATATCCACTGATGTTACTTTTAAAGGTAAAACGCATGAGGTTACCTTCCATCTCGTACCGTCGTTAGACAGGTATATTTGGGGATACAATTTTGGGAGTTGTTTGACATTTTCCCAAAATTTCTCTCAGAGATTACAACAAATAGTTCTGTGAATGGGCGTGATCCGAATGCACACAAATTGTCAGCGGAAGAGGCCGTTGTTTTGAAAAACGTGATCCAATTGTTTCCGTCCTTTGCTAAGTGTGGACTGGGGCGAACACATCTAGAGGAGCACTTTATAGATACAGGTAGTACTGAGGCAATAAAGCAAAGACACTATTCCGTGTCTCCAGCGGTGCAGAAGCTGATGTATGCGGAGTTGGATGAGATGCTGAATTTGGGCATTATCGAAGAGAGCAATAGCTCGTGGAGCTCGCCGATTGTCCTGGTACAAAAACCGGGAAAAAATCGTTTGTGCCTCGACTCTCGAAAGGTCAATAAATGCTCAAAGACAGACGCTTATCCACTTCATCATATGGAAGCACTGCTGAGTCGAGCTTCAGACACACACTTCATCTCAAGTGTAGATTTGAAGCACGCCTTCTGGCAGATACCGCTGGAGAAGTCTTCACGGGAAAAGACTGCGTTTTCTGTGCCAGGTAGGCCCCTGTATCAATTTGTGGTTATGCCATTTGGTCTACACGGCCCAGCCCAAAGGCTATGTCGACTTATGGACAAGGTGGTTCCACACGCGTTGAGACAAAAAGTGTTTGTCTATTTGGACGACCTTTTGGTGATTTCGAGTTCTTTTCAAGAACATATATGCGTCTTAAAGGAATTAGCTGAGTGTCTGCGAAAAGCTGGACTAACAATAAACTTAGACAAATCCAAGTTTTGTTTTAAGTATCTTAAATATCTCGGTTATATAGTAGGAGGTGGGTGTCTTAAGACAGATCCCGACAAAGTTGCGGCGATCCAAGAATTCCCTGTACCAAAAACGGCTCGACAAGTTCGTCGATTTCTAGGACTTGCCGGTTGGTACAGGAGATTCATAAAAAACTTTTCAGCCATCGCCACACCGATTTCGGACACGCTTAAAAAGGGAAAAACTTTCATATTTGGACCGGAAGCCATGGAAGCTTTTAAAGAGCTCAAACACTCTCTTACGACTGATCCTGTTTTGATAAAGCCCGATTTTTCAAAACCGTTTACAATTTTATGTGACGCTTCGACTTATGGTATAGGGTGCGTTTTATGCCAAGTAGATGAAGATGGGGTGGAGAGGCCGATCTACTACTACTCGCATAAGCTCAACGCGGCGCAACGTAATTATAGTGTTACGGAGCTGGAGTGCCTCGCGGCCGTCTTAGGCGTTGAAAAATTTAGGTCGTATGTTGAGATGCAAGAGTTCAAAATAGTGACTGACCATGCGAGTCTGAAATGGCTCATGAGTCAGAAGGACTTAAGTGGACGTCTTGCTAGATGGAGTCTAAAACTCCAACGTTTTTCGTTCGAGATAGAGCACCGAAAGGGTTCACAGCATGTAGTACCTGATGCACTCTCTCGAGTTCATTGTGTTGATGAGATTAGTTCTAGGAATATAAATGATGTTAACTCTTTCGATGTTCTACACGTAAATCTATTAGACCCATCTTTTAAGTCTGATGAGTATGTTAGATTGATTGAAACGGTGGAGAAGAATAAAAGTCAACTGCCAGATCTTCAAGTGACAGAAGGTTTTGTTTATAAGAAGGTCAAATTCAGTACAGGTAATCCAGTTGAGGATGACCAAACATGGAAATTATGGATACCTTCGGCAATGACGTCTCACTTGGTTCGGTTGGCACATGATCCACCCAAGGCTTCGCATGGTGGAGTTGCGAAAACGCTGTATCGCCTGCGCGAGCGTTTTTACTGGCCTAATATGGCGGCTCAAGTCAAAACATTCATCGTGGACTGTAGTATTTGTAAGTCATCTAAAGCTCCGAACTCAATTCTAAGACCACCAATGGGGCAAGCGTTCGTGGTGGAGCGACCTTTTCAACACGTCTTCATCGACTTTAGGCCCCTATCCCCGTTCAAAACAAGGTAATGCGTATATAATCATTTGTCTAGATCAACTCACCAAATTTGTGGTCATCCAACCTTTACGCAAGGCTACGAGTGAGTCAGCTATAAAATTTCTGGAAGAACATGTTTTTTCAATTTTCGGTATACCCGAATCGTTGTCCGACAACGGGAAACAGTTTATAAGTAAGGACTTTTCAAAACTTTTAATTTCACATGGAATTAGGCATGTAAGAACGGCTTCGTATTCGCCGCAGGCGAATGCCAGCGAAAGAGTTAACCGCTCAATCCTAACTGCTATACGTTCATACATCGCCCAAGAACCTAATCAATCCAACTGGGATAGACATATTTCGTCCATAGCAAGTGCGTTACGAACAACCACCCATGGCGCTATAGGAATGTCACCGCATGAAGCCCTTTTCGGGCAATCGAAAGTGGAACATGGGAACGATTACCTTCTTCTTAAGAAACTCAAAGCGCTCAATAACTCCGAAATTGAAATCTTACTAAAAACCTGCAAAATGAACTTAATTCATACGCACTTAAAAGAATCTTTGGCAAGTAGCCACAAAACTTATGAAAGAACATATAATTTGCGAAGTAAACAGAAAAAGTTTACCGTCGGACAAAAAGTGTTTAAAAGAAATTTCGTTCAGAGTGATAAAGCAAAAAAACGGAATGCTAAGTTATGCCTAAAATTTACCCCAGCGGTAGTTAAAAGCGTTCTCAGCAACAATTTATACGAACTCACTGACTCAAGAGACAATATATTGGGAGTATTCCACGCGAAAGATATTCGGATATAAACAGACCAACAGTCTTATATGACTTAACACTATAGCAGGATCAAATGATAGTCACGACTTTTTCAGAGCTAATAGTCCTTTTTCATTTCAATTTTAGTAAATCGAATTTACAAAATTGAAAAGTTTTGTAGGGACCCCTATACCGAACAAACAAACAAAAAGATTTAAAAATAAAAAGGATATAAATAAATAACCAACATACGGAATTCCACACGCAAAATCAAAATACTATAAAAGTAGCACCCTGTATATACTTGCGAAAAATCGTATTCGAAAAACCTATCGGCTGTGTCTTTCGTTAAGTACCAGAAAGGAAATAGTCGACATTTTCTTGCTGAGCCCTTGATTATCGATAAGTACAATCCATAAGTCTTTTCGATTTAGCTACTGGCCGAGAGTAGACGTTCCTCGTGCGTGATAAGTGGATAAACTTAAAAATTATACTCAGGCTTGTCGAAGTTCTACTTCTTATTAGTTCGTAAAGGAAAAGTGATCGCAGAGAAGACCGAGAAGAAATTCTCATCTATACGTGCTGAATCTCAGGCTTATTCCCGAGAAATTCGTAACCAACACTTCTTCGAGTGAAGTGAAAGTCACGAGACACGGGGATTGTCCTTCAAGCGTACCCACGTGTAGGAGCGAGAATTCTCTCCATTCCCTGGCATACACCTCGGCCAGTAAATCCAGCAACAAAAATCAGCGTTCAGTTGCAAATCAACTCGAGCTTCCATTGAGCGAAACCAGCTTACCTGTATCTTCTTACAATCACCATTTCATTTGATTGGAGCCCACAACCTCATTTACTTCCGTTCTTCCAAGATCTGTCAAGATCACCATCTGCGTAGAACGCCATATATCTTTCAGTCATCGCTTACAGCAGTAACCCATCGAGCACCTACTCATCCAACCTGTCCGCGCCCGAAAGCCCAAAAGCTTACACTTGCGCCCTACCATTAATCCGCTCGTATCAGATCATCGATTAATTGATGATAAAAACACCAACAACGCTAATCAATCAGAACAGAAAATACGGGCGAGGGAGTAAGTGGCAACGCAGCGCTAGTGCAATCATTACGTATGATCATGCGAGTTGTACTCACGTATCGATTAAGATAGGCTTAATAATCATATTGTAAGCTCTTCTGTGGTCAGTGGTAAAATTTGTACGTTGCATAACGAAGGTAAAATCAAAAGGAAAAAGAAAACAAAAAGATAAGTAACAAAAAAAAAATTAATCTCGAATAAGAATCGTTCAATTGCTTTAAGGTTTTGTTTTTGTATTTACCTAGCGATAAGCCTACCAGTGAGAGCTGCCCTTCAACGTATGCTGTGCACACCATCGTCGGAGTAAAAGCCAAATTACGATCGAGTAAAAGTAAACAAACGTAAGCTTGCAAAAGAAGCATTCTGGTGAGTCCAATTGTTCGTTATTTTGAAGTACATTATCTTAAATCTATTGAACGAAAAATAATATTTAAGAGTTGAAAATTTGAGCAATCTTTGTGTTTACACTCAACAATAACAAAAGAAAGAATAGGTACTCAAGAGAGAGTTTTGAAATATTGAATGCACAGTATAGTTTAGTTTAATTAATTGAAAAGTAAAAGAGAAATAGAAAATATTAAGAGAAAGTTAAAAGAGAAAAACAAAAGATAAAATGAATCAAAAAACTAAAATTTAAAGAGACACTAAGAATAAGATCATACACCTACATAATTGCATTGAAATATTAAATTGAATTTAAAGATAACGAAATTATACGCGTTAATATCGTAGAAAACCACAGAGAGCGTTGAATAATTAAGGATGTGTTAGTTTTTTAAGAGATCAAATATCGATACCCAAATAAAGCAAGTTGAACTTTTAAAATGAAACATACATTTTCTGGTGTCGGCAGTTATCATTTGTTGGCATGAGGTTTTTAAGTGAAATGAGTAATTAAAGTATTTATGTGGTGCTGGAAGGGGGGCGTGTAATGAGAGAGTATGTTCGACGGATAGCGGGTGAATCTTATTAATTCATTCCGACTTTAAATTAGGGGCTAGTGTCATAAAATGATTTTGCGAGACATCAGCCAAGGATGGTCTGAGTTCATCGAATTCGACTGAGGGTGGGCAACGCAAAGGAAACTGATACCATCTCACAGTTTCCAAACATTATTGTTCAGAATACTTAGACAATCTTTTCTTGTTTTCATTGGTGGTTTGAGTAGTTGTGTATATTTATTATAGAAATCAGGCATGTAAAATTTAACGGGTCCGGCATAGTAGTGCAAGATCCTACGCCTCCGTCGAGCTAGTGTCGCGAGATCGCAAGCATGCCTGCCGCACTTCCCTACCCGGACAACCTAGTCCACGTCCTTTTGAACCTAAAGGGGTTCCTGTTCCTTTTTGTGATTTAGTGGGAAACATATCCGTGCATATCGTAGATTAGGGTCAACATATACCGTTACACCAGTTTGTAACAAACAAATTGCACGCACTCTCACATGAATGGTCTTTCCGACAACCCGATTGGGATTCTATTAAAATGTTATTGTTTTCAAAGAATTTTTCAATTTGTTCAAAAGCAATTTTCTCTAACAATTTTTCATAAATAGGCATACTACTATTCACTGGTCGAAACTCATCACATTTTTTTGTATTTGAAACTTTTTCTATCGGGCTAACTACTGATTCTTTCCAAGATTCGGGGAATGTACCCTCTTCAAAGGATCTATTTATTATTGACCTTAAAGCTGGTCCTAATATTTCAAAATTTTCCAAATACATTTTGGGACACATACACGCACTATCTCTCTTATTTTTTAACTGCAAAAGTACACTTCGGATATGATCTAATGAAACAGTGTTTAATTTGAACGAATAACCCAAATTCGCGAAAAGATTAACATACGGCACACAAGGAATTGAGTTGCTTATTTCGATCACACTATTTACGAAAAAATCATTAAATTTATTGGCAATATCATTCTTATCCTTTATAACATTATTATCAAATTCAACACACGTTATCCTTGAATCGTCCTTTTTCAATACAAATTTTTTTAAACTACGCCACATTTCTTTTGGGTTCGATGCATTATCAACTTTTTTTTCTATAAATTTACGTTTACAGCGTATAATTTCTTTCTTATAACGATTTCTTGTAATCGTATATACCTTCCAATCCTCATCAGATTTGGTAAGAATTGCCCTCGCTCGTTTAATGTTTTTATTTTTTCTTAAACACTGTAGGTAATTACTAAACCACTTATTTTCACCAGTTTTTACATTGATTTCCTTAGTAAATTTTTCAACCACAGAATTTAATTCTTTCACAAACACATTTGATGCAATGTTTTTTGCAATTTTTATCACATTCTCTTGTTTCATGTTGTTCAGCACATTTAGCACACACTTAAGTTTTCGTACAGTCTTTGGCTACATGGTTAAAACCCCAACAGTTAAAACAACGTTTTACAGACACAAAATCATAAACAAAGCATCGATCCCAGCCAATGTTAAGGCTTCCTTTATTCATTATTTCTTTATAGTCATCACTATCTACTTCTAAAATTGCTTTATAAACCTTTTCATTTTTCTTATTTTTATTCGATGCACAAAAAAAACTTAACACACTTTACTGGTCCATTACTGGGATCCACTTGTTCAGCTTCACTTAATCCGGTGATAGCACCGCTCTGGCCAACAGCTTAGCCCTGATGAGAATTTAACTTTGGAGTTAAGACCTCCGAGCTGCCTTCTTCATCTTTCCAGCTCAAACCACGAAGAGCTTCATGGAGAACTGCAGGAGCCATCGGTTACGGTACCTTCGACTCGCGTGTATCCACCAGTAAAGGTGTGCGTTTGTATGTCAGATGGGACCTCCAGAATCCGTGCCTCTGCCGTAGTGAAACCTACGGGTGGATTTTCGCTTTTACGATTGCCACCTGGAGAATAGAAATCCTTTGGGTTATCTTCCATACTGTTTTTTGATCAATTCTTGGTTTTCATTCATTTCCCACATCCTTTTTCGGCATCGAGCTCGGTTCAAATAAACTACTTAAGCCCCCCCACCGCGGCAATGTGACTGATCGTGGGGAAGGTGATCACCATCAAGATCAACTCTTATAGCGTTACCACTCAGGAATTTGTAATTTCAAAGGATCCTAAAACCTGTTTCTAAAATCTTTGTGTAGCGCGTCCAAGCGAGTGACATGATAATTTTGACAAATGCAGAAACTGTAAGAATTCTTTTCTTACGCCTATATAAATGATATTGTTTTGATAAAGTTCAGATCTTCACCCTTCATAGCTGTGACTTCTGTTGGGAAAATAGAGCTGATTTTCTTAAAAACACTACTTTTTTCAAAAAAAGAACACAATGTGATCATCAATATTGTGTTCTTGTTCTGGGAAGCACAGGAATCAGAAAACAGGTTCCTTGTAATCTCTCCAGATGTTGATAGCAGATTTTGTTCCAGAGTTTTTAAATAGCTGACTGTTTCATAAGCTCCTTTTGGGCTATCAGTTTCAAGCCAGCTATAATTGATTTTTCTTCTGGTTGACGATTCTCATGCTCTAAACATAAACTTGTCTTGAATACAAGACTTCTCCAACAGAATTGATTGATTGAATTCGATTGAGTCCTCTTTTGGTTTGTTCATCAAGCCAGGATTGAACTTCGAATAAAAAATATCTTTTTATATTTGAACAGACTGCATGTGGGTTTCCTGCTTTCTTTTGGGCTTCTTCAAAAATGTCGAACACTATTAACTGTTCTCATTCGACTCTGCTTATTTATACCACCCTTGACGGACCTGCAGCATAATAAATGTTATTGATAGTATCGACATATTATACCTGATTTATGCAAAAACGTAAGTATGTACAAATGTACATACTTCCTAACAGGTCATCAGATGATATATACTTCGAAAATAGAAGCATATATCACCATTCAAAAATTTCCTCAAATAGAGTAAATTTCTTAAATCTATTTGCCAACAGTAATTTGCTGTCAAAGAGGAAAACCGAATGTATTTCAATAAAAATTTAATTAAATGAACTACATAATCGTCGAAACAGTACTTAGGTACGAAAAGAAATTTGTTGAGTTTTTTTAAGTACAACAGTACTACTTATTATAATAAAATGTCAAAAGTAACGCAATACTGTCTTAAAAGTTTTTAAGAACATGTGTTAAGGGGTCAATCGCAGAATTTGTCGAATTATTGATTTAAAGGAAGAAGAATCAGCATTACGTAGTTATAAGTTTGTAGGAAGCGATAACAAAGGAGCATTTTAGCCTTAATCTCAAAGATGAGAGACCGCAAAGTACAGTTCTGTTAAAAGTGTTGAACTAGTCTCTATTCCAGATGCGTCCATAGCGGAAGGTGACGTTCAACGGTCTCAAAAAAAAGCGTAGTCAATGTTTTTTCTTTCTTTTCTTTCCAACCTGTATTTTTTTGGCATGTTATGCAAGTCAACCTTTATACGATTTTAATTGTTCTTTACTTTTATAATTTTCAATTGTATTTATCTATCCCTACTGTTGGCGTTACAAAAGTTGTTGCTAACTGTTATTTGTTTTGTTTTTAATTTTTTCACAGGAAAATTTGAGTAATTTTTTTAGGTCAAATGATGAAAACGTAAAAAGTCCCGAATCGGGTAAAGAAACGTCAATGTCATCGAGCAGTTGTATAACAACTAACCCCCCGTCGTCTTCATCGCAGCCAAAGCAAGCACAGCCATATACACAACAACCGCTTCTACAGCATGGAATTGCAAGTGAAGTTAATGCCTGTTTAAACCCTTCTGATAATACGGCAAATGTGGCTGCATCACTAGGCATAGCATCAACAATTTCAACAACATCTGTAGAAAACGGACTCGTTTTTCGTGATGGAAATCTCATTTCTGGGCCCTTGGACGCCCTTATAGCACATATGGTGCCATCTAGTCAATATTATCCGGATCGGTCGTTTATATTTTCTTTTCTTTTGAGTGCTCGACTTTTTATCCGGCCTCATGAACTTCTTGCAAGAATCTCAGATACTTGGGAGAACCAACAGAAGCAATGTCCTACGAAAGTACAATCTATTGACGTTGTTGATGAGAAGTACTTACCCCAACAACAAAGCGTTTGTTCGGTGGGCCAACCGCAACAGTTGTATGCACCACAATTTGCCGACGAGCAGAGCTGTCAGAAGGCGATAAAATCAGCTGAAAACTGTATTCAATTATTGTCTGAATGGATTGATACTTTTCCCTATGATTTTCGCGATGAGCGATTAATGCAGCATGTCCGTAATTTGGCTCGAAAGTGTGTCTTTATCGATAACAGTTTGGGAAAAACCGTTTCAAGTATTTTGCAACAATTGGTTCAAAGACTGACCGTACTCGAAAAATACGAAGAATTTCTTCAAACACTTACCGTTAACGAAAACAACGTACATGAAGACTTGATCTCCCATCAAAAGTCATATTTGGCATCGGTTCATCATGGGGGTCACACTAACAGTGGTTATGCAGGATCAACATCATCCAGTGATCGGGATGACATGCATTCTTCGCTTGTGGTTGATTCCACCAATACTGCCCAAGCTATGGCATCCTCTTCAATGGTTGGTGTGCCTTTTAAGTCGTTATCATCTTCGTATACAACAGCCACTGGAACGTGTTATCAACATCAATCGATATCCTTCAATCATCATAATAGCCATCAAAGTGATAGTTCATCGAACTCAGTGAATATTCTCGGCCCGGGTGGAGGAATGAGTACTGGTGGTTGTACGAGTGCAAACACCATAAAAAACGGTGTTGAATTCAATGGGATTTCCGATTTGTGTTCCAACGCAGCACTGTTAGCACATCAGCTGACTCATATAGAATTGGAACGACTGTCACACATTGGACCAGAGGAATTTGTACAAGCTTTTGCTAAAGAAAATCATTTAGAATCGTTTAGTGATATGAAGAAAACCAGGAACTTGGAGTCATATGTACAATGGTTCAACAGATTAAGTTATTTCACTGCAACAGAAATTGTCAGAGTATGTTCCATTTGATCAGACTCGCATCTTAATGAGAGGTTCTAATAGTTTTTATTTTTTAGTTTCCAAAGAAGAAGCAACGAGTGCGAATTATTGAATTTTGGATTGAAACGGCACGTGAGTGTTTCAATATTGGAAATTTCAATAGTTTGATGGCAATCATTGCTGGTCTCAATTTATCACCAATTTCAAGGCTCAAGAAAACAGTAAGTGTGAACTTTTTAAAGTTTATTATTTAACTGTTAAAACTATTATTTATTTATCTTGAGTTTATTATTACTTTTTCATTCAAAGTTTATGTATTAACTTAAATTTAATAAAGTTAAATCAATTTTTTTTCCATTCTGGAGTTTCATATTCTTAGGGTGGAGTATCTTCATATGGAACGAAAAATAAAATTTTTGAGCTTAAATCACAGTGCATCGGGAGTTAAAAGATATGAGTTCATTTAAACTGCGAACATGAAATAATGAAAATAGTGGAAGGCATTCAATTTTTTTTAAGTTAATATTCCATATTTTTTTGTGGATTTGCATTGCTATCAAGTAAACCTTGAACGGGTTTGATCAGAAAAAATGAAGGCAAGTTTTACGGGCGAAGATAGCTTATACCACTTTGTGATCAATATGGTTTTACTGTGTGTATTTGCATCCTACGCTGAGTTTTTTGATTTGCATATCTGTTACGTGGGAGGTTCGTTGTTCGAATCCCAACAAAAACCAAAAAATGTTTTTACACAGGTGTCGCCTTTCGCGAGGTATTGGCAGGTCCTTCGATAGTAGTTTCATTGCCATGAAAAAAGTGCTTTCTCGATTAGTCAGAAAACTGTAGGTCCCATTCATTCCCCTACAAAGCATGGTTTTGAGAATACGCTAGGTCCCCGCTCTGTTAAGCCAACCTTTTTACTTTATTTTATTTAAGAATCTACAATTTTACGCTCATTTTGGACTAATTCCTCGCCAACCTTTTTACTTTATTTAATTTAAGAATCTACAATTTTACGCTCATTTTGGACTAATTCCTCGCGAAATGCGATACCCCCCATATAACAGGTAGATATACTAACCATACTGAGCAATTAGTTATCATGAAGCAAACAGAGAAGAACTGGTATATTTACGGCACCTGATGGGTGATGGCACACAAAAGAGCTCTGGTTGATTAGCAGGCTTATTCACGGCCCTTGGTAACATGTGAAGACAAGAGGCAGTAGCTCTGTTTGATCAGCAAGTTTATTTATGGCCTCTGCAAGTAATGGCCGGACGTTTCGGTCGGGGAATACATGCCTCAATAAATTGTATAGCAGATCACCTTAATTTCTGGTCTGAGGACTTTACACCTACTTGCCTAATTTATTGTTACCTTACTGATATTGCTTAGCCTCAGTCGATGACTGAATGTCCCTATGCAGATATGGCTGATGACTGATTAATCGATGATTTATATAAGGGTCATTCCAGCGAAACCGACACCGTTAGCATAAAAAATAAATGACTTAATTTATATTTGAATCCAAATCTGGAGAATACTTACTTACTTACTTAGGTGGGCATTACAGTTCGGGGTGAACCTGGACCTCAACCTACATCCTTCTATAACGACTTCGATTTCGGGCGAGCTCTCTCAGTTTTGCACTTTAAATCGGTTGAGGTTTTCTTCCACTTGATTGTGCCACCTTAGACGAGGTCTTCCCCATCCGCGATTTCCCTGCAATGTGGTTTAGAAATCCCGTCGAGCCGGGGCGTTTGGGTCCATCCGCTATACATGACCCAACCATCGCAGCCTCGCAATGCGTACTCTTTTGGCTATGCCCATGTCGCGGTACAGCTCATACAGCTCGTTGTTGTATCTTTTTCTCCATACATTGTTTTCGCATACGGGACCAAAGATCATTTGGAGAGCTTTTCTTTCGAAACGACCAAGGGTTTCCTCATCCGCTTTCGATAAGTTCCACGCATCCGCGCCGTGAAGCAGCACTGGGATCTCATCCCACTGGGATGGTCAAGGTCTTATACAAGGTTACCTTGGTTTTTCTGAAGAGGGTTTTGTTTCTCAATTGCCTTCTTAACCCAAAGAAGCAACGGTTGGCAAGAGTTATTCTCCGTTTAATCTCCGCACTGATGTTGTTTTCCGTGTCTACAGCGGATCCTAGGTAGACGAAGTCCTGTACTACCTCGAAGTTATGTCTGTCTATTGCGACGTATTATCCAATTCGTCTATGTTCTGTGTCCTTGTTTGATGACAACATAAACTTCGTTTTGCCCTCATTAACCATCAAACCCATTTTTGCCTTTTCAGTTTCAATACTCGCAAAAGCGCCTATGACATCACGCTTTTTCCTTCCCATTACGTCCATATCGTCTGCATAGGCGAGTAATTGTACAGACTTTTGAAAGATTGTTCCTATGGGGTTGACGATTGAGTTTCTTACAATCTTTTCAAGTATGATGTTGAAGAAATCGCATGACAGTTTGTCGCCTTACCTAAAGCCTTTCTCGACATCAAAGGTCTCGGTGAGTTCTCTACCCACCTTGGCGGAGCAGCGTGAATTCTCGATAAAAATCGATAAAGAGATTTTGAATAAGCGACGTTAAGGAGGCTTATCCCTCTATAATTTGAGGGTCTCCCTTCTTTAGGATCGCGAATGCGATACTGAGGTTCCATTCATCGGGCATGCTTTCTTCCGACCATATCATGCAGATCAGCTGGTGCATGCTCCTTTCCAACTGGTCTCCAGCTGCCTTGAAAAGTTCGGCATCAAGTCCGTGCAGATGGATTTGATTTAAGTTTGCATATGGCAAGCTTAACTTCCTCTAGGTCGGGAGGACGGCGTTCTTGATCATCGTCCAAGCTGAATGGGGCAATCTGCCTGACAGCGGAATTTGTGTCCTCATCGCCGTTAAGCAGTCTGCAGAAGTGATCTTTCCAGATCCTCAGTAGCAACTGTGACTCTACAACTATGATTCCCTGCTGGTCTTTACAGGCTTTAGATCGGGCTTGCCACCCTGACAGGATCTTTTTACTTGTTGGTAAAACTTCCGAATCTCGTTCCTGTCATGGCACTTATATATATCCTCAAACGAACGCTTCTCAATCTGCTTCTTTTTCTTTTTGAGAATTCGGTGTTTTTCCTTTCTTTTCTCCTTGTAAATCTCGTTATACTGGTCGTAAGCAGCCCTTGTTCGTTTTTCCATCAGCATTTGTCGTGCTTTTTGTTTGGCTGCATTTCGTTTTGGTTGTCGAGTGAAACCTAGAACCTCAGAGGCAGCGGTTTTAATGGCTTCTTGGCATTGCTGCCACTGGTCTTCAATGCTTAATGCTGACGGCATGGGATTCAAGGTTAATTGAAGGGACACTCGATTGGCAATCTCTTGCGATTGTAGCTTTCCGACGTCATATCTCTTCACAGCGTTAGTTCGTGCAGGTCGTGAACAAGATATCCTCATTCGTACCTTGGTTACAACAAGGTAGTGGTCCGAGTCAAACTTGGCCCCTCGGAAAGTTCGGACATCTAACACACTGGAAGATTGCCTTGCGTCGATCGCAACATGGGCAATTTGGTTGACGGTTGATTGATCTAGGGATCACCATGTACCTTTATGAATTTTCTTTGGAGAATAGAAAATTATAAACTCTTATGAAATGAAGAGATTACTTAAGTAACATTTAAATAATTCATTAAAGAGTTGATTGAAAGTAGATCCAAAAAAAAAACTTTTTACACTTGTATGGCCAAATATTACTCGTCCCACCCGTCACAAAAGTACTGTCCCAACCGTCACAAGCATTGAAAAGCATTTTATTTTTGTATTACGAGATATTACGTAAATTATAGTTATACCTAATCTGTACAATATCAGGAACCATATAAAATTTGGTTCTTTAGCAAAAGTTTCACAGTTTCTTGCCTATTGCGAATGGTATAAGTCAACTCGCAAAGGAGAGGTAATTTGATGTCCCACCCGTCACACTTTTTATGCCATCAATTTCTCATAATAATAATGATATTTTCAAACCTTTTTCGATGGTACAGAATGGAATGACTATTCAAGTATGCGATAATAGGCGTGTTTTTTTTCACAAAACTGTTATATAAGATGTGTTCAATGGCTTTTTTTAGATCAGAACAGCACAGCACAGCACAGAAGCAGGGAAAAACGTCAGGCAAGTTAGAATAAGCAAACTTGTCAAAATAAGCAACAACAAAAACGAAAAAAAACAACCACCAATTTTCATTCTTCTGATATTGATTTAATTTGGCGTATTTTCGTCACGAATAAGTAATTTTATTTTCAGCACAAGGCTAGGTGTTATTTTCCTAATTTTTTAAATTTTTTCTGAATTTTTCACAACAAATTAAAATTACAATTCGCTTAAAAACTACGAGCAAAAAGTCAACAGCTGCTTTTGACAGTTTTCACCAAACTTGCACGTGCTCAAAAGGAGGTGCAGAAAATGCTGTGCTAAACTGTTCTAGAACAGCTCATTG
Source organism: Melanostoma mellinum (assembly GCA_914767635.1). Taxonomy (NCBI): domain Eukaryota; kingdom Metazoa; phylum Arthropoda; class Insecta; order Diptera; family Syrphidae; genus Melanostoma; species Melanostoma mellinum. Next base: position 8,857,104 of record OU612061.1, on the reverse strand, counting down.
AACACAGAAAAGATCAGAAAAGAACAGAAAATTTCTCATTGAACACCAAAAGTCTGATCTTTTCTGTCTGAAACTGTTCTAGAACAGGTCATTGAACACTCTTATACATAACATCATTTTATATGCAAAACAAAAACAACATCCCCGACAACCAATGTTATGGATGAAAGGATGGTTAATGTCGATTTCCTTTGCAAAAACAAAAGCACTCTAAAAAAGTGCTTTTTTTCGTGCTCACTGGAACAGAAAAGACAAAATTCTTTTTTTATCACTGTATGTGTGCTATTTTTGACAGCCAACTCTTACCGTTTGGTTTGTTCTGCAATTTATATAGAAAGAATGTTTTCGAAACTTTATTAATAAATGCACTAGGAAGAAACTTCCTCATCCGAATAATTGTACACAACACTGTGAACAAAATTATTCACAGAATGCCTTTCGTTTTGTGTAAGGAATTACAGAATTTCAAACACTTCTTCGTTGGAATCAGAACTAGATGACGACTCATAAATATTTTGATAATTTCAGCTAAAATTGAGCGATCCATTTTCACAAAATAGTTTATTGTTTTTTTTTATTATCTCTCTTTCAGTCCTTTAACCAAAAATGCAAAATAATCAAACTGCAAACTGGTAAACGTCAAATGTTTTGTGTTGGTGTACGTGAAAGTGCGTGTAAATCTTGCCTCTGAATCGAGATTCGTAAAAGTGCTTTTTCGGGGCATAAAAAAAGTGATCTAGTGCCTCAATGTCTGCTATTATACGGAGAAATTTGTTTCATGAAACAACTTCGAATTCTTCTTTGTTCTGTCATTCCGTGTCGCAAGTGCTATTATACGATGAAATCCAGTTTCATGAAACTAGTTTCACATTTCTCTTTATCTTTCATTCGCTGTTTTTATTTTTGGGGGAAAATAGTTATCTAGTAGTGCCTGGTTGCTTCAAAACCTCTTCTATTGGCAATTGAAAAACAAAGAAGTCATTATTATTAGTATTATTACTTATTTTTAACCAAATAAACAAAAACACGAACAAAGGCAAAGAGAATAGTGATGTGTCGGTATCATAAACCGAGTCAAACCTAGTTGAACTCAAAGTCTGCTATTATACGGAGAAATTTGTTTCATGAAACAACTTCGAATTCTTCTTTGTTCTGTCATTCCGTGTCGCAAGTGTTATTATACGATGAAATCCAGTTTCATGAAACTAGTTTCACATTTCTCTTTATCTTTCATTAGCTGTTTTTATTTTTGGGGAAAAATAGTTGTCTAGTAGTGCCTGGTTGCTTCAAAATCTCTTCTATTGGCAATTGAAAAACAAAGAAGTCATTATTATTAGTATTATTACTAATTTTTGAACCAAATGAAACAGAATAAACAAAAACACGAACAAAGACAAAGAGAATAGTGATGTGTCGGTATCATGAACCGAGTCAAACCGAGTTGAACCCAAACCGAGTTGACTCGGTTTATATTTTTTCAAACCGAGTTGGCAAACCGAAAAAAAACCGAACCGTCAACCAAATAATTAAAATGAAATGAATGCAAGCATAACATAATCAAAACTACCCTCCTTTAGTTGCGGTCTGTGCCAAAAACAATGCACTTATGCATATAAAGTCCATAGTCGACCGGTAGTAGTATATAAAGCATCAAAGCAAGTGAGTTACTTGCGCAGGCATACAGAAACACACACACCTGTTAAACTAGATGTTTTTTTGTTTTTTGGATTGTCGTCTGTTAATAGGTAGACGGTTTTTATGTTTTGGGTACATATTGCTACTCGAGTTAGGAATTAATTGTCTGTAAAATATCCAGAGCCAAGTCAAACCGAGTTGGACTGCGCATTGCGTTAATTTCTTTCTTGTGTGACTTTTTTTTAATTCATTTTGATTAAATCCGGTTATTTTGATTGAAAATTTTGCTTTGTTTCTATTTTTCAAAACATATTATTGAAGGAAAAAGCGCAAATTTATTTTTGTAAACCGAGTTAGCTAACTCGAGTTACAACTCGGGTTAATCAAAATCCAACTCGGGTTAACTCGGTTTGTAAATTTTACGGTTTGGCACATCACTAAAAGAGAAATGTCAAAGCTGTTTCACCAAATCATAGCCCATGCGACACAGGGTAGCTCATTGTCCATCTCTCTTTTTCGAACTTTCGTTCTCTTTTGCACTTATGATGTTCGAACAGTTTCATGAAACAAATTTCTCCGTATAATAGCAGACAAACCGAGTTGACTCGGTTTACATTTTTTCAAACCGAGTTGGCAAACCGAAGAAAAAACCGAACCGTCAACCAAATAATTAAAATGAAATGAATGCAAGCAGACCGAGTTCACTTGAACATAATCAAAACTACCCTCCTTTAGTTGCGGTCTGTGCCAAACACAATGCACTTATACATATAAAAGTCCATAGTCGAGCGGTAGTAGTATATAAAGCATCAAAGCAAGTGAGTTACTTGCGCAGGCATACAGAAACACACACATCTGTTAAACTAGATGTTTTTTTGTTTTGTTAATAGGTAGACGGTTTGAATGTTTTGGGTACATATTGCTACTCGAGTTAGGAATTAATTGTCTGTAAAATATCCAGAGTCAAGTCAAACCGAGTTGGACTGCGCATTGCGTTAATTTCTTTCTTGTGTGACTTTTTTTTAATTCATTTTGATTAAATCCGTTTATTTTGATTGAAAATTTTGCTTTGTTTCTATTTTTCAAAACATAGTATTGAAGGAAAAAGCACAAATTTATTTTTGTAAACCGAGTTAGCTAACTCGAGTTACAACTCGGGTTAATCAAAATCCAACTCGGGTTAACTCGGTTTGTAAATTTTACGGTTTGGCACATCACTAAAAGAGAAACGTCAAAGCTGTTTCACCAAACCATAGCCCATGCGACACAGGGTAGCTCATTGTCCATCTCTCTTTTTCGAATTTTCGTTCTCTTTTGCACTTATGGTGTTCGAACAGTTTCATGAAACAAATTTCTCCGTATAATAGCAGACAATGTAACATATTTCGAGCAAAAAAGCACTTTTAAAAGTGCTTTTGTGTACCACTGGAAATCGACATAAGATTTGGTCGGGGATAGACTTTTGACGTTTATTCGAGTATCGAATGAGTTTTTCGACTTTTCATTTTTTAATCTTGGTGCGTCTAGAGACTTTCATGTATCTCGAACAAAAGCAAAATCGGTGGCAAAGGCTCTGTTCAGAAATGTGTAACTGAATAAAATCGTATGCCAACTCTTACACTCCGCAAATTAGTTGCAGAAAATTTTTGATTTTTAGAATTTCATTGACTTCAAGAGTTAGATTTGTAGATGTATATTAAGATACATAAAACAACGTACTAGCATTTAAAAAGGGTCTGTTTAGTAAGTGAAAGCACTTTTTGCATATTTTATTTTTATTTTCCACTCTATACAATTGCTTTAGGTTTTTAACAAACAGTTTTTGCGTTTTTGTGCGAATTTCGAAAAAATTCATTTGTTGCCTTTTATTGGTTTGACAACTGATCGAGAACACCAACCCACAAATAAAAATATGGAAGCGTTTTTTTTGGATATCATGTTATGTACAGTGATGGTCATTAAAATAGAAACGGCACCCATATAGTAATATAAGTATGCATAACTTTCTTAAAAGACATTTCTTCAGGTTGAAAAGAGGTTTAATTTGTAGCCCATGAATAAGAGTACACATTAAAATATTAATACAAGAAAAAAGCTAGACAATATCAAATACAAAAAAATAAACATGTATTTAATTCAAATTTTGTGTGGCCATAAAATTAGAAACAGAACATATAAAATGGTATTTCATTAAAAATCTTCAGCTTAACATAGAGTAAGTATTAATATTTTGTAGGAAATCCATTTCCTTGTATAAACGCAGCCAATCTTCTTTCCATACTTTCAGCCAAAGCGCGGCATCTTGATGGTGCTATACCGTCCTAGACTTCCTTAATATTTTTGAAAAGCTCGTCCGAATTTTTAGATTTTTTGGACTTTAATGCTCTCTCGACGTCTGCCCATAAGTTCTCAATCGGATTCAGGTCCGGACTTTGCGCGGGTCAATCCAAAACACTGGTTTTTGTATCCGCAAACCACAGCTTTACAAGTATGCAGTATGTTTTGGATCGCTGTCCTGCTGAAAAACATGACTGATGGGCATGTGTGGGAATGAAAAAGGCTCTATGACATTCTCCAGTATGCCTTTATAAACGTGTTGATCCATTCCACCGTGTATCCTTACTACCCAACACCAACCAAAACCAACACCACTCCAAGAAAATGCACCCCAAACTATTATGTATGGAGTGATGAATCTAAATTCAATTTGTTTGGGTCAGACCGTAAAGTGTACGTTAGACGTCCTCAGAAAAAAGAATTAGACCCAAAATACTCGCTGAAGACCTTGAAACATGGAGGAGGAAACATAATGGTTTGGGGTGCATTTTTTTGGAGTGGTGTTGGTTTTGGTTGGTGTTGGGTAGTAAGGATACACGGTGGAATGGATCAACACGTTTATAAAGGCATACTGGAGAATGTCATAGAGCCTTTTTCATTCCCACACATGCCCATCAGTCATGTTTTTCAGCAGGACAGCGATCCAAAACATACTGCATACTTGTAAAGCTGTGGTTTGCGGATACAAAAACCAGTGTTTTGGATTGACCCGCGCAAAGTCCGGACCTGAATCCGATTGAGAACTTATGGGCAGACGTCGAGAGAGCATTAAAGTCCAAAAAATCTAAAAATTCGGACGAGCTTTTCAAAAATATTAAGGAAGTCTAGGACGGTATAGCACCATCAAGATGCCGCGCTTTGGCTGAAAGTATGGAAAGAAGATTGGCTGCGTTTATACAAGGAAATGGATTTCCTACAAAATATTAATACTTACTCTATGTTAAGCTGAAGATTTTTAATGAAATACCATTTTATATGTTCTGTTTCTAATTTTATGGCCACACAAAATTTGAATTAAATACATGTTTATTTTTTTGTATTTGATATTGTCTAGCTTTTTTCTTGTATTAATATTTTAATGTGTACTCTTATTCATGGGCTACAAATTAAACCTCTTTTCAACCTGAAGAAATGTCTTTTAAGAAAGTTATGCATACTTATATTACTATATGGGTGCCGTTTCTATTTTAATGACCATCACTGTACATAACATCTTTGTGAAAAAAACACGCCTAATGTCATATTCAGTGCGTATATCATTGCCGTTTGACAGAAATGAAGCAAAGTGTAGGCAAAAAATGAGTATAAATGTCCCACCCGTCACAATAAAATGACCCATAAACATGTGGAAAGGAGCTGCAGTGAGTAAACAACCTGATGCTGCCTACATTATTCTTGCTGTTATATTTTTCTCGGTGCACCACTTGTGTGGGTGGTATGATGGTGATGAATAGTATATTCTTAGCTCTGTGTTCTATTCGAGGTAGCATGAAAGGAAAACAGGAGAAGATTTAGTAGGGATTGTGTTTTGTGAACCGTAATGCAGGGGAAAAACGGAGTCTGAAAACGCATTCCACATACGGGCGGGTTGATCAACCAAAATATGAATGTTTATACTTGATTGTATGTTCCAAGGTGGGTTCAAGTTAATCTGATACCTATTCCTAACGAGGAAAAAATGCAACAAATTTGAGCACATTTTGTGATAAAAGCGATGAAAGGGTGTTAGACAAGTAACATTTCGAGTGAATCAATCGATTCTATAATTGAGCTATCACCTCTCAGTCATAAGGCTGTGTTGTGTACCCTATCACTGTGCTAAGTAAGCACAATGATGTTTGAGAAGCTTCCTTCTCACTTATTTACTTCGGTGGACATTACAGTTTGAGGTGAACCTGAGTTTCAGTCCACATCTTTCCCCACTCATTTCGTTTTTGACACACTCTGTCAAGTTTCAAATTTTTTTTCGCGTTATTTTTTTCTTCCACTTGATTGCGTCTCTTAAGACAAGTTTTTCCCCTTCTTGCGACATACCTGCAGTGATCTTTGAGCTAGAGTGTTGTAGTCAATCAGCTCTCCATGTCTCAACCATCGTAGTCTCGCGATACGTACTCTTTGAGCTCTGCTCAAGTCGCGGTACTTCTCATACAATTTGTGGTTTAATTTTCTTTTGCACACATTCCCTTCAAATACGGCTCTAAAGATCTATCGGAATATTTTTCATTGGAAACGACCAAGGGTTTTCTCATCCGCTTTACTTTCGTGTCCTATAGCAGAAGTGGGACGATCATGATATTCGAGGAGCACCTGAAAGAATATGGGAATTATACTCTAGCTTTGGTTGGATAAAAGTTTTATAAGTTGAAGCCAGTTCAGAAGGTAGAAAAATGGTTCCGTCGTCTTAAGAAACTTAAGAATTTTTCAGCATTTTTGCTGACCTCAAATATTTGGTCATTCGAACAAATTTACATTTCTATATATATCCTAATTTTTTTCTCCTTTCTCTTTCGTCAGATGCAATTGATTGGTACCAAGTTAGTTCCAATTGAAATGTAGTCTTCAAAATTATTTATGTAATTTGTGACTGCAAACGATTTTAAGGTGGTGATTTTATTGAAGTCATAACTCTTAAGTGATTTTATTTTTTATTTTTTAGCCCAATAAGTTAAAATAATTTTGTTCTATAATTTTCACAAAAATAAAAACAATAATAATTTTTAATTCAAATGCAAATGTTCATTTTTGTTGTTTTATCCACACATTAGTGGTCGAAAATACAATCGGCTAAATTCTCCGTACTCGAACACCAAATGGATCCAACAAGTAATTTCAACAGCTATCGATCAACTCTAAAGGCAGCTATGTGGCGTTCCGAGGGTGCTACAAATGAACGAGAACGTATAATCATTCCATTTTTTAGTTTACTAGTTAAGGATTTGTACTTTTTAAACGAGGGATGTTCGAATAGGTAAGTTAAAAAAAAAATGACTAGTAAAGTCATATCTTAATTTATATAAAAACTAAGCAAGAAACGTTTGTTACTCATTAAGTTTTGGCCAAAAATATAAGGCATTTAAACTTTATGGTCCAATTATTTTGAGTTAAATTCACCAGAATTTTAAAATGGGTGATCCAAAAGCACCCGGGCGGCGGCTGCATCCAAAATGATGATCAATAATATTTTAGTACTTGCTTTCAGTAATTCAATGTTGAGAAATTCATTTGATAAAAATGTTTATTGAATGAAGCAAAACAATAGAATATTTGCAAGTCTTAAGAGGGAACGTCACTGTGACAGGCCAAAAAATTGGGAATTTTCTAGCTTGGGTATATTTTTTCTCAGGATCGGGTAAAGGAATATTTAAGGAGTATACATTAAAGTATATGTACACAAAATTTTATTGAAAAATATACAAAATTGATTAAGTTACATGCATTTAGATTTAAAAAAAAAAAAAAAAAAAATCTCCTTCGTTGTCCCAACCATATCACCTTTGATGACTAATCTGAATTTGAAAAATGAAATTTTTTTTAAGAAGTTATCTGCTATCGTTGTGAGTAGCAGTTCTTTAATTTTTATTTTCGCAAAATGGCGGCGTGTTTGATTTTTTTCTCAATTTTAGCTATTTTTTTTTTGTAGAATAATACTATTAATAGTAATTATAAAACTTTTAAGAAACAGATTCGCACCCAAAAAACATCACCAAATCAAAAAAAAGGCTTTGAATCAAAGAAAAAAGGGAACAATTTAGGACTAAAGGCGTTTTTCTTAAAGTCAAATCTGCAACGCTTTTGAATAAAAATTGAATGAAAACTCCATTTGAAATAAATGCTTTTTGACAATGATTTAAAAGACAGGAGACCTGTAATTCTAAAAACTATTAGCTCTGATTTAATTACGGATGGCTTGTCTTTTAAATGCTTAGTGACCATAAGTGAAAGACAATATGCATTATTTCTAAATGAAATTCTTCCTTGAATTTCAATCGAAATACTCTGAAATCAAAGCTTTGATTCATTCAACCTATTGCGCTCGCTGCTTTATTTTAAGTATGCATGCATTTGATTCAAAAGCGACACCTTTTGCTTCAAATACTTCACGAATTTCAAGTAAATAGGGGTTGTATTCGATTTGAATCAAATATGTTTTCAATTCGTAATCGCACGTTTGGTAATTTTCATTATTACCAAACTAGATAAACTAAAAAAATTGAAATAAAATAACAAATTTGTTCAATTAAAGTGACACATTTTATTTATTTTTGAGAAAGTGTTATTTATTGAACACATACAAAATTACAAAATTGTAATAATTTGGTCATCAATGGATTTTCAGTCAGCTGGTTCTAAGCATATGTTTGTACATAATGCTTCTCAATTTATCAACTGCACTAGTCCTTCCGGTGGGTATTCTCGTTGTTGTTCTGATATACTTAAAGTAAACCACTCCCTTTGATATTGAACTTTATAGGTTTTGAAGATTCTATAAAGATTTGAGTATTTACAATTTCATATTTAGTTAGCAACTTTTTTCCTATTTACAAACGATTTTAGAGCACGCAGATCTTGAAATCGGATCCATCTCATCATCGGCGTTCTTTTGAATATCGTAAGTTTTCGAATTCGCCAAAAATTTCACTTCACTTCACTCTTTTACAGAACTTGATTCTTTTATTACTAATATGCGAATGCCGCTATACAGATTTCAACAATGAAAACTCCAATGAAGTTCAACTGTTGGTATAGAAAAGCGTTTTCGTTTGCTTCAAATCTGTTTTTACTTTAATTTTAAAGTATTTTAATTACGAAAATGCAAATGCTGTTTTTTTTTCAAAAATTAAAGCGTATTCTCGTTTATACGTTTTCTTTTGATCTAAATTCGAAAAAGTAAGATTTCGAATCAATGGAGTGAACTATTCAATTCAAAAGCCAAAGTTACTTATCTGCTTTTGCAAAAGCACTTTGTATTTGAAACAAACTACTTTCGATTCAATTTAAATGTGTTGCTTTAAAAACGCCAACAACTGCAATTTTAATGCTTTCCCATTTAAATATCGGACACAGTTTTTCCCTCAGTGCACAGACTTAGCTACTGCGATTATTTAATATTAAAAAAAAAAACTTTAAAATCGGTTCATTGGTCTTTAAGAAATTGATGGAACAAGGTCGAAAATAGTCGCTCTGAGAAAATGGCGTTTGAAGTTTTTCACGACTTTTCTTTAAAAATCAGTTTCATCTTATTTTGAATTTCACGGCTAGTGAAAGTTATTGTTCCTTTATTATATTGATACTTACATCAAACTGTCTATTCCAGAGCCATATGATTATCATTTAGCGGGACGCGTTAACTGACCGCTCTACTCGGATGCACTAGCTGGTCCCACGAAATTGCCTCTGCTGAATCAATTTTTTATACATTGAGAAAATGTTAAAAAAAGAATGTCGATCTTTTTCACTCGTCACAGTGGTGTTCCTAATTAACTAAATCCACTAAATTGTGGTTAGTTTTTAGGAATGCCTCATACTTTTGGCCAAGGCTTTTTACTTAATACTTGCTTCTGATGACCAAAAGTTAAAGTTTGTACCATTCAAAAAGTAATTCTTAAATTTTTATTTAGTCGCTGATGTTGGATGATGGTAAAATTTTTTTTTTAGTTGAAAGCACCTTTTGTATAGATCTCTCAAAGGCACAGAAACTTACTTCTTTGCGCATATTTATTTATATTTATTTTTTGTTTTTCTTTTTTTTATCAAAATTTTACAAAAAGTTGTGATGAACTAGTACTATAATATAAAATCTAAATAAAACAAACTGCTTCTTTTAATTTTTGCAACAGTTATAATTGAGTTAATTTTTTTCTACCTTCTCTTACGAATTCATCAATTCTTCAGAGGGCCGTGTACTCGTATTCCTTGAAATCAGCAAAAAGAAGAGGGAAAGTTAGGTTGAGAACTAGTTTTTATTTTGCTATTGTAACTAAGCCTGTATTTAAAAAAGAAATATAACCTGCGAATCAATAAAAATACATTACCAGTTTAACCGTTTTGTAATCTGATTCAGCTTGGAAAACCTACGGTATTAAAGTAGTTCGGGCTGCCTTTTTCTTTGGTTCATCGTAATTAACCGATGGAAGTTTAAATAATTTAGTTGGATCACAGTTTCCACTTCCAATATCTCCCTTGTCATGACACCTTTTTACTGGCGATTAAAGGTGCTTTGAAGCAGGTTTCGCAATGCTGCAGAAAAAAATTTTTAAGATAACAATTAAATATGACATTACGACTACAAAGAGCTAGCGCTCATGTTTAAAAAAATAAACATTAGTATAAATAAATATATTGAGTTACAATTTATTGTATTAAAAATATATGCATTTAAATGTCTGTATACTTACTAATAATAATAATAATAAATGGAAAATTCGAAAACTCTGTGCGTGATGGATTTAAAACTAACGCTCGCCAGTCTTTAAGTAGATTCCTGTATTCCCAACTCAATTTGAGCTTAAATCAAGCAAATTACTTTAATGACTCATTGACCTACAGCGAGATCTCCTTAATATTTAAAGCAAGATGTGAACTCTTAGGACTCAACGGAGCACCCTACAATGGAAGTTTCAACCAATTCTGCTCTTTATGCAATCTTAAATCTAAAGAAGACTGTTTTCATTTCTTTAGTATATGTCCAGTTTTTGCATCCCAACGGCTATCATATTATGGAAAAAGATCTCTAACAATGCATGAAACAACAAAACTTTTAAACGAAACAGACTGGAAAACCCTTGCATCATTCTTGAAAGAAATATCCAAGTATAGGATGTTGCTAATATCAGAATTTGATTAGTTATACTTTTTTTTATTATTTTGTAATGAAAAGAATCTCTTATATACATTTAATCAAAATTGCTAACCTAGCTGACGCACAGTGGGCCCAAATGGCATTTATCGTCTCAAAAATGTTTTTTTCGAAAGTAATGTGGGAGCTGAAATTTTTATGCAAATTAACCAAGGAAAGGTCAAATTTCACAGTGCAAAAAAAAATTAAATGGATTAAGCTGCATACTTTTAGGATATGACTCTTTATAAAGTGGTCATTTCATATAGCTTATTGGAATGACGAAATAAAGAACGTTTTTAATAGCCTTTTCTTTGGCATTTTATTATGTGATTACATAAGAGTTATATAGCTTGTAATTTAAGCTTTAAATATCAGTAAACTCTTTTCTAAAAATATATTTTTTCTTCGATTTAAATTAACATGCTATTTTGTTTTTTATATATTAATTTTTGATAAAGGTTTTAAATGGTTGCGCTACCTTGCGCTGTGTTCTTGCATAGTGCATTTTATTCCTTAATACATTAGTAAAAAGGCACAAAAAAAATGTTTTGCCCCAATTTGCCCCTTTTTCGAATAATGACAACACGACCCCATGAAGTACTAGAGATAAGACTCTGAATATCTTCAGAACGGCTCACTTAATGAAAAAAATTATTTTGACCTTTTTTGTAGAGCGTTCAATTTTCTACCTAAATAATCTGTCAGTTTATTTCTACAATGCTCAAATGTCAGGCTACAAAAATAAGAAAAAAAAATTAATTTTTTTTCATGTTATTTGTATAGAAAATTTAAATTTAAAAACAGGGACCTCTTAATGTTAATATTAGGAGCTCAGAGGTCTCGTTTTATACCTTCCTGAAAGTATGAAGCCTGTTTTATCATTGAAAAAAAAGGTTGCCCAAAAATGACACACCCCAATGCACATTGATGCTCAAAAATTTGATAAATATGCATTTTATACAGCTCGCATTTACGTTGAAAAATATAAATGGTTATACATGCCATCTTCAGTCCATAAAATACTAATTCACGATCAAGCTATAGTTCAACATTTTGGAGTTCTACCAATCGTTCAGCTTTCTGAAGATATACAAAAAACACGTAACAAAGATTACAAAAAAATAAGGATGACGCATTTAAGAAAATGTTCAAAAACAACAACAAATGAGGATGTCTTTCATCGGTTGTTTTTGACATCAGATCCTCTTATATAAAGTATATGATAACAAAATACAGCTGAAGCTCTGAGCTTTCTGATGAAGCCATTCAGCTTCTAAAGAACTAATTTTTGTTTACATTTTTGTATATTATAAATTGCTATAGTTGTCTCATTGGGATCTATATTTAATGTACATATTATTGATCTTATATTTTCTCAACATGTGTATCCTAAGCATAAATAATAAATAAAACCAAAATTTTTACTGAAAATCCACATTTTGATTCGTCAATATTGTAATTTTTGAATTTTAAGTAAACTTTAGATACCAAAACACTAAATAGATCTTAAGAACTTTTAAATTTTATGATTCTCTATATATTAAAGATAATATATTCCAAATTTCACTTAATTACTCCAATAGACAAAAAAGTTACAGATTTTTGAGACGCGAAACTGCATTTGGGCCCACTGTGTGACGGCAAGACCATAGCTTAAAATTCATTCAATTGTTAACAAATGTATCAAAACATCGAATCAATAAATGAATACTTACTTACTTACTTACTTACTTACTTACTAATATTAAATGAATGGCTTTTATCATGACAAAGGTTTTAAAAGGAACTAGTCGAGAGAAATACCATAGTAAAAATGTTACATGAACGGCGAACGTTCCGTTGCAGTGAAACGTCCTTTTTGACCGCAAATTACAAACAAATCAAGTTAAAAATTAAAAACACATGAAGACAAAATTTTAAACTTGAAACTTTATTAAAAGCTACGGATCGCAGTTTCGGGCAAGGATAGTTCGCCCATTATCAACGCTCCACGCGTGAACAAAAGAGCAAAAAGATAAAAAGGGAGCTACAAATTAAAAACAAAAAGGTATAAATTAAGTGCAAAAACTACAAAACATTATTTAAGAACATACATTAAATCAATGACAAAAAAGTTAATCGTTAAGTACATACAATGTAAGAAAATGGATGGAATTATAATAGAGAACAAGTTCGATTGTATAGCTCATTCGTCAATATTATGTAAATTTTCGTTATTTGAAATATACAAAGACTCATATGCATCTTATTTATAAGGTTGGCTAACGTGTTTGATGAGCTTGTAATTGTCCAACGGACTAAATGTGTGGGGTATCAAGATCTTTATCAAATGCGTGTGTACCAAGGGCTGTGTTTGTGGCTTTCTGTTTAATGTACCTATGGTGCTCTTTTATACGGGAATGAACTTCTCTCGAACGTTACTCTCTTAGGGCCGGTTTGTTCAAGCTTGGTTTTTTCTAATCAATGATTATTCCAGATGATAATCATAGATTCAGTTTGTTCACGAAATATTTAATCAAGGAATCTCTGGTCAGAGCTTTTAATCATAGATTTTGCTAACCAGGCAATTTTTCTGGGTTAGCTCCATTTAAACAACGATTAACTGATCTTCAGTTTGTTCAGGCTTGATTTTTGTTCCAGTTACAGCTATCCCTTCGAAATAAAAAATTGTCAGGCTGACATATCACATAAATAAAAAAAGGATGGGTTTGGCTGAAGTAATATTTTATTTAGTCGTAAATGGCAATATTTTCTTCGAGTTTTAACTCCGCTTCTTGTTCTGCACTGCTTTAGTCAATGTTCTCAGCTGTGTGGTTGCCTTGTTGTGCAGCTTGCAGGGCAGCATTTTCATCATTTTGTGTATTTTGTACGGAAGCAGTTTCTTCTTGGACTACAGCTTCAGCTTCGCGAACTTCTTTTTCAAGTTGTTTGACAATTCCCTGCTTTCCAACCAATGCAGCTTCTGCAGCACGAGCAGCTTGCAAAGCCTTTTCAGCCAACTGAGTTGTAACCTGATGGTAAGACTGTTGTCCGTCTGCGGTTTGAGCATTTGATACTGCTTTTGCCTCTTCTGCAGCTTTGAGAGCTATGCTAGATGCTTTTAGCTTTGATGACCCACTCATAGCTCTGATTGATTGGGAATTAGTTTAGGGCTCTTTATTAAGGTCTTCCAAGTCAGCATACCTATGTACATGTGTAAAATGAAATTAAATTCAAATCTCAATAATTTTGACAATCGAAAAAAAAAAACAATAATTTCCTTGATTACGTTTTGAAATATAAACTGGAAAATGGAACGATTTTTGAATAACCCATGATTTGCTAACCAAGCTATGTGTAAGGTGAACAAACATTCTTTGTTATCACAGATTCTTAATCATGGGTTAAGAAGAATCCTTGATTACCAAATTGCTTATTTAACTCGCTCTGAACAAACCGGCCCTTAGTCTGCCCAATATATTTGCGTTGACATAATTGGACAAGTAATCTGATAAATCCCGCTCTTATTTTCCATTTCTGGCTTGTATTTTGTTGTGCCAAACGATGTACGTAATTTGTTGGTATTGGTGTGCGCTAAAGTCAAACCAGCAAGGTTAAATGATTTACCTAACCGATTCGCGATTTCGGGTACATAACAAACAGCGATGTGACGTCTGACGTGTATTTGATTGTGTTATTGAGAGATTTTGAGAGAAAAGAGTCAAACGATCATCTTTTTTAACTCTTTGTGTTTGCCTTTTCAATAGACGATCGATCTTTTTGAACCCAATTATGTTGGCGATGTTAATGATGCGGTTGTATTCTGTCATATTTTTTGCGGTTTTATTCAATTTACATAATAAATACAGCCTGAACCGCTTGACTGATTTTCTTCAAAATTTATAGTTAAGGTATACAGAGGGGAGCCTACAGAGGGGATTTAGGAATTGGGCTTCTATGTCTTGAAATAACTGTACCTGTTATTCAATAGATATGAGAATACTGATTTTACTCGAAAACGGCTCCAATGATTTCTATTAGGTTTTGTTTGAAGGATTAGTTTTAGCACGCGCTTTTTCAGCTTCCTTAACATATCCCTAGCAAAAGTTCTTTCACATACCCTAAAAAACTTTTGAGATTTTGTAAAAGAAGAAGGTGTTAAATCATAAGGATCTTGATGAACAATTGTGATCACCTCTTCGAGGGATTACACGATCCGGAAACTTTTGCCTTAAGAGATCAATGACTTCGTTGCTTGTGTGGCACGTAGTGCCATGCCGTCTTATTAAAAGAAGACTTTGTCCAGGTCAATACCAACCGTTTCTAGCAACTAAAAATCATTAACCATTTCCCTATAGCGCAATCCATTCATTGTAACTGTTGTTCCAGCCTCAAAAAGGAACATCTAATGACTCCGTCGGACGATAAACTGCACCAAAAAGTTGCTGTATAGAAGAGAATAGAAAGGCTTTTCAAAAATAAATCTTGGGTTTTCCGAGCCTTAGATGCGACAATTTTAATGGTGAAAATGGGCCTCATTAGTCTAGATGATTGTTAGATGAAATTTGCTAGACTTTTTTTTATACTGAACTTAAATAATTTCAGTGCTCCATTTTTATAAGTGGCGTAGTTACTTGTCAATGTCAAAAAATTACAGCCTTAAAAGTGGCAATTATCGAAATCGCAGGTAATTCCAAAAAACACCTCTTATTGGAAAACCCTTTACATATATGATATGTTATTTTTAATTTTAACTTACGCCAAAGACCTTAAATAAATGTTTACCATTAACTATAATTCTAATTCTAGTCCGGTCAATTTATACATAAAAATATTGGTCAAATAAAGAAAATTCCGACAGAGCCAAATTTTCGTAGAGACCTTAGGTTTACCACAAAGAATAAAGTGTCAAAAGTCCCAATCAGTCCCATATGTGCTTAAAGACTTATTCGGGGTCAAAGGTCAAAATTTTAGGTTTTTTGGGTTTTTCTCGAAAACGGTAAGTTTTATCGAGAAACACCTTAGAGCAAAGTTGTAGATCTTAAAATTCTCTATAAAAATGGTCCTTATAATTTTTCTCCTTAAAATTTCTCTTAGACCCACTATTTCCCAGATATTGCGCTTTTAAGAATAACGTTGTACATAATATTAGCGCATATGCCACGTATATACATATTTAGGTGCTCAACCAAGAAAAAATGCCAACTCGTGTCTCCTTTTATGTCTTCATTATACTATTCTAAGAAAATATACTCTCAAAAGATCGCCGCCCGATCCCTTACCGAATCCCCTCTACTGGAATAACATCTGGCCTTGAATATGGTTATGTGTATTTATTACAAGCGTCTACTATTGTAGTTAGTGCTGATCAATAAAAAAAAATGTTACAATTTTGCTTTATTTGTAATAAACTTTTGACTGAAGATGAAACTGTTTTGGTCAGTCGTGGAATCCCAACTTT
Source organism: Melanostoma mellinum (assembly GCA_914767635.1). Classification (NCBI taxonomy): domain Eukaryota; kingdom Metazoa; phylum Arthropoda; class Insecta; order Diptera; family Syrphidae; genus Melanostoma; species Melanostoma mellinum. Next base: position 8,840,854 of record OU612061.1, on the reverse strand, counting down.
AATCGATTCAAGTGTCGCGAGAAGTAATGAGTTTACTGATTATTTAAGAAGCCAAAAGTCCATTACAATTCACGTGGATTGCAGAAAATCATATACCCGAATCCCGAAAAACTTCAATCTCTGCATCAAAAAGACAACGTTAGAACAGGCTAGTATTTCAAAAGTAAGTCCACCCCATACTAGAGCGCGAATAAGTGATATATATAGATAATGATTTTTATAGAGAATTTTAAGATCTACAACTTTGCTCTAAGGTGTTTCTCGATAAAACTTACCGTTTTCGAGAAAAATCCAAAAAACCAATTTTCACCTTTGACCCCGAATAAGTCTAAGCACACATGGGACTGATTGGGACTTTTGACACTTTATTCTTTGTGGTAAACCTAAGGTCTCTACGAAAATTTGGCTCTGTCGGAATTTTCTTTATTTCAATTGTCTAAATTGACCGGACTATTCGTTTTTTCGCACCTAGTTTTCTACATTTTCAAAAATAGTTCACAGTGGCAATTAGTGTGACCACATGCAGTTAGATTAAACAACTCCCAAGGATTGACAGTTAAACTTCAAATGAATGTTTCTTAGACATACGTCCTCAATATATGAATACTTTTTTCGGAGTTGGATCTTTTTGACAGTTGATAATGTCTTCTTTTAAATCTTCTCCTCCTTCCAAAAATACTCGCACTGTGTTTTATAACATTATAACATATTCATAACCCCTTGATGTGTGCGCTAACTATAAAAAACCAAAACTTATAGCGGTCTTATGCAACATAAGTTAATTCCCTCGAATTAGCAACATTTTCGACCTCAGACATCATACTCGAAAGGCCTTTGCCGGAAGGGTTACTAGAAGGTTGCGTGTTTGTTAAAACTTGTTTTTCAAAGCGAACCATTCGTTCCCATCCCCCTCCATATAAGGGGATGCTGGTGATATGAACACTTCAACACATTATAGGTCCAAACCTACAATTCGTATATTAATTTTTTACGATCTTTTTGTTTTACTGGTTCACTTAGTTCTTTGCTTGCACACTTCGTTCTGTTTGCTGTGTCTTCCTTGTGTCTTCCAACTTTCACATTCATAGGTTTTTTTTTTTTTTTTTTTTTTTTTTTTTTTTTTTTTTTTTTTTTTTTTTTTTTTTTTTTATATATAAAAAAGAAGAGGCTTTTTTTTGGTTTTTTGTATTTTGTAGTTTTTGTTTTTTTTTTTGTTTTTTTTTTGTTTTTTTTGATTTTATGTTTTTTTTTTTTGGATTTTTTGTGATTTTTTTGTTTGCCACTGTGCCCACCCCCTATAACCTACGACTTACACGCTAAACCTGTGTAAGCCAGCCATTGGCGACTCGCTATCAATATCAAATTCATGTTGTTGCTCCGACAACCACCAGAACATTTTCGACGTTTTAACAACGTCACGACGATCGCGATCTAAAACCGCCCTACTGAACCAGAGGAGCTCTTCAGCTTCTCCGCCTACTGCGGTGACGTCTCGGTTGTAAAGGAGCCGTCGTTCCACGGACTTCCGGCAGACGTGGTAGATCAGCGGAACTGCCAACCTATCCTGAATCAGCCATACCATATCAAAATAGAGGAAAGCCTCCGGTGGGACAAATCCACTGAAGCGCGTTTTCTCCATATATTCAGTGTTGGGGTAATAAGCCCCAAAAATCAGACCATTGGTCGAGGTCATCGCTCTTGCAGTGTGACCACGAGTCAGTTTTATAATGAAGTTGTCGATCCTGTTTATTTGAGCCCCGTTGTAAAGGACCTCATTAGGATAATATTTTCTGTACTCCGACTCTGGTGTTCTGTGCAATCCAAGACAGGTACGCAGACACTGTCTCTCAAACACCCGAATCTTCTATTTGAGACGCTGTAACATTGAACCACACGGGACACCCATAGACAATCATTGGCCTTATGAGGGCCATGTAGCAAATCACTTTCACTCTGCTATCAAGTTGTCTGCTGTGAAACAGTCGCCTTGTCAGAGCAAAAGCTCCTCTAGCCCTGGCCAGAGCCGCATCCATATGTTTGTTAAAATATAGATACTGATCTAGCCAGATGCCGAGATACTTGACTACTACTTTGTTTGGCAGTGGGTGGCCATCTAGATCAACGATCACCAGCTTTCGCCAGTTCTTTCTCGTATCCCATGAGGCCCGAGCCAACGAGGTTCTAAACACAATTGTTTCCGATTTCTGGACGTTGATTTTCAACTTCCAGTCATCGCAATATTGCTGGATCTTATCGAAGTCACGCTGCAAAAATATTGTGATGACTTCGATCTTTGGACCTGTTCTGTACGCAATAAGGTCGTCGGCGTACGCTATAGCATGGTGAAGAGAACCAATTAGATCGCCGGTGAAAATGCTAAATAGAATAGGAGAATTCACCGCTCCTTGTTGCAGACCGTTCTGTATTTTAAAAGTTCTGGTAGAAGTTCTATTGCAACTTTTCACAACAAACGTTCTACCATGAAGCATGTCATTCAGAATATATAGTAGTGGTTTACTCATGCCATATCTGATCAACTTATAAAAAAGACCGTCTAACCAAACGGTAGCGAATGCCTTCTCCAAGTCAACCAGACATGCACCCGTACACTGATTTTTAGCTTTGTTCCATTGAATATCTGATACTAGTTTAGACGCGGCATGTGTGGTATCATGGCCCGCCTTAAAACCGAACTGATTTTCTGGAATAATATTTTTGTCCTCAGCCCATGTGGACAGAGCTCTATTGAGAACTTTCTCGAATACCTTGCTGATACTCGGAAGAAGACTAATTGACCGGAGATTTGCTGGACTGGAACCATCCTTACCTTTTTTAAGGAGAGGATGGACCACTGCCGTCTTCCAACGCACTGGATAATATGCATTATTCAGCGCATTGTTGAACAACGTGGTGTATATGTCCACCGCTTCCGCAGGGAGGTTTCGCAGCACAACATTGGGTATGCCGTCGACTCCTGCTGACTTCTTTTTCTTTATTTTGTGAAAGATGTCCAAGAGGTCCATCTTAGAAACGAACAGGGTGTTATCCCCGTTTCGCTGGGCGATGACTGCATTTGCAACTTGGTCGTCATTGAACCTATTGAAACCAGGATTCTCGGATCGCCAATGCGAGATCTCGTCTCTAAGATAGAAGTGTCCAACGAAGGCTCTATTCTCAAGGTCGTAATTCGGGCGAATGCACTCATTCACCTTATATACTCGCTCGAAAACAGCACCCACAGTCTCTACCTTCTCTTGATCATCTTCCACTATAAAGTGGTCATCATCCAAAATGGCGTCATCTGGATCTATTCCTAATGTCAGAAGTAAGTCTTTGTTCTCTGTCGTCCTTTGGAGTTTCATACTCTGAAGGTCATTTTGATCTTTTCTCCTAAAAATTTTATTTATTTCCGGAAACATACTCGGGTTGTTGGACTGTACAGCCCGAATTTTGTTGTTCCAGTAAAGAGATATAGATATTCTGTAATTTTCTTTAACAAGTTGTTGGAGATTTTTGATCTGTGACTTCAGAGTTCTAATCTCCAAATCGTGTCGGTTAGTAAACCTCCTGTGCAAGAGTTTGAGTCTTGACAGGAGTCTACTTTTTTGTTTGTAAAGTGCGTCTATTGTCGCGTTTCTGTACATGTTCGTAGGGTCATGTTGCCTATATTTAGGAATTGTCATGTCCATTGTACTACGGATTGCATCCTCCATACGTTGCAGGTACCCATCGATCTCAACGTTCGACAGATTCCTGTTGCATGGCGGCGCAATACCGTTCGAACGAAGTTCCCTTGAGACGGCACCGGAAAAGCGCGGCCAACGTGTCTTACCGTAGTTGTAAGAGTGCGTCGGCACGTACTCCTCCAGTTCCACAAGGTCGTTCGGAAGCAGTATGGCGGCGGCAAGTCCACAGTGGTCACTGTCGTACTCAACCGTCGTCAAACAATTTTTCGTCCGTCGAAGAATGTCGTCGGTCAGTCTCAGTCTTGAGTCTAAAAGCAATAGATCCAAATAAGAGCCACTACGAGGATATGAAGGCCTGTCAGTAGCCGATCGTAGCAGATCGACTTTACACTCAATGCTGTGGAGCCCCAGCCAATTGAATAGCTGGGTCCCCCTTGGATTGGCTACTTGATTTCCCCAATCTTGGTGTTTAGCATTGTAATCACCGGCCAAAAGGAAATAGTTTTCTTCTGAGTTCAGTTTCAGACATCGAAAAAGTGTTTCAAGCTCTGTTATAAAACATGAATTTTGAGAAGCCTCCGGCGCATAGATCGCGACCACATACAAGCGCCTCCCCTGTTGGAGAGGGATGCATACAATACACGCTTCCAGCAACTGGAATCGGCGTACTTCACCACTATATATTACCTTATGAGCAATGCCCTTACGTATGAAGATCGCAACCCCACCCGCGAAAGTCCGAAAGTCGAGTTGGGTCGGTCCCTCCTTACGATAATGTAATTGTTATTCGTCAATTTGTGATGCTGATTTAGCCTAGTTTCGGTAACCATACATACATCGGGACGTTGGTCTTTTAACAGCTCAGAGAAGTTGGCTCGTCGTTCTTCCCTAACTAGCGAATTCACATTCACGGCTAGGATCTTGAAAGGCCTCTCTGGCAGCGCGCCCGTTAACCCAAAAATTGCACAAGCGAAGGCACTGCACGGTAGATCAAGTCCACCCTACGCGCCTGCTCACTTATTTGCCGTGATAGTTCACTCATTTGTGCCTGAATGACACGCAGAGCGACCATCACCTCTGACTCCCCAGTCGCAGCCTTAGACACAGATGGCTGTGTGGCCGCTTTCTGAGGAGGCTGTACCGTTTTCCCAGCCCCCCACGCCATTTGGGCGTAAGAGACTTCGGGAACGATGGCCCTTGGAATTGGTCTGGCTGTTTGCCTTCCCTCATCCTTAGTTGCTGTTGGAGCAGCTTTTTTTGATTTTTTAATAATCTGGTATCGAGGACAACCCCGATAATTAGCAGGGTGCCCATCTCCACCACAGAGTACGCACTTCAGTAGGGTCTTGTCTTCGACCCTTGTCTCACCGAGCTTACACTCTTTGTCGTTGTGGTTCTCTCCACACTTGACGCACCTCGACTGCATTTGGCAGTTGAATGCGGCGTGCCCGAACCGTTGGCAACGAAGACATTGTAAAATGTCCCCGTGCCTGTTTAATTTTTCCCATCTTACCATCTGGTAGTCTAGGACGGAGATTTTCCTTAGACTCTCCAAACGGCTATTGGGTGATAAAGTGACGAGGAACATCGTCAATAGCCGCTTCTCCCGTCTTGCCTTGGCCGTGGTGAACGACTTGACCCCGATGAACTCGAGATCGTCGCCCGCCAACCTGCGGAGTTCAACTAAGAGCTCCTCTGGGTCAGAGGTAGGTTCTACCCCTTTCAATAACATGGATTTTGGTTTCTCCTCTTTGGGAGTAAATGTAAAATGTTCGGTGGCTGTCACTTTCAACAACTCCCGAACGATCTTATGGTCACCAATGTTTTCACATTGGATCGCATGCCGATCTTGACCTAATCGTTTTATAGTAAATTTATCGCCAATGGCGGACTTACACAGATTTATAGTGGCTTTCAACTCCATGCTGTGGGTATTTATCGGTGGCACTCTGCCTTTTTTTGTGGTCTTTTCTTGTGGCTGCTGCTGTTGTTGTGCTGGCTCTTGTTGTTGTTGTTTCCTCTGTTGCTGCTTTGATGGCTGCTGCTTCTTGCTGGGGATCGTTGTCGCGGCTTTTATAGCCGCGGTCCCTCGTGGCTGCTTATCGGTAGCAGTTTTTTTTACTTATTTCAGCTTTTTTTGCTGACGTCCCGCGTTGCTGCACGGGTGCAGTTTCTTTATTAGCAGCCTGTTTTGCTGCTGCTGACTGCTGTTTAGTTGCAGTTTTGTCTGCAGGTGCTCTATTTTGCTTTGGAGCATTTTCTTTTGGCACAGACTGTTTTTTGTCTTGTCTCGCTTTCATTTTTTCTGCGGGCCTCTTGCCTTGCCTTTATCTCGCTTATCTCTTTACTAAGCTTCTCCATCATTAGAGTAATCGATTGTAGTCGCTTATCTTCATTTTAATTTTTTTCATTTTTTTCTTCCTCGTCCTCTGCTAGGGCAGCGAAAGAATTACCGCTCCCTGTATAGCGGCCTTCTCCGCCGTTTGACTCGTATTCAGACGTTGAGTTTAGGCTTTCCTCGCTATCAGAATTACTGGTTGACATCATACCTTCAACCTCCTTCTCCTCCACCGCCTTTTTGCGACGGACCAGATTCGGCTTCGCTTGTATGCGTCGCCTTCTCTTGATTGCGGTTGTTGTCGCTGTTGTTATTGCGGTTGTTGCCGCTGCTGTGGTTGTTGTTGTTGTTGTTGTCAACATCGCCTGACCAGATGTTGATAGACCAGACTGGTCCATCACATCAATTTTTTCTCTTATTTCTTTCAATAAACGTTCACGTTCTTTTTGCTCCGCAATTTTGTTTAACCAAAAAAGTTGAACTTTTAGGTTCGCGTGGGGATCGATCCCGGGTCCTTCCACGCTGGGTACTTGCTGCTAGACAACCTCGGCTACTGCCTTAGTTGAAATTCACTGAACTTTTTAAACTTTTCTAACACACTCCACTTGTAAATATACTCACAGCTAAAGTCGTCAACACGTCTACGCTCGATAGCTGTTGCTGAACGACTGATACTGAACACTCTACCACTGCACCACGGCCGCCCTCCACATTCATCCAAAATAATCTATTTCAATGAAGGAAAACGTTTTCATTTTGTCGCCTCGTCAGCAACATTTTCTTTTGTTGGAATCGATTTCCAAATTTTTCAATGATTTCCTCGATTTTAAATGCACGAAAGTGCGACGGTCTTCTGACCTTATTCATTATAAAACTGTTTTTTTTGAGCTAGACGAGTAAATTCTTATTTATGGATATGAAATGACTTAGACAGGCAGACATCTTTCTAATTCTAATATTATTGTCTTTGCACAAACAAGAGCACACTCTTCGACAGATAGTCGGAGGAGAATCGACAGTATTCAACTGGTGCAAATGCATTATCGCTTGCATCCACAAATTGACCGTTGGGTTTAGTTCTACATTCAATGATATTTAGATAGGGAAGTTTAATCATTATCCTTTGTAGAAAGTTTTGTTCGTATATATTCCTCGCAATAAAATTTTTATCTTAATTAAAAAATGTGGAACTTACCCAAGCTCTAAAATCTTTTTATTTTATTTTTGTTTAGCCTGTAGTGCCTGGAGTAACTCGAGTCTCGATTATCTGTTGGAGAGTTTGTGATGTTGGTTAAGAAGTAGCTCTCCAGGGTAGAGAAATTTAAGGTTCAGTCTGCCTAATTTATCATGAGTCATGTCCATTTTACGGTCAACATAATCGTGCTCTAAGCATGTAATTTGGAACACCATGGATCGTTCGCATCCACGAAGCCACTATATAGTGCGCGTAGAAGAAATTTGCGCTGCTGTGGATTGAAGTGTTGAAGAGAACTCGAATGAGTCGATTCGCCATCGTGTACAGCAATTCGAATCATCGAAAATTTTTACGCTATTAGCGCTGTGGGGTCCATTTGTCCAACTTTTAGTGCTAATGGCATAATACTATCTTTGATTTATATTTGAAAAAGCAGCCTTTATGCGTAGCATGAAAATTATAACTAGTCCATCAAAAAACTCAAAAAATGAGTTAGTTTATCAGAGTATTTACTATAGCGTTCTTATATGTTAGACTTCATTTTGTGTTGAGAAAAAGAAAACAAGGTAGAGAATTCCCTTGCAAACTCAACGGCATCTCTTCTTAAGTTGATTCAACAAACACCATTTTATATTCAGCTAAATACGTGTATCACAGGCAAATCTTATGTTACAAAATCAGCAATGTAGATAAACGGACATTGCGGTGCAAGATAAATATTTTTATTCAACTATTTATAAAAATGCTAACTCTGCCAGATAAATAAACCCCTTCTTCACATTTCATTTCAAACATTTTGCTTAGTGCGCATTAAAATTCTGTGTAAACCTGGAATTCAATCTACGCCGCGCCGTAAGTAGTACTGGGATGATTAAGTTCTTATAAATGTTTGCCCTAGTCTTTCTAGAGAGGGTTTTATTTTCCAATTGCTTCTTAACCCAAATAGCAGTGGCTTGCAAGAATAAGTCTCCGTTTTAACTCTCAATGATATGATTTGCCGTTCCTATAGCGGATTTCAGGTAGACGAGGTCCATTACTATCTTGACGTTTTATCTGTCAATTGTGACGTTTTGTCCAATTCGTTGATAATATCTGTCATTATTTGGGGCATGCTTTTGCTTTCTTCCGAAATATAATGCAGACCAGCTGGTGCATTTTTCTATCCAACGGATAGATCGGGGCTATCTGTAGCCTCAGTTTTATCTTATTCAAGCTTGCATTAGAAAAGGTTAACCTCTTCTTGGTCCGTAAAACGGCATTCTTGGTGAACGTCAAAGTTGAACGGGACATCCAGCGTGACAGTGGAGTTTGTTAGTTCATAGCCGTTAAGGGGGTTGCAGAAATGGTCATTCTCGATTCTCCACTGCGGTTCTATCAATATATTTTTCTACTGGTATTTAAAGGCTTGAGTACGAGTAGTGACTATTTTTTTGGTAAGACTTCCGAAACGCATTTCTATCATGGTATCTCTCAATTTCTTCAACCGGGCGCTTCTTAACTGATTCATTTTCCTTTCCTTAGTTTTCTTTTGCATTTTCAGTCGTCGTTCTGTTTGGCTTCGTTTGTCTTGGTTCTTCATGAAGCTATAGGTTTCTTTTAGGCGCTATTGAACTCAAATGTAGTTGAAGATACTCATTTTTAAGACGAAATGCAATCATAATTATCTATGAAAGTTTTCATTCTTTGATATGGGAAGTTGCGACAAAATTATCCTTAATCTAACTCGCATTTCAATGTACTAAGTCTTTTCTTACTACTATTCCAAGTTGCAGCAGTTGCCTTGGCATAATGTCACTATTCTTATTTTTACTCAGCGTTTTGAATATAATTCTTAATTTTATAACCAACATTGTAAGTTTGTTTTGTAAGTTTAAATTTAAGATAACCAGACATAAAGAGTCAATAAATCAAGATTTTGTGGCCAGTTTATGTAGCCTCTAGTCGAAATCAACTTGGTAGGGAAAAAGCTTCCGAACTGCAATATTCGGATTTTCACGAACAGACTGGCTTTCATTGTCCACATTTTCTACCGTTTTTGACGTCCTTGGCTGCACAAATTTTGGATTTCACAAGTTTGGATCCAATGAGGGAGATTCATGACTAATCGTTTACATAAGGAAAGTTTCGAGTACTACAGAAACTTCTACATGCTACTCGCTACATCACAGTATTTTAAAACTTTCACGCTCTTAAACTCTTTCAAGCGTATATAAACTTTCTTTTAAGATACCCAATATATCAAGTGAGATTTTTTTTATTTTCTGTTTTTTTTTTCGAGAAATTCTATGAAGAACCATGAACAATTTCTTTTGAATTTTTGGTCATGAAAGTAGTATTCTTTAAGTTTTTGTCACTTTTAAGATTATATTTTTTTTAATAATCTTGTTTTCCAATTCAAATTTTGCTTTTTAAGGTTACCAAATGGACACATAAATTTTGAGAAATTTCGGCAGCTCGCTAGGCAAGTTATGGAATTTAATACGTGGAAAAAAGTCATCTGTCCTTTTGAGAAACTTCCGAAAGTGATAATGTTCCTACAATTGAGCCCAGTGCTTAATGAAAATACCCTTTCGATGGCTTCTTTTGAATGTGAACCACCGGAAAATAACCAAGAGAAGGGAAGGTACAAAACGCTTAAGTCGGAAACAAAACAGCAACAGCAAACGTAGTAAGCATTTAACATTTATTGTTGCATTTTAAAAAATAGCCATAAGAGTATTGAAAAGAAATATAAACAAGCCACCATTTTTTAAGTTTATTCATAGGTATAAGTGAATATACGAATTGCAAGATGAATGTATTTATATAATTAAAAGTAATTTAATCATTTATAGATTTGTTCTTTATACGTAGAGTAAGCAATTTTGTTTGGTTCCTTTTTTTAACAAAGAAAACAGTTTCTTGCAAATTATAGACAAATGAAGAAGTCAATCCAAATAGCATGAACTTTACATCTTTTTTTCATTTCTAAACAGCAATTAGCATGATTTTTTTTTATTTTCAATAATATCCTTTAAAATCATCTATATAGTCTTAAGTCATATAATGCATCTTGTGCAGTCCGTCTGATTTTTACAAACAGGAAATTTTTTGTCTTAACTTTACATTTTTCTAACCCTTTTGTAATCTGGGAAAAACCGACTAGAAAATGAATGAAGTATACTACTATTATGTTTATATTTTGAAGAAAAAATCTTTTGGTTAGTAAATATCGGTTAATTTTATGACTAAAGCTTAATGGTAAAGCTAAGAGGTAATAACGTAAAACAAAATTTGATGGTTCAACCAAAAGTTGATTTTATTCAAAAATGAGTAGTGACTACTGTAATATTCTTTATTATAGTGAAACCGCCGCTCAGGTCGGTGGCAGGCTGCCAATGAGAAAATGAGTAATAGTTTTGAAATATGATTTAAGATGAAAAGTATTATCGACCCTCGACCTATGTCTTAGACTTGTAGGTGAATGAAAATTGAAAAAAAGAATTTGTGATGTTTCTTTGTTTCCAGCTGGGGTATAACTCAGCGGGTCCAAGGTGTTCCCCAAGGAAGAGATATCAAGTATTGGGTTGCGTAGTGTCCAACTTCTCTAAATAAACAGCCAACTCGGAAAATGGTTACTTTAATTTTATAAATTTTATTTTAGTTGGAAATTACTACAATATATAATGTTTTTATATTAGGTTCGAAATTTAATACAAAATATAATGATGGTTTTCTTTTTATACAAATTAAATTTTTGTGGTTGAGCAAAAATAGCTCCTGGAAATCTGGTTTCGGCTTAGGAAGCGGCTGGCGGCGTTCTTCTGGTGTGTAATCTTGTAGGTGGCAGGTAGCAGGTTAACAGTGTTGTTTCGCACTCTACTAAACTTTAATCTACTCGGTTAATGCCAGTATAACTGCTCAATGTAAACTGCCCATGCAAGCACGTCCGGAATGACATCAAGCAATCTACGTTCGGTAGGCTTGGCCCATGCAAGACGTCCCGCACAATTATTCGCCTGGCTGCTACCTAGGCTGTTGTTCTACACTAAATTGTCAGTAATATTGATTGACATAAAAGTGCCCATGCAAGCACGTCCGATTTTATATCAACCAAATCACGTTCGGTGGGCTGTCCAAATAATTGCTTGGCCCATACAAGACTTCCCGCACAATTATCCGCCCGGCTGCTACCTAGACAACTCTCCTACAAACTCTCGGTCTTTGTTTGTATCTGCTGCTACTTCGCTTGCTTCTTATTTGCTGGAACCACTGCTTACACATTGATACTTTACTCAAATACTACTGGTACTAAATACTTGACTGGATTATAATTTTACTGGAACTGGATTTCACTATGATTGAACTTCACTCCACTGCAACTCGAACATGATTTTCAACGCTTCGTTTGCCTTTTCTCATAGACTATTCGGAAAGAAGTAAATGTGACTTCTATCTAATAAACGAATATCAACGTCATCGGTTTCTGAAAGTAAACAAGCGAACACTTAATTTAAATAGTCAGCCCTTCTGCCATGCAATTGGCATACGAGCAACACAAGAAAATAATTTCAACCATACAACCTATCGTATGCCATGCAGTCATTGCGATGCAATACACAAAAGTATCATTTCCCCTTTCGTATAGTCTCGGCGCACATTTGCATGAGTGAAATTTAACCTTGACTGTTGCTTCGGTACGTGGTCGGTTTGTACGTATTAACAAATGGCAAAGTGTTTTGCCTTCGGATGCCTTCGGATGCCTTCGGCTCAAGAAGATTTGTTGACATTTTTCTCGTTTGCTAAATTGTAGGGGCGAATGGGAGTATGTGCTTGGTTCGGTCAAATAAAATGCGGCACGTGAAAGTCGGATGTTTTAGGTTGAAAATTGTAACGCTTCATTACAAAATTATATTTAATATTTTAAAACCAAGCCGTGAATTATGGAAATTATTGAAAAACAGAAGCAACATATAAAGGAACGAGTTTAAAATAATAATAATTTCAGTTCTGTGCATTTATTTAATGTATCTGAAATACACCTTTGAGGGTTCTCAACTCTTCAAATCAAGAGTCTTATGAATATGGCCCCTTTTGTCTTTCAAATTTACAGTGATTTCATATATATTTATAATTAAACGAAGTAAATTTTTTTGAGTTGATTATTTCTAGTTTTTTTTAAATTACTTTGCACCTTGAACTATGACATAAATGTGTATGTATCCTACAAGTGGCAAAGTTGTAAGTGGAACTCAAAAAAAAAAAAGGCCTATTGTAAGGGCTTCTAGTTCATTTGTGGCTGATGACGTTGGATTTTTTTGGACTTTTTCCTCTTATATTCTAGAAAGTTTTGATAGGCCCGCAAAAATCGACCCGCTACCTATAAGAAAAAGGACGGGATGGTGTGATTTGAACGAAAACATTCAACGCACTTGAAACTATCTCCCGTGCTATTTTGTCAACACCTTACCTGCAAGGATTTTGCCGAGAGAGCTATAAGCGCTCTGGGTGCAATAATAATAATTGCAAGGTAAGGATGGTGTTTCTTGAAATGCGATTCTACTTTTGTATTAACTGCTAAACATATTGGTTGCAGGGCTTTGTTTACAATACCTTTCTCACCCCACTGATGTGTACTTGTTGAGTTGCTGGCAGTGGCTTGTATGATTCTTCCTGCCGCTTCTGCGATGAGCATGATTAGGTAAAACGAGATTTCTTCAGACAATTCTTGCACAACATCAGCCTATGAATAGCTTTTCCTCGGTCCGGACCTAAAAGAGATAAATACTTATGCAAATGCACGAACGATGCTTACTTTTAATTGCAAAAATTGCAAAATAGTGCTATATCCTTATCCATCCCGGTAGCTCTGGCCACGATTGACTTTTTTTCATCATCGCAGCTAGTAATAGCTGTGAGCATCGCCACCGACACTAGTCTTAAGAAAAAAGAAATTTCTGTTTTGAGGAACCTAAAGGAGTTCTTCTGAGATTTTAATCCCATTTATAACGGATTTAATATTTCCTTTAACGCTTCAATAAGTCTTGTTGTCTATTGGAAATGTAACGAAGACGCGGATATGTTTATTCTGAGGAATGTAAATCAATATCAATTTTAAAAACCAAAGTTGTATGTTGCTTCACCACGATCTCGTTGGCCGTTGACGTAGCTGTCTTTGTCGGTATTTTACTGGCCGTCCCCATATTTGTAGAAATAGCCGTTTCCGTTCATGGAGAAAAAGAGCGTAAAACTAAGAGCTGATTGACCTGTGGTGGGGGCCTAGAAAGAGCGTTTGGCACAGAGTTTGATTTGCCAGGAGTATAAATCACCTCGAAGTTATACTCTTCTATTCTGGCTGTCAAACGTTTGCACTTTGCATTGTAATTCCTATTACTTATAGTGTAGTTGGTGATCGGTGAATAGTTTCCTCTTCTAAGCTCCGTATAAATAGATACGCAAATTGTGTTGTGGCCAAAAACACCTGGTACAAGCAAATGCAAAAACAGCAGCATTTGGTTGGCCTCAGACATGGAACAATCCAAAACCGGGAGGCTTGCCGACGATTTCTGAGGTCAACGCGGCGTACCCCACAGGCGGATCACTAGTGTGAAGCGGAAAAGTGGGAGAGTTGTGATCGCTTCAAGATCACTACTCGTAACGCCGAAAATGAAAAAGAAGAAGAAGTGTTGTGGCCAAATGAAAGCACGAAGTTGTTTTTCATTGGTTGCATAGCCTCCTTCTGTTTTACTTGACGGACGGGACATTAATACAATTGGTCTGTCTTTACCGGGTTCGCTATGGGACAGTACAGCTCAAATTCATTCGTCGTTGAACGGCTTGTTGAAATTGGGAAAGGCCAATACTTCTGCTGAGGTTTAAAGTTGTCTAAGTGCTTCAAAGGCTTTTAACCCATCATCGTTAAGTTGAATTGCGACGTTTTTTGGTTGATTGGCTCTTGTCTGGGAAAACTGAACGCGGGTCATAATAGTGAGAGGCTTTGCGATTTTCGCATAGCCTGCGACAAATAGTTAGAATGGTTAAATCCAGTTTGAATAAAAAAATATAGTTTATTCATTCCATTTTTTCTTTATAACTGTATTTGTATAAAATACATAAAAAAACTACTAAAAGTGCCCATATTATTGTTTTATTCAAACAAACCTTAAATTTAAAAATCTTTTTTTTTTTTTTTTTAATTTTACCCATTTTGTATTTTTTCAAATATCATAAAATCTATGGGTTTTAGAGTTCACTTATTACTAAGTTTTTTTTTATTATTGTTTAGTTCATCTGTAAAAAATAAAGAAACTCCATGTTTATCAGGCATTTTCTTCAAAAAAATGACCTCAAAGTCAAAACTTTGTTTCGGGAAGAAAATTTGAGCAGCACTTAAAATTGAAAATCTGGCAACCCTTAACCTGTAAAAGCTAAACTCAAATACAGTCTTAAAGGCTGTTATTTCTACAAAAAAATAAAACTATGATTAGGTCTCTATCATTAGTATTGACAGAGATATTGAATTTAACATAGGTCAGGGTACACCAGCCTTTTCTTAAATTGTCAAAAAGTGATGTCAAAGTTGAGAATTGAGCTTTACTGTCATACATTTTTTTTCTTAGAATATGACCAAAAATCACACCCCAAAGGATGTTACACGAAGTACGGAACACCCTGTATAATGCAGCCGCCAAGCATTTACCATCAATGAATTGATCATTGACCACCACCATTTTTTACCCTTTATTTTTATTCGGTAATTGTTCACAAATTGGTCGTGGAGGTCGAACCCACAAATGGCTTTATTATATGACACCAAAGGTTTTGGCTAAGGAATAACTACTTTGTGTCCTGAGTTTTAGTTATCGTCAGTAATGTTAGTAATACAATGAACATATTCCATGGTAGTGTCATTTTTATATCCTGAAAATCAATTATGATTTACATTTCATTCATAACTGTTGGTTAGTTTATGTATGATATTTTTTTCGTGATTAAATATGAGTTCTATAAGTTAGTTTAGTTAGTTAATTTAGTTTATTTTTAATTCCATATAATTAAAGTGTACAATTTTCATAATATAAATAACTTTTGGCCTTGGTTTGAAACCGTCTGCCAGATGCCAACTTTTTCATAAAATTTTGTTTTAAACATATGAGTTTTTTATTTTATCTTTAGAATAATAATGCTTTAATTTTCCATGAATAAAATGTTCTTGAAAATATTTCACAACTTTTTTTTTCTTCTTTTTTTAAATTTTTAAATTATAATGATATGCAAAGTATAGATTATTTGCATAACAAAAGTTTTCGTATACGAAAGATGAGGGTGCACCTTAATGGGTTGAAATCTACTATTAATCATTAATAAATTTTTGTCGGTATTTGAGTGTTTCTATGCAATAATGAGCCAGGTTTTTCGAATTTTCCCCATTTAAGATACTTATAGAATCTTCTTCACTTAAAACTGTCTTTTGAAAGTATACGAATCGAAGTTCTTTTAAAATCGGGCAGACAGATAAAAATGAAACGAAGTTTCTTGTTCTTGCATATTGCATAATGAACAATACGTGTTTCGGTCATTGTGGTATGGTCTGTAATTTAGAGCTAGCAGTTCTCCCCTCAATCGAAAAGTGTTGGAAATTTCACTCAAGCTTTTTGCATCAGCAAAATAATTCGCACTGTTTAAATTATACTCGAGCTTTGGAAACAATGATCTCCTTGATGAGCCTTTAGCTTCCTCAATAAGATCTGATCTTATTTTTATATCCAAAACTTCTAGAAAGCTCATTAGTTTATTTCTTAGATTAACGTCTTGTGTGTCTAAGCTTGGCAGTGGAGTTCCACAGAGCAGAGTAAGCCCTTCCCATTTCCTGAACCAGCTTATGTTTTTGCGTATGCTATGCTTTGCAAGTATCTTTGGTAATAGTCGATCGTCAGGGTATGTGAGTATTTTTAAGACATATTGAAAGTGCATTCTTCGAGTGTATAGAAAAGTTGGTGAAAGACCAGTTTCTAGAAGGAGCATGTAGTTCGGCGTTGACTGAGGTAGAGCAAATGTTTTTTTTAAGGAAAAATCGTTGAAGTTTCTCTACTTCTTCATATTGTACATACCCCCAAACTTGAGAAACATATGTCATTATAGATTTCAGAGCAGCTTCAAATACTTTAAACTTGATGCTATGCGCAACGAGTCTACTTCTAAACAGATTTTTCCATGTTGAATTTATTGCAGCTACTGCTTTTGCAAGCTTAATCTGCAGATGTTTTCTTGGATTTAGATTAGGTGTTAGTATCATACCCAGATAATTAAATTCCTCCACAACTTCAAGAGACTCCCTGTTTACAGTCCATCTTTCATTTCGGCAGTGTCTACCTCCCCCAGTTCGGAAAATCATGACTTTCGATTTTGAAGTATTTATTAAAAAATTCCATGTTTTGCAGTAACTACTGAATTTGTTTATCATTAATTGAAGGCTTTCGGGAGAATCTGCGAATAATATAATATCGTCTGCGTATAAAAGACATTTTATTGTTTGCCCCGCAATATGGATTCCATTTGGTAAAAAATCAACTATGTCATTTATATACAATGCGAACAACAATGGGGACAGCAAACATCCTTGGCGAACACCACTTTTTGTTTCAAACCAATCTGACGTTTGTTCACCGTCCCATACAGCCGATACAGTCTCTTCATACATATTTTTTAATAATTTTAGAATTTTGGAAGACATGCCAATTGAATTGAGCTTGTATAATAATGCTCGTCGGTCAATGCTGTCAAAGGCCGCTTTAAGATCTATAAATACTGCATAAAATTTTTTCCTATTTTCTAAGTAGTGATCTACAATATTTTGAACAGAAAAAAGGTGATCCACTGTTGAGTATCCTGGACGGAAGCCTGCTTGAAATTCACTGAGTAATTTGTTTTTTTCTACCCAACGTTCCAGTCTTTTCAGTAATACGCCTGCAAATATTTTAGCTACTATATTCATAAATGAAATTCCCCTATAATTTTCCACATTGTTTGTGTCGCCTTTTTTATGTATTGGAAACACTATTGACTTCTTAAAACTTTGCGGTACTTCTGCTGTGTGTAGTATTTTTGAAAATACCTTTGATAAATGACCCAGGAAGATGTTGGGAGCATTTTTAAAAAACTCATAAGGAACTCTGTCTTCTCCTGGAGCTTTGTTGTCCTTTGCTTTGTCCAAAACACAACGAATCTCTTCAAGATCAATATCCTGCTCTATATCTACTACAGAAACTAAGTTTTCAGCGAATTGTATTGGCTCGTCATCCGATATAGGATTCAAAAGATTTTTGAAATGATCAGCTAAAATATTGGCATCTAAATTATTTCCTATTTTAAATTTGGTACCATTCAATACCTTCACTATTTTACATTACTTAAATTTTCTGACAATTTGGTGAAAAATTCTTTCTTTTTAGATTTGCACAAATTTTTGTAAGAAGTATTACCTTGTATGCATGCTTTTCGGAAGAATTTTCCATTCCGCTGTTTTGCTAGTTTGAGCAGTTTGAACGATTTCGCTCTTGCTTTTTTACAGTCAGTATCAAACCACTTCTGTTTTCCTGTTGCTACATACCTTCTTTCTTCAAAGGAAGTTGAGTTTTTTATAGCCTCAATGAAAAAATCAATTTCGTGGCTTGAGCTTGCTTCGCTTAGGTCAGTTTGCGCCATAAACTGACAAAGCTTGTGGTGGTACTTTTCTTTTTCTTGCTCCCTCCAATAAAGTCTTGGTAAAAGCTTCATTTCACTAGCAAGCCCCAACTCTTCTGAAGACAGTGTTACGGATATGGGCATATGATCGGAAAAAGTTTGTGTACCAACATGGAGGTCAACTACTCTTTCAAACCATTTATCACCGAAACCACAATAATCCACCACAGAAGAACCGGGTCCTCCAATAAAAGTTAGCTCTCCTAAAATATCACCATCAATTGACCCATTTATATCAATTGACCCATTTATAATATATTAAAATTCTGGAATAATTCCAAAAGTTTCTTTCCGTTCCCATTTAAAGTCTTATCTTTTGAGTGTCTTACTGCTTTAAATTGTTCACCAAAAATATTAATTTCACTTTCTATCTGTTTGTCTGCCATACGCGCGTTGAAATCCCCAATAAGCATTATGTTATTAACATTTATGTTATTAAGTAAGTTTTTAAAATTGAAAAAATCTTGCTCCTAATTATTGCAATTAAGATAGATTGGCAAAACATAGTACCATTCGCACAATATTTTTATTTTTAAGGCAGTAAAGCCTTCGATAGTAAGAAAATGAGTTCTATAATATTTGTTTTGATTCCGTAAATAAATAACGTAGTCTTCGTCTATTTTGTGTGTATTTACCTATATTTTTTTGCACCACTTTAATCCTTAATTGGTAAGCTCTAATTTGATATATAATTACACTATCATACATAAATCATATCACGTACATTATTAACAATTCATAAAAAAAATTATACAAAAATATGTTCCACAGCAAATGCATTTTTTCATTTAATTTTTCGCAGTAACTACTCTGTTTTTTACAAAACATAAAACCAGAATACATATTAATGCTACAAATGCAAAAAAAAAAACTAATCTTCGTTTAGATCTATCAAAATACCATCCAAAAACAAAGCTGGTGCTATATTTATTGCTTCCTTGTGTCTTGCGTAACCCAAATACCATAAAATGCTCATGAGATTAGAGGTTTGAGATTTTATACCTTTCTCGTTTTAACTAAAACTTTTTATTTAAAATATCTTTTGATTTGTAAGATCTTGTTTGAGATCTTAGATTTTTTTTAATTGTCTTCAAATTAAAACTAATTTTACTTTATTTAAAATTTTATACTAATGTTTTGTTGAAATATCTTTTAATTTTTAAGGTTTAGTTTGGGATCTTGAATTTTTTCTCTTTTTTAAATATTTAACATTCTTAATGAAATATCTTTCAATTTGTAAGATCTTTTTGAGATTTTATAATTTTTTCAATTGTATTTAAATTGAAATTAATTTTTCTTTAAATAGAAAATTCTTAAAGTGTAACTTCACTAGTTTTTATAATCTGTTTTTTGTTATCCACTACTAAGGTACGGATAATTCCACGGTTTGATGCAAATATGTATTTCTCAGGAACTCACTTCTTGTTGGATAAAAAATCTTTCACAGAATTTAGAAAAAAAGAACACAAATCACTTGAATGATTGTCTTTAGTTTTTATTCCACACAACTGAGTTTCGCGATTACTATAGAAGTTCTTACGCTCTCTATGTTCTCTTAATCGCACTGGTAAGATTTCTGATTATTTGTTTTACGTTTTTAAGTCACATTGACTGAGTTCGCGGCGCAATATGTGTCTGTTTATGGAAGTTTTAATGTCCTCTATGTTTTTAATAAAAGAAGAGTTCTTATATATTCTTCTTTTTTATAATTGCAATAGAGTTCATATGTTTCTTCTTTTTATGATTGCAGAAGAGATCTTATGTTTCTTCTTGCAAAACTGCTCGGGCGCCAGTTATCACTTCGCCTCGCGTGAGGTGAAAGAAAAAACACTTTGTTAATTTAATTGCTACCACAAAACTGAATTTCTTTTAACGATCAACATTCTTTTTATAAATTTGTTATTGCTTATACATTAAACCAAATTCCTGGAAAACGGTTGCGATTTTAGATTTTTTTTCTTAGATTAGATTTTATTCAAGATAACAAGTTACAGTTTTACATCATTGAGAAACATTGAATAATATAGAGGCATGACATAAAAGTCGTCTGCCTGAGTAGCAATTTTTCAAAAAAATTTAACAGTTTGTTTTTATTAGATACATGAAATTATATTGATAGAAATTATTTTGATAGAAAATTCTGGTGCTTAATTTGAGCTGAATGTATGTTTATTTTTTGAATACTGTGGCTTGAGTTATGTTAAAACAAAGTGAGATGGGCTTTTAGTTTAGCTAAAACGGAACATGATTATTAAAAATAAAAAAAAAACTTTTAGTTTAGTCAAAACAAAAAATAAGTTTGATCAAATATGAGAATAACATTAATTTGTTAGAAATTTTCAGTAACTATTCTCGTTCTATAAGAGTTGGCTGCGATGAAGTAGTCATAAAGTTGTTTCCAATTTTGGCCATTTAGAAAGCTTTTTACTTCATCCAAATCAAGAACACTTTTTCCAAAGTAGAAACGCCTTAGCTCTCTCAGTATAGGACAAACGCCAATGAAATGATGTACATCTTCCTTTTCCTGTAAATTGCAGATAGTACAATTGCCAGATCCTTCGTTACGATATGGTGTAGAGTTCAATCTTAACATTTCTCCTCTAATTTTAAAAATTGTTCCAATCATAAGACACGAATAGCTGCTTTTAAAATAGTTGTTTCGTTGTCGCTCTGTTGACTCTCGAGCTCTTTCTATAAAGCTGTATCTTTCATTTTCATCTGTTAGCTGTATAACTTCATAGAAACATCTTTTCCATTGGTTCGTATTTATTTCGTTTAGGTGTAACGTAATTCCACAATCCGCTGCTAATCCAAACCAATCTTTTATAAAAAGATTTTTTTTTAACATTGCGTGCTGGAGAATTATCTTGGGCAGTCTGTAATCGTTCATTTTTGTAACTCTTACGAGATTATCAGCATTTAGTTTTAGGGTTGTGATAAACATAGTTGGAAGTCCGGTTTCTAAGTAATACATGTACTTGGGTGTATTAATGGGTAAGTAGAAAATTTTACGCAGAAAGAAACGAAGCAAGTACTCGATGATTTCAAATCTTTGACCTCCCCAAACCTGTGCACCATAGAATAGAATAGACTGCGCAGAAGCATTAAAAACACTCATTTTTGAGCTTACAGCTATGTGTTTGTTGCTGAAAATCTTGTTCCAGTTCGAGCAGATTGCTGACTTGGCTTTACCCAATTTAGTTTTCAAATGTTTTTCCATTTTTAAGTAAAACTATGGTCCAAAGTAAACTATGGTTACTGTTGGATATGCTTATCCATTAATAATTACAAATTACAATATAGGTAGTTTTTATAATTAAGCAATTCAATTGGATTGGGTATTAATTTGGGAAATGGGAATGTGCTTACTGTTGCGATACAGAATGACTGCAACGCAACGTGTTTGGGGTTAATGGCAAGTGTTGTGTTAACTTGGATGTCTTTATACCTATTCGTGTGTTTGTCCGTTTGTTGTAGTGACACTTGTTGAAATTCTTATTATTCCTTTCCTCTTCTCGGTAAAAAGTCTTTCTTGTTTGATTTATTTTGTTTGATTTTATATTTGTGTTTTTTTGTTTGTCCGTGATAACGAGGAGATTGCTTCCACACCTCTTCAGAATATGAACATGCAAACACTTTTTATCGAAGTTGATTAAAATTGTACACCTTTATTTTATAGTAGGTATAATTTCTTGCTTTCTTTTTTTTCGGATTTAACTGTTCTTATTTATTTGCAATTATTTCATTGGATTTCGCACACACGAAATTTATTATTAGTTTCCCCCGAGTCTTAATTACTTGACCACTAAATGTAACTTTTACGGTTCGCTGTTAAAACGTTGATACGCACTTCTGTATTTATCTTTAAATAGCAATATACCGCGAATCCTACCGACTGCGCCAGTAAGAATGGGTAAATCCAGTTTGAATAAAAAAATATATGTACTTTATTCATTCGAATCTTTCTTAAGACTCAAATAACACAATGTTTTCATAAAGCATTAAACCTGACAATTGTATATGAAATATGCACGATTGCAAAAATTATATTCTATGGAAAAGTAATTGTGCTGTAGAATTGCACAAATGAAATAGAATAATTCCGTGAAATGAAAATTAAGCTTGACAAAATATGTTAACTGATTCCGTGGAAAATGCAAAGTAGAAAAAAAGCGCATTTCTTTTAACATTATTTTACCTTGTAACGTAAAGTTTACCTATATATCTATATACAGGGTGATTCGCATAAGGTGTGACAAAAAGATAGGGTGTGTAGGTTGGACCTAGACAAGCAAAAAATCGTATGGGAGGGGGGGGTCCATTTTCCCCCGTTTAGGCGGGAGGGGCAATTTAAGAAAAAAATCACTAAAAATGGGAAAAAAATTATTTTAAAAGAACGGTAATACCTACAGAGTCGTGCTATAGCATTTTGAAAAGCCAAAAACCTATACATTTATTTAAATTTTAAAATAAGTTGTTGAAATGAATAGTTTTTGAAATATTAATTTTCAAAGTCAAAATTTTGAAAAAAAAAATAACATAATAACAAACAACCCCGATCTGATTACAAGGGAAAAATTAGTTTGGGCCATTAACAGCTTTGACCCATTCAAATCCCCTGGACCTGATGGTATAATTCCAGCCGAACTTCAAAAGGCCGCGGATATTATTATTCCTGTCCTTGAAGTTATTCTCATAGGCTGTACCACCTTGAACTATATCCCCACTAAGTGGAGAGATGTCAAGGTTGTGTTTATACCTAAGGCTGGGAAATCATCCCACGTAAAGCCAAAAGATCCCCGACCAATAAGTCTATCATCCTTTCTTCTTAAAACCTTAGAACGACTGATAGACATCCACCTGCGTACAGCTATAGATCCAAAATTGTTATCTACAGCACAACACGCCTACTGTAAGGGAAAATCTGTAGAAACGGCCCTACACACCGTGGTACGCACTATAGAATATTCCCTCCATCACAAGGAACTCACTCTGGCCGCCTTCCTCGACATAGAGGGTGCCTTCAATAACGTCAGCAACTCTGCAATTACAAAGGCACTGACGAAACTCAAAGTAGATGGTTCTATAGTGGAATTGATAAATCTAATGCTAAAAAGCAGAAGAATCAACTGTACTCTAGGAAACTTCTCTACAAAGAGATCTGTCAGTAGAGGAACACCGCAAGGCGGAGTCCTATCCCCTCTTCTATGGAATCTAGTCGTCAATGAACTTCTAGTTGACTTAGAAGCTGAGGGATTCAAAGTGATTGCATATGCAGATGACGTCTCCATTGCGGTGTCTGGAAAACATGCTCACGTTCTCACGGACCTGATGCAGACCGCTCTAAATAAACTTATAAAATGGGCGGGAAAATGTGATCTAGGGGTCAACCCTCAGAAAACTGAACTCGTTCTCTTCACCAGGAAATATAAAATTCCTCAACTAATAACTCCATCAATAAATGGAATCTCACTTGCACTTTCAAACGAAGCTAAATATCTAGGTATAATCTTAGACAGAAAGCTAAATTGGAAAGCTAATATACAGGAAAGAATCAGGAAATCCACGGTAGTATTATTTTCCTGTAAAAAAGCCATTGGTAATAAATGGGGTTTCTCCCCCCAAATCACACACTGGCTCTACACCGCGGTCATCAGACCAATGCTCACATACGGAGTAGTGGTATGGTGGACCGCTATTGATAAAAGGACCTACTGCGATAATTTAAGCAAGGTCCATCGAACAGCCTGTTTGTGTATAAGCGGAGCTCTGAGATCAACACCTTCAGCGGCCCTAAATACACTTCTTAACCTCACACCACTAGATATCTTCAGCAAACAAATGGCTTCCAGTGCAGCCATTCGTATGAGAGCTATCTTCGAATGGACCGATAACAACATCGGTCATGCTACAATCCTGAATTTATTCGGATCAATACCATGCCACTCCGACTACACCGTCCCACAATTGGTTTTTGATAATAAGTTCCAAGTCTCAATCCCATCGAGAACAATCTGGGAAAACGAGGAATTTTTGAGAGATGATTCAATTCATTTCTATACAGATGGTTCAAAAACCGAAGAAGGGATAGGCTGCGGGGTGTACTCAAACCGACTTAACTTAAGTCTCTCGTTCCGCCTTCCAAACCATTGTAGCGTGTTCCAAGCGGAAATTCTGGCGATCAAAGAGGTTCTATCATGGCTAAAAGAAAACGTGGTATCCTCAGTGAATATCCGGATTTTCTCAGATATTCAAGCAGCCCTCAAATCACTCGGCGCTGTTTCTACGAACTCAGTAACCGCCCTCAACTGTCGCTTATCTCTTAAGGAGATGGCTGAACAGTTCAATATTCACCTTTTTTGGGTGCCGGGGCACAGAGATATCGCGGGTAACTGCAAAGCCGACGAACTCGCCAGAGAAGGAACCGTTCTACCGATCTCTACCAGCAGGTTGAATATTGGTATACCAATCGCTACATGTAAACTTATGCTAAAGCAAGAGGCGATGGACAGAACAAATCACAGGTGGAACAATATCACCACGTGCGTGGTAACAAAACGTATATGGCCAGGAATAGATCCAAAACGCACTAGACATTTGTTATCCATTACCAGATTGCAAGTTAGCTCCGTAATCAGTGTCATTACCGGACATTGTCTGATAGGAAGACATGCCATAAGACTTGGCGTTCTCTCTAATGACTTCTGCAGAAGTTGCTTAGATGAGGAGGAGGAGGAGACAATCCCACACCTCCTCTGCTCATGTCCTGCACTCTCTTCTAAAAGAAAGAGGCATCTGGAGAAATATTTTCTCGATGATCCAAGCGATCTGGCGCACACAGATCCCCTGCATCTCCTTCGCTTTATTGAAAGCTCCAAATGGTTTTGTTAAGCGAGGTACTCCCTCGCATAATTTCTATGGTATCACAATGGACCTAGTATTGGTCTAAGTGTGTTGGGTGTATTCCTGACAGCCATTGTAACCTAACCTAACCTAAGGCTTTGTTGGAAAAAAAATATTTGGTTAAGTATGCGTCAAGTTGATAAAGTGATTTTTTAGAATTAAACGGGAAGAGCAAAAAAATAAAAGTTTGTTTTTTCCTAGAGCAAATAATTTGTAGAAAAAAAATTAAAAAAATTAATTTTTTTAATTAAAAAAATTAAGAAAAAAATTAAGAAAATTTTTTCTAATCAGCGAAAATCAAATTTTTTTAGTTTTTTTTAGAGCAAATAATTAGCAAAAAAATATGATGAAAACATTTGGTCGGTAAGGCTTTGTTGGAAAAAAAATATTTGGTTAAGTATGCGTCAAGTTGATGAAGTGATTTTTTAGAATTAAACGGGAAGAGCAAAAAAATAAAAGTTTTTTTTTCCTAGAGCAAATAATTCGTAGAAAAAAAATTTAAAAAAATTAATTTTTTTAATTAAAAAAAATTAAAGAAAATTAATAATTAAATTAATTAAGAAAATTTTTGCTAATCAGCGAAAATCAAATTTTTTTAGTTTTTTTTAGAGCAAATAATTAGCAAAAAAATATGCTGAAGAGATCTGGTTTCTTAATATTTCCTGAAAAAAACACCTCGCCAGCTTGACGTCAAGCTGGTGAAGTGATCTTTTATAATTAAACGGGAAGAGCAAAAAAATTAATTTTTTGGTAAATAATTAGCAAAAAATTAGCAACTAAATTACACATTAACTTGGATCCGATCAGAGAAAGTTACTTCGCCAGCTTGACAGAGGTATAATAGGTAAATCTTTTCCGGGAGCGATTTTTTTTTTACCGACTAAAATCAAAACACGTTTTGTATGTTTGGTTTCTCTATTTTAACTCCGCTCTCAAAAAGTAAGGAAGAGTCTATGTGGCGATCGCTTTGACAAGGTGAACACCAATTCACACAACGGCAACGTGAGAAAATGCATGGCTTGCATATGACATGAAGTGAAATATGCAACCCTAAGTGCATTATGAGTTATGAGAATTGGCTGACCTGTATTTGGACTTTGCCCTGTGTACATGGTTTTCATTACATGAAGCGTGTACTCAGCATAGAGCAAATGTGTTAAAAACATACTCTAATAGGGACCTAAGTTTTTGTTTAGTAAATACATACATTCATAAATGACACGAAAACGTTGAGATTAAAATTGATAGCATGAACGTTTGTATTCGAAGAGCTGAAAATGATTAAAGTTTGGAACTAAAGGGCACTTTGCCGAACAACAAGTTATATGTATTCTTTAGATGTTTCTTTATTTCACAATATTTGTTTTGAGTTAAAATGAAAACCAAGTCGCTGAGTAAGTACAGTAAAAGCAATGTACAGTGTACACCACGTCGTTAAACCACGTTTATATTGACACTTCGTTATATTATGGACAAGAGCGGACCACGTCGTTTGAGAGTTAAAAATGAACTGTACAGAAGCCAAGCCAAGCCGCCAAATCCAACCACCCTGGTTCTCGTTGATCCAGCCATTCGCCCATGAAGAATACCATAAATCCGACACATGAAGGGAGTCCAATAGCTGATACCAGCTCCAAGCCTTTGCTGCCCAACGGCACATGAAATAGAATGTGCCGACTCCAGCGATTATGGCACCGATTCTAAGTGGCGACATTGTTTACTTCTATTCGTTTGTTGATACTTATTCCCACTGCCATAGATGCCACAGTATTTATACAGAATAAACACTGCCATCCGATGGCATATAGGAATCCAAATGTGTATCCGATACCCATAGCCAAGTAGTGGCGATATGGGTCAATCGTCTCAAGCAAAAGTATCGTACCAAAGCATTGGCAGATACTTTTCTATGTGCGGTTGTGTGTCCATATACACATTATGCTGCGGCTAGGGTGAATGTTCACGATCGGTCGTCGTGTGTTGTCATCTGAGGTGGCTGGCAAGTAGGTAGATCGATATGTAGGCGGTGGGGTGGCTGGTGTAGTTGGTTGGCTTGGGTGGCTGAGGATTCTATGTTGCGTCGTCAGCATTCTCGTGCTAAGAGTCTTCGGTCGTTGACCGAACTGTCATGGCCAATAAATTTTGAAAAGTCAAAAACTTTATTTTACTTTCTTTGAAATTTTCATTAGTACAAAAATACGTGCTTCTTCTTTCTTGTCTGAATCGCAAGTGACGCTACCAATATTACTGTGAATCGAATTGAGTATATATTGTTGCTCAGAACATCCACCATGCACAACACACATCTCTCTTCGCATATACGTTTATCTCATTCATTCGTTCATCAAATTCGCTGTGTATTTGCATGTGAACAATAACCATGCTGTTCTATGTAATATTCGAGAGCATGCAAATACACAGCCAACCATTTCTTTTCATCCAACTTCATCACATGCTCTCTCATACATACACACACTAGCGCACGTCATCTCATGAACGCTTAGTCGGCTATTACATGGCGCATGTTTTTAATGCGCATTAATCGCTTTTTTCGTTTTGAAATTGTATTCGGTAATGCTCTCATTATTACACGCTGCATTTTTCGAGTTGCGCATGTTTTTGCCAATTTTCTTTCATATTGATTTCTGCGCTCACCGCTCAGTCTTGCAGTTTTAAAGTTCCATTGAAACAGTTGTTGAGCTGTGGTAAAAGTGAGTATAGAAGAAATTAATGATATGTTGAACATGGACACCTGGTCTTGCAGTAGTTTCTTAAAAACATTAACTGGTCAAAGCACCAGAGTTTCACACCAGCTCTACTTTTTTCGATTTTTCCATTTCACGAAACTCTTTAGAAAACTGAGTTCGCAAAATGTTTATTTGTCTTTTTATAAAGTTTATATTAATCAATGGGTCATTCAATTTCAATGAATCTTGAATAACTTGAAAAGCATCTGCTATCTCAACCCGATTTATGTACATAGTCAGGGTGGCAGGGATCGTATAATATTGAATTTAGTTCGTAGTGAACTATCAACTCACAAGCCAATTCCATTGATCACTTGAATTCTTCCGCCATAATACAAAGTGATTTCCCAACAAAGTTCAAATCAAGAATAAAGCAACTACGAAAAACAACGAATAGAGATGAAGAGAAACATGAAAAAATGCACGACAAATGCTACCCGTGCATGTCCGGGCAGCTGTATTTCTATCGCGATTTTTTTCTCGCTTGCTCTTTAGTCATGCGCGAGAGAAATGCGCCGTGGAATAGTGGACTTACAGAACAGTATTTTTATGTTGTTTCCTAAGGGGTCTTGGAAAACGTATGAAAGAAATTCTTGACATGAGCAAACGTGACGCAAAGTTACTTACGGACTTCTTCACGGGACACTGCTCTCTCAAGTATCATCTTAAAAACATGGGCATCAGCCAAGATGACACCTGTCGTCTCTGTCTTGAAGACATAGAAACAGCTGAACATTTTATGTGAATGTTTTATGCCTCGTATGGTAACACGAGTAACACGATTAATTTTTCTCAAGGAAATTTTCTTCAGGCCAGATGTATTTTGGGGGTTCTATCCAAATCTGGTGTTTCCGTCCGAATTTAATACTTCACCTTAATGTACCCAAATAATGTGAATAAACCACTGATGTTATAACCACGAATTTACTGGTTTTGTAATTATCTTAATTACATTTAATGAAAAACATGAATTGACAAATGATTTGAGTTTATTTAATGAAACAATCTAGCCACGAATTTACTGGTTTTAAAACATGAATTGACAAATGATTTGAGTTTATTTAATGAAACAATCTTGATCTCATAGACACTAACTTCCAACAACCTCTTGATGTGCTTTTGCACCTATACTTATTATTTATTTTTGCTGACATGGAAAACATGAAAAAATTCCTAACTACCCATTTTCACTTGAATTTGGGTGCTCGTGTTGTTAACCTTTTTTCTTTTTGTGTTGATTTCGATGCTCCCATTTCAATGCTCGTGTTTGGTTAATGCTGATTCCGCGTCTATGTTGTGTATGATAATGTAGGTTGTTATGATGATGCAATGCCATGCATAACAAATGCCCTGCCATAGCTAGATCCAGGCTCAAAATATTCAATAAAGGGTTCCCCTGTCCCCTTGATATCAGAAACACCTCTTCCTCGAAGATTCTTAGGTTCTTACATGACCTTAGCTTCGAATGAACAAACCTATACACTACGTGTAATTAAACCTAAGGGAACAGCACAAAAGATCTTTCAGGTCGACGTGCTTGTAAAGGTAATTTACACCTTCACCCTATAAATAAAAAAAAGGGGTCTTGGGTGTTTTCCTAGTTACTTTGGGTAAATCGAATATTATTTCGATTGTTATTATTGTGGCCACGGCACGAGTTACCACGGCCTCTGGGGTTGCCTCTAGAGTTGCCTCTATATCGGCCATTTCCCCTGTTATTATATTGGTTGTTGCGGTAGCCATTATTGTGATAATTACCTCTTACATAGTAATTTCCACGATTACCACTGTTATTGGTTTACCTGTAAAACAAGACATTATTAGAATGTCCGGTTGGATCTGTGCAACTGTTTACGAGTTTGGACATGGCCTCATTCATATCGCAGAATGTGCCGGCCTGCATAATAAGTTTTACCTCATCTATAGACAAGTTCTGTGTCATAGCCTTTACAGCGAGCGTTGTGCTGTACTTAGCAGCTAGATCAGAAGATAAACCATCGTTGATATAGGCTCCTTCTAAAGATTTCGTCAATTTTTAGATTTCTTGGACATATTGATTTGCTGTCTTATTTTTTTGTTGTAGATTTAGTAACTTCGCAGAAATTACATCTACTGAATCTCCTTTTACTTTTGCATTTAGCTTTTCAACTATCTCAACTATTGTTTGTTCTTTGCTTATTAGGTTCCTAGTATGGCCTTTGAAATTGGTCTTTATAAGACTAACTGCTGATGCTTCATGTGCATCTTTTAATGAATCAATAAGAAGCAGATTATCTTTGAAGCCTTGTCAATTTTCTGCCTTTCCATCGAACTCAGGTAAGAGTGATGAGGGCAATTTAAGAAATTTTACTAAAGTTTGTGTCTTATTTTCATCAATTTTTATTTTTGGTTTTGGGAATTCATCCAGTGTTTCAATTTCACTGTCAGATTCTGTGTCTAATACTGGCTTTGATTCATCTAAACCCTCGATTTGATCTTCATTAAACTCAGCGTCAGGCTCTAATTCATCTTCATGTATTTCAATATCCCGTTTAATGCTGATATTTTTTAACTTACTGTTAAGTGATTTTAAAAGCTTCCTACAATCTTTTTCGTGATCAGCTGTTAATTTATTTTTGTATGCGTTGAAAATATCGACAATACTATTGTAAGGGGATATTAGCGTTTTAATGTGGTTTTTAAGTGTATATATTTTATTGTTGTATTTTTGTTGACACATTTGTAAGATTTTTGTCTTTGAAATTGTTTATTTTTGTTGCTAATATTTCCCATTCCATTTTAAATTTTATCTAAGTCGTTTGAACGGCTTATGTAGCGTTTTTTAGGTGTACGCTTGTACAACATATACAAATTAACTGCCTTTAGGGCTACTAATAAAGACATGAGCAATGTTTGTGTTTGTTAATGTGGAGTTGTATCCATCACAACAACATTTAACACAT
This sequence comes from Melanostoma mellinum, assembly GCA_914767635.1. Classification (NCBI taxonomy): domain Eukaryota; kingdom Metazoa; phylum Arthropoda; class Insecta; order Diptera; family Syrphidae; genus Melanostoma; species Melanostoma mellinum. Next base: position 8,810,321 of record OU612061.1, on the reverse strand, counting down.
TTGCTGTGTTACCCTTTACTTTGGAGGTTGTACCTCCCATTATTAATTAATATTTAAAACTCATCAACTTTAATCAGATGAGCCGATACTAAGCAATGATTCCTTTGTTGCAGTTCGAGTTCGCTTTCTCCTGTGGGATATTATAACCGTTTTTTTTTTTTTTTAATTTAATGTTTTTTTAAGTAAAACATTTTTTCCCTTCTCACCCTCACTCTCACTATTTTATTAACTTAAAATTGTAATCGTCTTTTTTTTTGTTTCGGGACTAAAACCAGATGCTTTGATTTTGAAATCCCACCGCTGGCACCAAATGTTGTACTTGCAAACTAGTAAATTAAAACAACCTCTTCATTTTTGTCTTTGAAACAGAGTGACCGAACTTCTAGTCATCATTTCTTACGCTACCTCTTCTATTTCCTAGATCGTCACTGCCTCCAGGTCAACCACGCATTCTATTTCCATTCGCTTGACACAGTTAGTTTGTCTTATTTCTTCTATTGATTCCATCAATAATAAAGGAGATAATTTGAAGTTTTTCAGTTTTATTCGTATGAATGAAAACTTTAAAATTCCTATGGAAGGGTTTATTAGGTTAACTTACATATTCAAGTACACAAATTAAAGATTTTTCTTAGATTAAGGAGAACTAATCCTTTTGTTTTTTTTTTTTTACTTTTAATATGCTTTGATTTGTTTTTTTGTTTATTTCTACTATACTTTTACTGTTTATTAAATTCTTCTTTAGGTTAAGCTATTTAATTTTCTATTTCTAAGGATGATTTTTTTTGTGCTCGAGAAAAATTAATTTTCTTAGGGCAAAAAGATGGATGCCTTTTTTTCTTAAAAAAAGATGGCTGCCTATTTTTGATGGCTATCGTCGGCTACCGGCTCGATTTTTCGATAGCAGCCTGTGCTACCAAGTTCGCGTTACATCTTCAGATATTTTTTGGATCTTGTCATACGTGTTTGACTGTATGTATGGTGTGTCCATCTTCACATGAGACTTAACCTTTTCGTGGTTTTCATGGAATTCAAACCAAGGAGATTCTACTGCTTGCAATCTTTTTGCTTTATACTCAGCAGTTTTGCGGTCAGCACCGTCCTTTAAAATATTTATTTTGAGTCCTTGAAGTTCATCATATAAGAAAAGGACCTCGTTACATAAACGTTATAATTCAAGTAAGTTTATTCTTGGGTTCAACCGTTCAGTTAAGTAGTCAATCAACAAATGCCTTAAGCTTTTCTACAATATAGTTCAAGTTCCTGAAGATTGTCAATATGCCGATGTAGATTCCCATGCAGCCTATACATTGACCTGCATCAGGTTTCCAGTTATGCGATGGAAGCGCGTGTACTGTGATAGCACTTTCCCTGGTTGTGGTCAATGTTCGACCGTGATAACTTATAGAGCCTTCTGGCGGGCTACGAATTCGTATACCTCAAATTCTTCCATTGTGGTGCTCTGCTTTTATAAGTGTGACAACTGGAAATCTGGATATACTGAAAGTCTGAGCAAGTCACTGAAATTGACTTTGATCAAATGTGTGGCAATGCTCTGACGCCGAAAACCCTGGATATGAAGAATTTGCAACTGATGCGTTCAATAAGATATAAATTTCCCTTTGTTTTATAATACGGCACATTAATTATTTCAAAAACTTCCAATTTTGAATTTTCAAGCAAAGGAACTGACACTACTACTACTAATCTTTTTCTTGTTAACGTTTCACACCTCTGTGTGAATTGGATCACGGTTTCGTTGAAATTTTTACGAATTTTCGTCATTTCTAGGTGGAGTTGCAAGCTAGAATGAGTTTCTCTGAAAACTGTATTCAATTCGTATTTCAATTCTTCCTATGTATTTATCTTTTTTTCATTAAAAGAATTTCAGAGTTTCCCAATATCTTACTTTTTATCACTTCAAGAAGCTACGTTTTTTGTGATAGAGATGCTAACTTCATTGCATTTTCACAGCTTTGTATAAAATTGTGTGCTTTCATAGCATCACTATTGAAATTTGGAATTATTGAATCATTGGTAACGTTATTTTCACTTGATGTAGGAACCTGATTGATCGAGAAAGTATTTGAATTATTTGAATGATTGATATAATCTGTTTCTAGCCGTTTATTGAACGCGGAATTATTTGGGTTGTCCAACCAATTTTCTTCGTTATTAATTTTAAACCCTACTTCCATTTATTGCACTTATGGTGATGCTTCTTCCTCATTTAACTTTTCTTCCCCCTCTATGATGTGAAAAAATAAATTCCTTCTATAAGTTTTATTCCTCTGGAATACCATGTATTCTTCCTCGATTGCATTTTGGCTGATTTTACTGTTTTCTAAAATTTTAGTTAAAGTAAAAGATAATATAGTTCAACTTCTTTGGTTATACATGTAAACTCACTACCTAGCAATTCCTCACTAAATTCAAATTCGGAATTTGTATAATGTTGTCAGCTACAGCACCGATCGCTTAGCAGTATTTGCTATCGCTCGGACCTCTATTGCAAGATTGCAAATTGGAGGTTGGTACTGTGGATGACTGAAGAAGATCCAAGTTTGTATTTTTAGGCGATAATATCAAAGTCGTGTTTGTCGGGGCTACCTGAAATAAATTTTCTGGCACTTCCTATAAAATCTATTGAGCGTTTAACTTTAGGTGAAGGCATTAGTCCATTAAGATTGGTTCTCATTTTTTAGATTGGGAAAGATAGGCTCTTTTTCTGGCGAGTTGTGTGTTAAGAAAATTTCAAGTTCTTCGATTACTACTTCATATTATCTAAGATCGATACTATGATTAATTTTCAGCTTGAACTTTTGCTGAACCTGTGTCTATGGTTATCGATTGAGCACTGGAATAGTCCAGGATCTGCACCTCGGCTGCACATGCTGCATTGAACAATCTAAAAAGAAATGTTGTTCAGTTCTCTATGAACTATGTTTGTAGATGTTTTATTTTCAGCAATTATTTCCTTTTTGTACAGTGAATTTAATTTAGATTCTCAACATTTATTTTGTTTCACATAAACGATTTCTCCAAGAGTGTATTCATTTATTAATTGTCTTGATTTGTTGTGGTACTCGAGGACTATGATTCCTGTTTTTTTTTTAATTTCGTTACATTTTCGTCTCGTGCTTTTTCTAGTAATAGGGGATCGGAGCTTAAGCTGCGACTGAAAAATACTTCAATGTGTTTTTCCCCGTAGTAGAATGGTGAAAGATGAATTGTATACATACACTGCTCTGTCTAAAAGTTCCGTGAAGGAACGATGGATCCCTTCTGTTTTCAAGCACAGGATTTGTTTATATCCTTTACTTTTAATCAATCGTTCTTCAAACTCTACTTTCTCTTTTCTTTTATAGGGGCGTTTACTTATTTATTAAATTAACCGTGCAACAAGATTATGATAAAAAACAACTCACCTTGAATCTCGAAGATGTGCACAGCTTCTGATCCGGAGAGTGGTGACGTAAACGTTGCTCCTAAAAAAAAAGAAAACATTTGACATTCCTGACCGACATACATATTCTAACTAAATACCAAATCGAACTCATGAACTACACTAGGCATCCTTATTTTTTTTCACTTGAAATTGATATCCTCATTAATTTTACTATTTTAAAGTTCTTTACATAAGACTATATTTTTCTTCTTTTTTTGACTCAAATTCACTATTTCTTTTTGTCATAGCTATTTTTTCAATTGTTTTTTTTTTCGGGATTGAACACTTTATTAAAAAAAAAAAAAAAAAAAAAACACTTCCAATTCATCACATTGGAATTGGAAGGGTTGCACAGAACAAGTTGAGGTAGTCCTCTCCGATCTGCTTTCCGTTTTATTTACCGACGGCTGTTTATGTACTTCTACCAGTCACGATCCAGCAGTAGATATATATGTAAGAACCATGACACTACGATAACTATTGTGTTGGAGAGTCGTATAAATTAAACTTTTCTTTATTAATTTATCATAAAAAAAGTTTATTTAGTTATAATCAATTTATTTGATTATAATCAATCTGGCAGAGCTTCCGCTTGGTTCAGCCTGATTTTGTTGGCCCCAAGTAATAGCATTTTTGAGAGAAAGAGCTGGGATGGATTCAGGAATTTCTTGCATTAATTTTACACCTTATTTTTCTTAATTAATTACGAAATAGATTTAAGATCTATATATTTTTTTCGCAACAAAATTGTATTATTAAATTTTTTCACGACAGTATGATTTCTCTGTTTTTCTTAATTAATAATGAAATAGATACAAAATCTATATTCTTTTTCACGACAAAATTGTATTATTAAAATTTTCACTAAAATATAATTTCTACACAATATACTTCTTAATTATCCTTTCATAAAAGTGGTTTCCAACGCTGGTGAAAGGACTGTATCCGTTTTACCAAAGTTAGGACACCTTTCTTCACTCTCTCTTGCCAACTTTGATCTAAAGATGTAAGTATAAGACTTTAATTTACAAAAAAAGAAGAGCATAAGTCATTAACTCAAACAAAATGCGTGTTGCTTCTCACGTTTTATTCGAACTCAACTGATACTTAACAAACAGATATACCTAAGCTTACGGTTCACATATAAGTGTACATAGATCAATAGGCAAAACATTAAATTGAACGTTTACATAAAAGCTGTCTCTTAATCTTTCGATTGTTCTGTTATGGGAAGTGAACAGTATGATGTTATACATTATTGTTTTCGTTTAGGTATATTAGAAAGTACACAGGGTGTACATGGTTCATTTCATAAATTGGATAAAGAACACCTAAAAGCACATTTCGATATTAAGTGTCTCTTACATAAGCTAGATTTTTCAGGTTCGTAGTTGACCCAGGCTTGTTTTCTAGTTGGGTTTTTTCACGTTTTTGTTTTCTGTCGCGGCGAGCTAAGCTTTTAGGTCGACTTATACGGCGTTCAACTTTCACTTCCTGAAACGCGGCGAGCTAAACCTTTAGGTGAACTTACACAGTTTTGGGAAACCACGGGCCCCACGTTGGGCGCCAGTCAAACTTTTCTCTACTAATTTATTATAAAAAAAAACTTTATTTGATAATCAATCTGGCAGAGCTTCCGCTTGCCTTACAATATTGAAAATAAAAGAACACCAAGAACTTAGAAACGTTTTCTTGAATACTACCTTACATCTAACCCAACGCCAACTCGTTTCCGTTCCCAATGTGTGTGACGCGACTAGCACACGACGAGTGACGAGGCCTATGGGATCTTGATTCCTATTTGTTCACTTTTATTTCCTTGTTAGGAAATTGTGCTGTTTCCTCGTTGATATTAGGTATGGGGTACTTATCGGCTATCTTGATGGTGCTAAGCTTACGGTAGACAATAACCATACGATATTGTTTATTTCCAGTAGAGTCAGGCTTTCTTAGGGACAATCCATACTGGTGTTGTGTGGCGATCGTGATCGTCTTATTTGGCCCTATCGAGGTAACCGTCGGAGCGGAGTTTTCTCCGCAACGCATTTTTTCGGAGATTCAATTTTGCTTCGAAGCAGTTTTCGTCACAAGAACTTTTTCACAAATGCGGCAATGCATTGCATTCCCAAAATTAAAATCTCCGCAACAAAAATTTATCGGAGAACGTCGGATCTTCGATCGGGGAACTACCACGAAGCAAAAACGTCTCTGATCGGAGAGAATTCCGCTCCGACGGTTACCTCGGTAGGGCCAATTATTCCATCTCGCAACAATTAATTTTCTTGTTTTTCTACCTTTGCTTTTAAAGCCATGGAAAAAGGATAGTACCATGTGTACAGTACACTGGCCCGTCTGAGGCAGTTCTTATTGCGGCTTCTACTTTCGTAGTATAAGTAAGCTTTTCTTCAGGTTCTGTGAAAAGATTAATGTTCTGGTTAATTGCTAGATTTAGCATTTGTTTTTGGGAGACTGTAAGATCCTCGACGTTGACGGCTATATTGTTAACGGCTTGCGATTCAAGTTGGTGTACTTGTATCTTTACTTTGTTGAGGATAGTCATATAACTACTTTGAGTATAAATGACAGCATTTAGTGCTTTGAGGCTATCATTGCCTGGAAAGTTTTAAGATTCGATGAAATATAGAATTTTATGTTTATGTCCTTAAGCCGAAAGAAGTTCAAAAAAGTGTGGTGGCTAACTTTAATGTAGCCAGCTCTAGATTTAGCAAAAAATGAATTTTCAGTTGGGGTTTTTACTAGTTCTGGCATTATATAATTTTTGTTGGTGCCGGTGTCTATTAAAAATTTGAGTGTTTCCCTAGTCCTCGTTTTGCATTCGAAATAAGGCAGTGAGGACTGCGTTAACATAAAAAATGTATGTCACTATACTGTTGCGTTTTACATATTTGACTTTCGGTATATTCGGCAGAATTCTCAAGTGCTGGTGAATTGTCATATTCATACGGATTAACTGCTCTGATTTGAAATTATTGGGTGGTTGACAGAATGCTTGATCTCGGGAAAATTCTGATGTTGAATCTATGTGGAAATTCTGTTGTATTTTTGGTCGTTGCTGTAAAGTCTTGCAGCTAGCTGTTTGCCTTTATTGAAATATGCTTGTTATTTTGATTGTTAATACCTCCTACTTGATTACTTCTTCCTAGTGTTAGAGGTTCCCTTTTTATGGGGTTTTGATTCGGGAATGGCCTAAAGGTTTGAAATTGGTTTTGTTGAAAATTGTTATTAGGCTGTTGAGGGTTAGTGTTAGGAATAGTGTTAATGCGTACTGCATTAAAGGTGGGATAACTGGGGTATAACGGGTAGTTAAAGGCTGTATGTCGGTTATACATTTACATAGGTTGAGAATTTTTTTGTGGAAAATGATTTTGGTTAAACGAGTTTTTCTGGAGAGGATTTTGCAGGATAGGGTTCTTCTTAAACCCTCCATAATTGCTCTGCATAAAATGTACCCTTAAGTGTTGATTTTCATACTTAAGGCAAAGGTGCAGAATTATCTGACTTTGTAGGTATGACAATAATGGGAGAACTGTAACTACTTTTACTTTTTCTTATTATGCATTAAGCTTCCATATCTTTCATTTGTTTTCTTAACGTCGCCTCATATTGAGGTGGGTACCTATAAAATTTGGAATGAATTTGCTCGTTGGTTGTATCCATACCCTTCTAGTTGTATATACCCTATTTTATAAAATAAATTTTTATGTTTACTTCTAGAAGTTCTTCCTTATTCCAGTGATTTATTTCAATATTTTCGAACTTACTTTCGTCTTACTTCGTCAATCATTTTTTTTATTTAGAAATGGAATCCGTTCATTATTATTATTATGTATGTTTATCAGTCTTACATTTTTTTCTATCCAATCCATTCCTAATAAAAATCCGTATGGTTTTTCTAAATGTGTTTGAACCCATCTTATCATAGCATTAGATGATTGTTAAAATTCATGTGGGCATTTTGTTTTGACGTATTGATTTGTGTTTTGTACTCTACCGACTATTTCACTAATATGAGAGAAAAGGACTTCGTCCTTATTGTTACCAAAAAAATACAGTTTAAAGAGCCTCCCACTGGCTCTAATAAAACACACAATTAAACGTTATAATTCAAGTAAGTTTATTCCCGGGTTCAACCGTTAAGTTTAGTATATATATACAATATAGTTCAAGTTCCTAAAGATTATGAATATGCTGATGTAGATTCCCATGCAGCCTTTACATTGAACTGCATCAGGTTTCCAGTAAAATGCGACGGAAGCACATTCTCATGCAGCCTATACATTGACCGGCATCAGGTTTCCAGTTATGCGACGGAAGCGCGTGAATTATGTTACTTTACATATTTCTTTTTACTCAGTTGAAACTTTTGTTGCAAATAAAAATTACGCGAAATGTTTTTAAGTTACTTTATTTCTTGAACTTGCTTGTTGGAGACTTGAGATACAACTGACTTGAAATTATGATCGTTGGCCAACTCCAACTATCATTTCTTTAGTTTTTTGCTTAAATCAGTGGTCATTTGTTTACATCTCTTGTGAACCGAGAGATTCTTTTTGTAGTCAACTAAACTGTTGATTTCACAATTTCATATTGATAATAACAACGGAAGTATTATTTGATATTGGTTTCAGTAAACGGATCGCGAAGCCGTTTCAATAAAAAAAAGCGCGAACGCCAACCCCTGAGGGGTTGGCCCAACGGTTCGACTTACTAAGGATACAACGAGTTTACGAGTTTGGTTTAAAAACGATTTATTCACAAGTACGTTTATATCAATGCGGGGTTCAAACAGAACTGATTTACTTAAAAACTAAATCCCTCGAATTACGCCTAACGGCGTGCACTGCAGGTTGGTGATGATTCGCTTAGTCAGCGACCTTGATGGTGTTGGTGCGTTCACCTCCATGCGCTGTTATCCGATATCCACCGATTGGTGGGAACTCATAATGCGCCGTTATGCATAGTTTGCACATTATGATCGCGCGTGTTGGTGCGAGGTGTTAACTCCTCCCCCTTTGAAAATCTACGTCCCGTAGATCAATAATTAAGTCGAGATGTTAGGGGTAGGCGTTGTTGGAATCTTTGGTAGGCTAATTTTCCTGTATAACTTTCGCCATATCATTGAGACAACAGCTGCGAGTATTAGAAGGATCGTCACATCTGTGGCAGTATATGTGTTCAGCCGGCTTGTTAAGCCACTCAGGATCTTGATGTTCTTCATATTCATGTCGTGGAGGTATTCGATGTCAATCTTGTGTTCCATCATGGAGGTGTTGGTCAAAACAGGTGGTAGTGCCTGAAGCGAAGTAGTAGTCCAGCTAACAAATGTCCTGTTATTGAGTCGAATAGATTCGTTGTAAAGTTGAATCAAGTATGTACCAGAGAGCTTTTTTGAGATGTTCTTGCTGATCAATTCTCCCTTGAAGTTCGTTACGAATATCGTGTCTTCCTTGATCAGTTCCGTGATCGTGGCTGTGTTGGTACGTATTGCACAATTAGCGTGTCCACCCTTAAGTAGCCGAACTACGCATCCATCTTCGTCCAGTTTTTCTAAAGAGCTCTCGTCACAAACAGTCATATTGCCCATGCTGGGGCAGTTGGATGTAATCCCATAGGTTTCTTCGTGGTTTGCCAAAATCCTAGAGTAGGGTAAGTCAACTTGTGTTTCGCTGATGATGGAAGCTCTGGTCAGTAGCAGGTTATACTCAATTCCGCTAACCTTAGGCATAGAGAGTAGGATGGAGTCGTTCGTATAGACTGATGGTTTACCAAATTGTAGGGCCTCTACCACGTTTGCGTATGGTAAGGTTTCAACTTCACTGATGACTCTGTTTATCTCCTCATGGTCCAAGAGATTGGTGTTAACGATTCCGCTTCTCGCCATCTGGCAGGCACGAACAATTTCGTTCACTTCTTCTTTAATGACGAGCAGTTCATCCATAATGTTTTGTTCATGGATAGCTCTATTAGATGATACCACTTGGTTGGCAGTACTGTTAATAACCCAGTTGATCTTTTGCGTGATGTCCTCTGTTATTCTAATGACCCTCTCATTTATTTTGTATTGCTGATTATTGTTGTCTACGATGTCATTCTCGCTCTTAAGCATTTTGTCCCAATCTGCTGCGTCGGGGTTACCGGCCAGCCATTTCCATGCAGAACCAATCCAGTTAATTGACCTTTGTCTTCTATGGCTTCTTCCTTTCAGTATGTCGATACGTTCGTGAAGCTGAGTAAGGTGATGGTGTGCGACGATCTTCTTTGTAGGCTGAGTGATTCCACCTTCAACAGCCAATGTCATGCTGTTCAGCAGGTCTTCAAATCCATCCAGTAGGATCATGTGCACTAGTTTGAAGTGTCCATCGATGATCCACCCTGGTCCTTCTTTGATTGTCACCATCGGGGACTGGTACTCGATGATAGTGAAGCCTTGCACGGCCGTTAGGGATAATAAGCTATATAATCTAAATTTATAACAATGGTTTAATATAACAATGTACAATATAAGGATTATCTGAAACTCAAGAAAATTGGTTGAGTGTATCATAGAGTTATGAATATAAATTTTATTAATATATTTAGAGAAATTAATATATGTACATAGTCCTGTAAGGAGAAATGGTTATGACTTTTAGGTATTAACATGTGTTCAAAATATGGATTAAAAGAAAATAATATATTACGTTATTAAATGTTAATGATTTTTCATTTTGTATGATAGGTGATTTTCACCCTTTTTTTCATTAATTGATTTTATATGTATTACATGATATACATATGTGTTCAATGAAATAGATTTTTTACATATTTATCTGTTTTGACATGAAATATGATTTTCTTTCATAATACTTTTCATAAAGTAATTTCATTCTCATAATGTCATAGACAATTGAGTATATGTGCATTTATGTTATGTATTGCTGCTTGAATGAACATAACTTGTTATATTTAATTACATTTTATGTGTGCTTGGATGTGTGCGTTTCTTTTGGGGTTAGAATTTATGTGTTTTTAAGTTGTGTCTTATGGATTTTGCGGCCTGTGTCTGTGATAATAGTAACCTTGTTATCCTTGGCCACTACCTCCTTCCTATATAGAGGTTTATGCTTGCCTTGGATTCTCTTGAAGGAAGTGTAGACTATGTCGCCTTTTTCAAACTTCTTTGGGGTAGACTTATTTCTATTGTGCCATGCGTTTCTTGTTTCCTGTTTCTGTCTTATTTTTTCCCTAAGTTCCTGATTTACCTTTAGCCTGAAATTTGCCATATTTTGGAAGTTTACTCTTGTACTTCTGTTAAGGAACATGTCAGGGGGTTTTCGTTCGGTTACGGAATGGACTGTGTTGTTATACCGATCGACAGAGATATTAATTAGTTCTTTAAGCTTTAGCTCCTTATATTCAGCCCTCAAGCATGGATAGATTTCTAGGATCGTTGAGTGAAATCTCTCAACTTGCCCATTAACTTCACTTCGATTAACGGGAGTTTGATACATTTTGATATCAAGCATTTTTATAAAGTTGACCATTATGGGACTTAAAAAGCTTCTCTCGTTATCCGTGACCAATATCTTCGGGACAGTGAAGTAGTGAAGAATCTTTTTTCACTTTGTCCCTTAGATGAATAGAAGACTTATTTCTTATATGGAATAGTTTCGCAAACTTAGAGAATTTGTCGATGCATGAGATGTATTTTTCCCCTTGGATTTCCATAATGTCCATGTGCAGTATTTCACAAGGATAAGACGGAACTGGGGTAGGTTGGAGCATAGGAGTTGCTGGGTGTCGATCGTATTTGTTGGCGAGACAGATGTCACAAGTCTTTACATAACGGGTTACCAAGTTGTTCATTTTCGGGAAGTAATACTTCTCAAGGAGCTGTTCCTTGTTTTCCCGGGCATTTCTATGAGCTCGCTTATGTTCTTTACTAATGAGTTCCCATACTTGATTTTCATCCGTGACATCTTCCACCAATCTCTGAGTTAATCTTATTTTATAATTTGAAAAGGTTTCTAAATAGACCATCTGAAGCAATTCCATGCAAGGTTCTGGGATTTTGAGACCATTAATAACATTAGGGTTTAGTTTAGCTTTAAGGACGGCCTTAAGAGTCACTTTATCTAAATATGGGATAGCAAAATTGTGTCTAACATAACCGGGGTGTGGTTCCTCACAAGAATCAACAGTATTATTTGTTACGTTAATAATCACCTGATTCCTGAAAACGTTAAGAGGTACCTCCACATGAGGAATCAGATCGGTTGCGTCTTGTTCTGCGCTGTGCACTGTTTCGTTAGCGGATTCAGTGGAAGCTGATTCGTCAAAGGAAGGCTCTATAGCGGGAATGCGCTCTAAGGATGTATCGTTTTGAGATCTGACACCGTTCAAGTTAGAATTTTTCTCAGAGGCGGATTCTGTGGACGAGTCGTTATGTAACGCATTCACTTCGCAATCCGTTTCAGCTTTTGCTGAGACGGTTGAGTGTCCGTTAGCAATATTAAGTCTAGAGAGCGCGTCTGCTACGACATTCGTCTTTCCCGGTTTGTAAATGAGTTCACAATTGTACTCCTCTATTCTAGACTTCCAGCGCTTCAGTTTCGCGTTGTAGTTGCGGTTGCCCAGGGCATACGTAAGCGGCTGGTGGTCCGTAAATATCTTTATATGTTTCGCTCCATATAGATAGGATCTCAGGTTATCTAATGCCCAAACTATCGCCAACATTTCTTTTTCATTTGTGGCGTAGTTTTCCTCACTTGAATTAAGGGTTCTTGAGATGAAGGCAATGGGTCTTTCCTTGCCTCCATCTCCTTGGGACAAGACTGCACCGATGGCTATATTTGAAGCATCGGTAGTCAGAGAAAACGGCTTACTGAAGTCTGGGAATGCCAAGACCTCAGCAGAAGTAAGGAGTTCCTTTAAATCATTGAAGGCTTCCATGGCACGGTCATCCAAGTTTATTGGGATTTTCCTCGACTGGTTGGACTTAACTTGGGCATTTTCTCCCCTTGTTAAGTTAGTCAGAGGCTTGGCGACCTTGGCGTAGTCTCGAATAAACTTCCTATAATAGGAGGTCATTCCGAGGAAAGATTTGAGTTCCTTTAGATTGTCTGGGGGTTGTATGTTCTGAACAGCCTCAATTTTTTTCTTGTCAGGTAATACACCATCAGCCGTTATAACGTACCCGAGAAACTCCACTGTGATGTCCATGAAATGGGTTTTCTCAAGGTTCACCTTCAGGTGTGCTTCATCAAGCCTTTTAAGGACCATATCGAGATTTTGCAAGTGTTGTTCTTCATCCTTGCTAAAGACTATTATGTCATCGATATAGACATAACATATCTTTCCTATAAAAGGTTTGAGCACATCATCAATCATACGTTGAAATATGGCTGGTGCGTTTTTGAGACCGAATGGCAGTCTTAGGAATTCATACTTGCCATTCATGGTAGAGAAGGCTGTCTTGGGAATGTCTGAGCGTTTCATTGGGATTTGGTGAAATCCTGAAGTCAAGTCTAGGGTCGTAAAATACTTGGCGTTCCCCAAGCTAGCGAGAGTAGCATTAATGTCCGGTATGGGATATGAGTCCGAAATGGTCACGCTATTGAGTCTTTTATAATCAATAACCATTCGGTATTGCTTCTCACCATTAGGTTTGGGTTTTTTAGGAACGACCCAAATAGGGGAATTGTAAGGACTCTTAGAAGGCCTTATAATCCCTTCCTCTAGAAGTTTTTCTATCTCTTCCTCTACTACTTCCCTCAGACATGATGAATACGGATAGCTTTTGGTATATATTGCCTCGTCTGTTCTTGTTTTTATTTCAGCTTGAACTGACGTGTCAATTATTTCGTTCACATTGATAGGTCCAAAGAGCGATTCGTATTTTTGGATTAAAGACTCTAAACCTTGTCTAATTTCACACGGCAGATCTTCCCTACAAACAACATTTACTTGGTGTGATACCTTTGCCTTCAGTGGAATTTCGATACCTGGTTTTATCGTTAGCACATTGTTCTTCCTATCGATGACAGCCTCCAATTCTTTAAGGGTGTCATCTCCAATGATGCCATCGAAGGAGTCAAGCCCAGGCAAGATAAAGAATTTTATTGAAGCATCATTGCCGACTTTGGAAAAGAATCGCCCTTCCACGTATTCTGATATAAGTATTTGGCCAGCGGCCGATTTAACAGAGACACTACCCCATCCTTGGTTACATACTCTAAGTATGGTACGCTGGATGGCCCTCTGTCATAAAATTTAGCTGCTCTTCAGTTTCATCTTCAGCGGTAGTGAGGTATTCCTCTAGGTCAACCTCATTTCCCGTTTCGACGTGATACAAGCGTTGTTGCTTGTTGTTCGGATAGTTATCGGACATCGCCCTTCGCTTGAATGGGTTTCCATTCTTAGGGCGATTCACGTAATTCACCTGTTTGCTCTTGATAGACTGATCAACGTCCATTTTTTCTAATGGCTTCGGTCCAGGCCTCGGCGGTGCTATACCTTCTTGACGAGAACCTGGCATAAACCGATTATTTCTCCCCGTAAAGTTTTCTTGGGGCCTCCTCGGAGGTAAATGGGGTTTATGATCCAGGCTCCTGAAACTCTGATTTATTGGAGCTGTAATCGTATTGGAAAAAGATGTAGAATGAATGAAGTTATTCCTGTAGTTGAGGTTTTGAATCTCTAAACAGGCGGAATAGGCCTCTGGTAGCGTTCGGGGTCTCTGGATCATGAGCATTTTCGATATATCGCCGTTAAGGCCTCTCACGAAAACATCCAGAGCCCTGTTCCTGTACGTTTTCATAAGTGCCCTGATCGTTTCTTCGCTATAGCTTTCCGTTTTTATCTTGTTAACCATCAACGAGAGTTGGTGGTTAACAGCCGCATAAAACTCGTCCAGCTTGGTTCCCTTTTGAGCCAACTGGTTCAACTGGTGCTCGAGAGTTCTCAAATCTCGTTTGTCTGCATAATGCAGCGACAAACAAGATTTCTCGAGCCAGTCGCTATCAAAAATATTGTAGCTTATCAAAGCAGCATCGGCGGAACCTCTAATTTTTCCCCGAATATGTTGTAGTATGGCCCTGTAAAGGGGCTTTGTTTTAACAATTTCGTAATCCTTAAGGATACCTTCCACAGCGTGTATCCACGATACATATTGCGTGGGGTTTCCATTGAAGACTTGAAGCTCCTTGACGCAGTCAGGAAGCTTACTAATTTCTTTCAGCTCAGCTTCCGTTTGGGGAAGGCTGAGTTGGAAACTCGGATTGGTACTTAAAGCACCCACCGAAGGACCAGTCACAATTGTTTTTTCTTCTACAATTTGTATTCTTTTTTCGAGCCCTTTAATTTGGCCTATAGGGTTACTAACCGCACCGGTCAACTCGACAATATTTTGTGAGATTTGATCCATGTTTGCAGAGAAATAAAAAATAATGTAAAAAGGCTTCCCTAATTATCCAGACACAGGGGACACAATGGTTATTTCTTTTTCTCTTTTTTTTTGCTTCACTTGAGACTTGACACACACACACCCTTTTTTCCAAATTTTATTTTTGCACAGATTTTTCTTTGACACAGATTTTCTTTTGCACAGATTTTTCTTTTGCACAGATTTTTCTTTTACACAGATTTAATTTTTTACAGGACTTTTTCCTTATCTCTAGATTTTTGAAGTTAGTGGTTCTTGTTCTTTTTTATTTCTCACTCACAATGTGAACATTTGTTTCAGTTTTTTTTTCGGAATTTTTCCTGAAAAAGTAAAAAAAAAAAAATTTATTATTTTTTTTCCGCGTTGGATATATCGCGTATAGGTCGCGAAGGGTTCAAAAAGAAAAAAGGAGATCTGGCATGGAAGTGTCGTGTTATCCCGTTTGGACTTTTAAGGAGTCCTACTAATGGCACGAACAACTTCACACCACATCCTTTAGCCATTTAGAATATCCGCATGTTCCCATGGTTATGCGAAAGGTTTATGCTCAAGCAAAGAATAGCAAACTATGTTCCCATGGTTATAGTTGCGTTCACTTCGAAGAAGCGTACTAAGCTTGGCATTGATTCTTAGGCGAAAAGGATGCAGTTTGCCAGTCCCTGCTCGGGCGCCAGTAAACGGATCGCGAAGCCGTTTCAATAAAAAATAGCGCGAACGCCAACCCCTGAGGGGTTGGCCCAACGGTTCGACTTACTAAGGATACAACGAGTTTACGAGTTTGGTTTAAAAACGATTTATTCACAAGTACGTTTATATCCATGCGGGGTTCAAACAGAACTGATTTACTTAAAAACTAAATCCCTCGAATTACGCCTAACGGCGTGCACTGCAGGTTGGTGATGATTCGCTTAGTCAGCGACCTTGATGGTGTTGGTGCGTTCACCTCCATGCGCTGTTATCCGATATCCACCGATTGGTGGGAACTCATAATGCGCCGTTATGCATAGTTTGCACATTATGATCGCGCGTGTTGGTGCGAGGTGTTAACTGTTTCAGTATGCAGTATTTATAAACATTGGAATGTTGCTGGGGCCAACCAAAAAGGCATTCTATTAAATTCGTATAATCCATTCGGAGTTATAAATGCTGTTTTTTCTTTGTCTTTTTCTTCTACTAAAATTTGATGATAACCTTTTGCTAGGTCTAAAGGAGAAAAATATAGTGCTCTTCCTAATTTATCAAAAGTAGATTATATGTTTGGTAATGGAAATTTGTCACTTATTGTTAAATCGTTTAATTTTCTATAATCAATTACGAGTCTATATTTGATTTGTCCAGAATTATCCATATTTTTAGGTATGACTATTAAGGAACTTGCATATCGTGAATGACTTCCTAATTATACCTTGTTGTTCCATTTCTGCTAATTGTTTTCTTACATCCTGTTCATGTTTTGGTGGGTATCTATATAATTTTCCGTTAATTGGGCTTTCATTTGTAGTTCTAATGCTATGCTTTATTACTGGGGTACTAGTTAATGTATCTCCTTCTTTAAAAAAATAATTTTCGTACTTGTTCTTCTTCTTTGTTAAGATGATTCATTTCTATTTTTCTTTCTTATTCATTTACTACCTCCAGTACACAAATTGTGTCATATGGGTGCTCTTCAAATGGTATTTTTTGATTGTTTAGTATGACATAACCTTCCTCTAGATTTATTTGAGCTTTTAAAGCATTTAGAATGTCTGTTCCGATTATAAATTGGTATTTTTTATCTTGCAAAAACTGAGTAACTTTCCATCTAATTTTTATTTTTTCACTTACTTGAAACTTTTTTGGGGCGTTAGTATGAATTTCTTCATTAAATGTATCACTTTTATTTACTGTGAAAATTTAATTGGTTCAATTGGTATTCTTTCAAAATTTTTTAAATTATTCTTTACTAGACTTATCTTTAGTGCTCCAGTATCAATTAGGGCAAAATATGGTTTTGAATCAATTGTAATTTTTATTATTGGATGATATGTTTTTTCTGAGGCTAATTTAAAAAATGTACATCTGCTTGAAGTGTTGTTATGTTATCGACTTTCATAGGTTCTGTTTCATTTCTAAAGGTTTCATTCCTGTTCTCTCCTTGCCTATAAGTATTTGTTCTTCTATAATAATTTGAATTGTTTGTCTGATTGTTTTGTCTGTAATAATTTGAATTATTTGACTGATAATTCGGTTTGTTCCAATAACTATTTTGTCTATATTCGTTCGAATTGCTAGCCTGTATGTTTTGTTTATAGCTATGCGAATTTCGCCTTTGATTATTATTTTGGCTGTTTTCCCTATAATTGTTAAAGTCTTGTCTGTACTTGTTTTGGATTGTTTTGTTTTGTAGAATCAAAAGTTCTATTTTTTC
The DNA here is from genome assembly GCA_914767635.1 of Melanostoma mellinum. NCBI lineage: Eukaryota > Metazoa > Arthropoda > Insecta > Diptera > Syrphidae > Melanostoma > Melanostoma mellinum. The sequence goes on along the minus strand of OU612061.1, from coordinate 8,793,023 downwards.
AAAATTTTGTCTGTTAGAATTTTTTCTGTCATTGTTATTGAAATTATGTGAATATTGTTCATAATTATACTGACCATAACTTTTTAAAGAAATTTTTAAATTTGTTTCATCTTGTATCACAAATTCACTTATTATATTTCTTATTTTCATTAATGATGTTTTCCCCATTATTGCATATGCTAGTGACCCTGATACTATTTCTTTTATTCTTTGAATCAACAAACCCGCAAATATAGTTTTCATATTTTCTCCATTATTTTGAAAAGCAACAAATTCTGTATTATTTTCTACCAATTTATTAACTTTATAATTTAAATCTTTTATACTACTCACTCTTAGTTTATTAATATCTCTCGTGAGCTGCATTTCATCTTTGCTTGGTTTAAAATGATGTTTTAACTTCTCTTTGCAATTATCCCAGTCTTCCGGTACGTCTGCATCTAGTATATTTTTTGGTACTCCATAAATTTTTGTGTTGTATAAGTTAAACAAACTCTTGTTAGTTATTTTAAAAAAAATGTTTTCGGGTACGAGCAGATTGCTCTCCTTTATTGTTCTGTACTTCACTTAAGACTGACTACAAAATACTTTTTCAATAATTTATTTCTTTATTGCCATAATATGATAACATGCCAACTGCAACCTAATTAGAGAATGCACTGTTATGCTTAACTTTTTATTGAAACAGCTTTCCTTTTTGGATTCTAAATGACGACTAGTTTTATATTCTGCTATGAGATCGCCTCAACCATACATCGCATCAAGATTCTTCTTTGTATGGGTTTTGCATATCAAGCATTATGTGGATACACATAAATGCAAGTATACAAGTGGGATATCTTTATGATGATGATCAATGCGGACCATGAACAGTGATGTGTTTATTTAAGATAAATATCCATGGATGGAGTCACTGGTTATTGATATTATTGATTCTGTCGTGAACCCCCAATACTGAATGGATGTTTATAAGAAGAACTATCCAAACAATATTGTGTAGAGGTTTTAATAAGAATTGTGACAGAAGTGGATTATTTATTGTGATATAAATAAACACTTCACGCAAGAGGCAATTGAGGCTCTTTTCCACATTTAATACCACGATCGATTAAAATCAACCAAGCATATTTCCACGCTAAATACGATGATTTAGCACCATCATGACACCTCCCCCCTTAATTGAGTGAAGAACTAGACTAAAGAACTTGTGCGAATGCATGTATGAGAGTCCCATCAACAAGAACATAAACAGTCTATTTTATTAATATTCATTTTTATGTAAATTTTTTGTATTATAAGAAAAAAAAAACAATATTAATATATTAAAAAAAATATATATATAACTAAGAATGTTATTTACTAAACATGATTTTGTTTCATTTCTTTTTCTTTATATATCATAATTATATTTCAACTTCTTAGGTCTATTACAAGTTACTTGTGCTGTCTCTGTGTTACTTTGAAAAGTAACCGCTAAAGGTTTTCCTTCCTTCTTGACAAAGCATTTATTAAATAATGTTATTTTATTTTTTCCTCTTATACATTTTACAGTAAAGTATATAATTGCAAGAGTTATGATTGTTCCTGACAATCCTGTTACAAATCCTTGTGTTCTTTCAGGAATAGATTCTAACATTTTAGAAACATAATTATACATTTTACAGTAAAGTATATAATTGCAAGAGTTATGATTGTTCCTGACAATCCTGTTACAAATCCTTGTGTTCTTTCAGGAATAGATTCTAACATTTTAGAAACATAACTATTTTGGTTGTTTATCTCAATCGATAAATCTTTCAAATTTTTTAAATTAGTGCCCTTTATTTTATGTAATTTGGTTAATGGGGTAATTTCTTTAATTTTAATATTTTCACAACAATTGTCAATTCCCAAATGTATAACATCATTATAAACTGTTTCATTCAAATTTTTTGTGGTTGAAATATCTGTTTCTAGAGTACTGAATTTACAATTTTCTTCAATTTGAATAATTCCTATGTTAGAAATTTTACCAAATTCTTCATTTTAGTTTTTGCATTTACATCCATATTTTGTTTCTTCAGTTATTACAAATATGTATCTATTGTTGTTCAATGGATGAAAAAACTCTACATTGGATTCAATTACTTTTAATTTACAAGAAGGAAAATTCCTTTTCATAAAAACATTTAGTTCGCATATGTCAGTTTTAATAATTGTACTTTCTAAAATTAATTCTTTGCATATATAAATACTTCCAGTATCGTCATCTTCATATTTAACACAATCATTTAAATTATCCTTCAATGCAAAGTCTGCTCTATTTTTACTTATTAATAATATATTCTTGTTAGTTTCAAATACAGTAAATTGGTTATTAGAAATAATTGGTAGTGTGATTATCTCATAGGCTTCTTCATGTTCCTCTCTTAGTATCGGTAAAGATACAATTACAATAATTATATTATCCTTTTCAAAAACTTTAAATTCCAATAATTTTACAATATTGTAGTAACTTTCAAGGTTTGGGTGTATACAACATTTTTTCTTCATATTTACTATTACTTAAAACTGTAACCAATTTTTCTGGTGTCATTATAAATGGGTGTATTACTTTTACTTGTAAGAATAGAATTGCATCAATTATCTTATCTAGTTCGATTTCTAATTCTAAGCTTCTTTCTATTATTGAATCATATAAGCTTTGCATATATTCTAACATTGCTTCTTTTTCTTGTAAGTTATTAGTTTGAAGCATAATGGTATTCAATGAATTCACCACTTCCATAGTTTTATTTCCCAAAATATTAAAATTTTTAAGAAGTACCTGAATTTGTTCATTCAAACTTTTCATTATATTTACTTCTTCCTTTAAGCCATTTCGCAAAAACTCTTGGTTTTCTTTTGTGGTCATTAAAATTTTATCATAATATTTAGCATCTTCGCTATCCATAGTTCCGAATAATACTTTGAATCCTGAACCTATAATATTAAGTATTCCTCTTCGAAACCTATGTTTTCTCTTACCTAACAAACTATAAATAACATGCATTTTATCTATTAACTTTTCGTAATTTTTTCGACCCTTTTTAATAAACAAATTACATATCTCAAGGTATTCTAAACAAGCCTTATCAATATTATTAAGCTGTACATTTATATTGGCAATGCTTAGTTCATTATTTTTTAGGTCTAAACTGTTAACTATGGAAACATGTCCTTCAATGACTTTTGTTATCCCGATCCCTTTAAAGTAAAATCCACCATTATCATTGAGGTTTTCGATGATAAGTCCTTTTACAAGAACGAGGCTGTATTTACAAAAAGAAATAAGTATTATTAATTTCAAGTTGATATAAATGGTTTCACTAAATTTTTTGAAAGTTTTCTAATTTTCCTGTTAGTTCTTACAAAGACATTAGTATCCGTTACTTTGGTAATAATAAATGGCCCTAGAAATGTGCTTTCTAATTTTTTATTTTTTGAAAGATTTTTTACCAATACTTTTTCACCTATTCTATATGATGGTGCTGTATTTATTTTGCGATCATAATTCTCTTTAGACTTCAATTTTGATTGTACTAAGTTTTCCTTTACTTTATTTTCTATAGATATAATCTTTCCCCCCACATTCTGAACATAATCTTGCATGGTTTCTAAATTTAAATTGTCAATATGACTTGGTCTGTTGGCTTGTCTACCAAATAGTATCTCGTGTGGACTATAACCTGTTGTTGAGTGTATCGTTGTATTATAACAGAAACTTGCAAATTTAAGTGCTTCGTCCCAGTCTTCTTTTCCAAAATTGACTGTGTTTAGGTATTCTTTCAATCTTCCATGAATTCTTTCTACAGATCCATTTGATTGTGGATGAGCCACACTGGTAGTTACATGTTTAATTTTAAATATTTTTGCTATATTCTTCATTAATTCATTACAAAGTTCTGTACGGTTATCCGTTAATATAATTTTAGGAATACCTAGTATTGTAATCCAATCGTTCACAAATGCTACCGTTTCAGCATATTTATCCTTTATTGGAACAAACCTTACAAATTTCGACAAACTGTCTTGTATACTCAAAGCATACACATTTTCTTTTTTCGAGACTGGATACGGGCCTGTAAGATCCATACTAACTTGTTCCAAACTATACGACGCGTTTGATACCAGCGTCATAGGCAACCTAGTAGGATGCCTATCAATTTTACCTAACTGACAGTTCTTACAACTTTTTACAAAATCAATTACGATCTGATTCATATTTTCCAAATAATATTTCTCTCTAATTTTTTCAATAGTTGCTTTTTGGCCTATGTGTCCTCCTATTAAGCTTTCATGATATTCCTTAATAATATCTTTTGTATTTTTATGTCAGTTACCTCTATTATCTCTTTACTTTCCTTAAAGTTATCTTCTATATCATCTGCTACATCTTGTTTATAATCATAATCATTATACTTCATCATTCTTGTTTTTCAAATTTTCTTCTTCATGAACCTGTTCTTCCATTTCTTTCTGATTCTCCTTATCAATATCTCTAATACTTTCTTTCCTCTCTGTACTTTCGTTTATTCTACACTCACAAGGACATTTTCTTCGTCCTCTCTCTACGTGTTGTTACTAAAACATTTCTACTAAGATGATCTGCAACAACATTATCTAAACCCTTTTTATATTCAATACTGTATGAATACTCTTCCAATTTTAACCTCCAACGGACCAATCTTGATCCTGGATCCTTCACATTGAATAACCATGTTAATGGTTTATGATCAGTTCTTATTACAAACTCTTGGCCATACAAATATGGTCGAAGAACCTTTATTGCCCAAACAATGGCTAAACATTCTTTTTCTGTAGTGCTATAATTTTGTTCATTTTTATTGGTGCCCTGACATAAGGCCATACGACATAAGGCCATATTCGAACATATGGCGCTATGACGCTTTCAATTGTGACTTAAGGCCATATTCGAACATATGGTCTAATGACGCTTTGTCAAAGGGTCATAAAGACATATTTTTTTGCGACTTTAGGCCATACATTGAAATGCCCTAATGACGCTTTCTAAATTATTTTGTTAATAGTTGACCTTGAAACATTATACAGTTTTTAGAAAGCAACACAATGTGCAATCTCACAAAAAAAAGCAACAGTTATGAGCTTGACGAAAAATTTTCATTGATCAGTGAAAACTTGCATTCATTCATTCATTCATACCTTCATCAAATCATTGGATACTTCTTAATCAGTTGCACAAGCTGTCGTTACAATTGAGAAAAAACAAGTGGAATTAAAAGACCTTATACATATACATATATGTATAATTATAGTTTTTGCGAAGGGTTTCGAAAAGGCAGCAAATGGCTTTATATTCCGGATTTCAAATAAGTTTATAAATGTAAATATGAATCCAAGTATTGAAAATACCAAATTTTAACACAATCACTTTCTTTATCGCATGAATTTTGCATTCATAGAAAAAAACAATTTGTTCGTTTCTGGATAACCGTACGATGGCAAATTTATGCAAAATTATGTTCGTTTGGCTTTTTACTCACGATAGAATAATGAAGATAAGAGCGAAGCGGAAAAAATTTTCCCAGAGGAGTATGGATGTGTGGTGTAAAAATAAAAATTTTTACACCACACATCCATACTCCTCTGGGAAAATTTTTTCCGCTTCGCTCTTATCTTCATTATTCTATCGTGAGTAAAAAGCCAAACGATAAACGATAAAAATTCGTTTCTCTGATCAATGAAAATGTTTCGTACAGCTCAAACTGTTCCACTTTAAATTGTATTTAGAATGTCTTCCTCGGCCAACCGAAAATTACAATAAAAACAAAAATCCAACCCTCTGTTCTTTTTGCAGAAGAATAGTGGAAAATAGTTTAACTATATATTCTAAAAACACTTTCTTGAAATTTAAGCTGTTAATTTGATTATTTATCAAAGATTTATCTTTGCAAATAATGTGATGTTTTTTTTATTTGGAAAGTTAAATTCAGTTTCGTTGTTATAATGTTTGGTGTTTATTTTTTTAACTGGGAAACGGAAGAATGGGTCATAAGGCCATGATGGCATTAAGACGCTTTGGAAAGCGTCATTAGACCATATGTTCGAATATGGCCTTAAGTCACAAGTCAAAGCGTCTTAACGCCATATATTCGAATATGGCCTTATGTCGTATGGTCTTATGTCAGGGCACCCACTAGCAGCGAGGCTTTCGGCTGGTAACTTAAAATTATGAATATAATGTATAAACATCTGGTGAAAAAAAAGAATCATGGGGACCGGCCGGGTACATCAGGAAGGGGGACCATACATTAAATCCCCATAACTGATACACCCACCCGCTCACCAGACAATGACTTATGAAAAATAAAGGCTATATACATGATTCGAGATTGAGTTTTTGAAGAATATTGAATACAGATTTTATGTTTTCCTCAGTAGGTGTTGACAGTAAGTTAATAAATGTGGTATTGTATAAATTTCTTATAAATTGATTGATTTCAATGCATTCTAATGTTAAATGTTTAATTGATAGAGAACTATTTGTTTGACAAAAGTGGCAGATAGGTGGTGCTTCCCTTTTGAGTAGATGGCTGTTGGTGATCCATGTGTGTCCGAGTCTTAATCTTGAAAAACATTTGTTCATTTTAGAAGATGTGGTTGTGGGATACAGCGTAGGCGTACAATCGGTGTTTATTGTAGAATAGTGGTGAATGTAGGTAGCCCATTATTCTTTTCTCTTACTAAGCCAATATTTGTCGATAATCTTTTGTAGGTCCTTTTTGGGTGGTGGGTATTGTGTGACATGTGTGTTAGGGCTTACGGCGATTGTTTTTGCTTCTCGGTCTGCAGATTCATTCCCGTGAATGTTGATATGGCCTGGGATCCAGATTAAACGTATTTTTTTATCCTGGGATATAATGTTATCAAGGATTGTATTGATGATCGGTGTGCGGTACTTAAGGTTTTTAAGTGCGAGTAAAGTTGATAAACTGTCGGTGAAGATAATGGTTTTTTTCTTTAGTTTCCTTGCCATTGTGGTCGCTTTTGAAATTGCTAAAGCTTCCGCAGAAAAGATAGAGAAATAAGTTGGTAGTTTCTCTGTAATAAGAGGTTCCCCATGCCTGTCAACGACTGCGAAACCCGTACCTTCGCTACACTTAGATCCGTCGCGTCGGTATAAAGGGTGTTCCATGTGTTGTCTGGGTAAAACTGCAGAAGGTCAAGGAAAAGCTGCGTATACACTTCAATTGATGTGGAGTTTTTGGGATGATTCGATAGACTGGTGTCGATTGTGTCCTGTGGTAGTTTCCATGGTGGGAATTTCTCGATGGGGATAATTTTAACGACTGGATCGATGCCAATCTCAACTCCGAAAGATAAAGCGTTGTTAAGCGTTGAGGGTTGTCTTGGCAGTTTTTTTCTACGTAGTATTTTAACTGCATCATTGAGGATTGGTGAGTTGTATGATTCCCTAATTTTTGCGAAAAGTTTTGAAGTTAGTATGTCTCTTCTGTCCTCGATTGAGTAAAAACCGCCTTCCATCATCATGTTTTTGATTGGCGTTGTACGGAATGATTTAAGACTTGATCTTATTGCAGCATGGTAAATAGGGTTCAGCACTTTCAGGTTAGATAGCGAGCTTTTGCCATAAATAGTGAGACCATATTCAAGTTTGGAACAGAAAATAGTTTTGGCTATGTATGTAAGTGTATTGCTGTGAATGTAACTGTTACGTGATGACAAATATTTTATTACATTTAATCTACTTGATAATTTCTTTTTTAACTCTAAGCAATGGTTTTTAAAGCTAAATTAATACACCAAATAATACACCTAATATATTCAAACTATTTACATTTTGTATATTTACATTGGCTATATTGGTAATTTGATTTGTACAATTTTGCTTTCTACAAATGTGCATATGTTTGTTTTTATCTATTGATATGATTGCACCCGACTGATTGCACCAGTTTCCAATAGCAATTATGACCTCTTGAAAAAGGTTTAATGTATGGGCCATGTTATTGCATCTTGCCATTAGTAACAGGTCGTCAGCGTAAATTGAATGATCGATTTTCTTGAAACTTGTGATTATTTCACTTATGTCATTATAGGCAATTAAAAAGAGGACTACCGAAAGGGGAGACCCTTGCGGTATGCCGTTTTCTAAGGAGTGTAAATTTGAAAAAGTATTATTAACTTTTGTTCTGCAACATCTATTGGTGAAAAATGACTTCAAAAATTTGTACATTTTGGGACCAATACCCCAACTAGCTAATTTATTAAGTACCACGTGTACACCGATACGCTCGAAGGCTTTTTCAAAGTCTATTGAAATGATCGAAACATGGTTTTTACAAGATATTGCAGATGCTATGAACTCGTCTATGTGTAATAGTGAATCTATCGTTCCACGGCCGTGCTTGAAAGCAACTTGGTTCAGATTTAATAGATCTAGTCTTTCAATGTACCAAAGAAGTCTTTTTGATACTATTTTATCAAGTAGTTTACTTGTACAAGATAACAGTGAAATCGGCCTGTAGCTATTGGGATCAGTAGGTTCTTTGTTTGGTTTTGGAATTGGGATATTGGTGGCAGTTTTCCATGCCTGGGGGATGATACCTAGATCGTAAATATTATTGAATAATTGTAAAATACGTTTTCTTGCAATGGGTGGTGTGTTTTTTAACATAGGATACGAAATCCGATCGAAGCCGGGAGTTTTACCTTTGACAAGATTTAAACTGTTTTCAAGTTCAAGCAGGTTAAAAGGTTGTTCTAGATGGTTTGCAGCTGAAGATAAGATTAGAGTATCGGGGTTGTGATTTAATGTTGATCGTTTAGCTTCTCGAAATTCGGTGGAAAAGTTGGAATCATTTGAATATGTGGACCAACGTTTTGCGAAGTGTTCAGCTATTAATTTGGAATCCGTGAAAGTTTCGGAATTTGAATGTATAGTTTTGATTGAGTGAGGGGTGTAATTTCCAGTGAGAATTTTTACATCTGTCCAGATTTTTTTGGTCGACATACTCGGATTTAGGTTGGAGGTGAATTTTTGAAAGCTTTGAATTTTAGATAATTTAGCTTGTCTACGAAAAAGGGCGTTTGCCTTACGGTAATCTATAGGGTTGCTATTATTTGGATACTTTTTGAAAATTTTCCACAATTTTTGTTTATTGTTCCGTAAGGCAGCAATCTCTGCATTCCACCAGGGGACTAAGTTTTTCACAAATTTATTTCTGGTTTGTGGTATAGCAAGGTTTGCTGCAAAGCGCAAACATTTGGTAATAATTGCTGCCTCTTTATTTATATTTGTGGATGGTGGCCTATCGCTAAGAAATTGCTGCACTTTTGTGTGAAATAAATTCCAATCGGCCCGGTCGGTGACGAATTTAGGGGTCGGGAGAGTTAAGCTGTAAACTCGTTTTAGTTTAATATTAGAAATTAAGGGGAAGTGATCACTTCCATGAAGAAAATCAAGTCTTTGCCAGGAAGTGTTTGGAAAAAGTTGTGGCGATACAAATGTCAAGTCAACATGTGTGAAGGTACTGTGGGTAGATAAATGAGTAGGTCTACCGTCGTTTAGGAGGGTTAAATTTGAGTTTATAAAAAAGTCTTCTACAATTTTGCCCCTTGTATTAGCCACAGGAGAGCCCCAAAGAGGGTTCCAGGCGTTGAAATCCCCAGTTATTAACAGGGGCGGGCGAACGGCTGAAAGAAAATCTGTTAAGTTGGAAGATGTGAATGGTTGTGTAGGATGGATGTAAATCGAGAGAACAGTGATCTTAATGTCCAGATCAATTTCTACTGCTATTGCAGATATTATGCTTGAAGTTAAAAATGTTGTTTTGTATTAGAAGGCCAACACCTTGTTTTGCAGATGTTATTGAATGAAGGTTGTGAAAATAAGGTGTGTATTGTTTTGGGGCTTGAAACATGGGTTTCTTGAAGGGAGATTACATGAGGTGAGTGTTCTTTAATTAAGAGTTCAAGCTCGTGGTAGTTGTTGAGGTATCCATTCAGATTCCATTGAAGGATTCTGAGGATAGATTTAAAGTTTAGGGGCCTTTGTACGGAATAGCAGTGGCTATACTGTGAAAAGCTATTTGCTGTACTTTTTCTGTGTTTAGTTGCTTGACTCCGTCGACCCGAAGCTGAATCATCCAAAATCCTCTGAGAGTTTGAGTGATTCAGCCTCCGACCGACGGAGTCATTGTTTGGGAGACCGATTGTTTGTTTAGATGTCATCATCATAATTTTCTGAAATTTTTTCATATTGTTGTTTGTGGTCATCGACCTGCATGGGGAAAGGGTTTCATTTACGTTTGATATGAGATTTAGGTTGTTAGTGTTTATTTTAGAATAAAGATTAGAGAAATTAGGTGCAGAGGTGGAATTTGCGTTTGTTTGCGGGGTGGAATCAGTAGAAATTGTGGTTTTTGATGTTAAATTAGTATTCAATGGATTGATATCAGAGATGAAATTATTTGCATCAGTGTTTGTGTTGAGTGAAATCATTTTGGTAGGATTTTGAGTTGTTTGCATAGCAGAGCTTTTTGAATATTTGTTTGAGTTTGAAGCTTCTGTTGGAAGAGAGAGTGCCCCGTTTGAAGACTTGGCTTTACTCTCTGAGATAAATTGATTTGTTGTTGTTTGGTTTTTCATATTAGATTCTGTTGCATTGTGTTTTGATGAGGAGAAAGTATTATTGTTTTGTGTAGTATTTAATTATTCAAGGTTGACTGCAGCGTATGGAGGTGATGAAGGATGGGGGGAGCTTGATGACTTGTGAGAATCTGGTTTGGAACCGGTTTTCGTCACATTGGAGTATGAGGAGGAGGAAGAAGTGTTTGGGTTTTGTTGGGTGTAAATTAGCTTCGCATCAGCCAAGCTGCACTTTTTAATTGTTTTTATTTTCAATATTTCTTTTTCTTGTATGAAACGTTTACATTCTCTTGATGAAGCTGGGTGCTTGTCTGCACAGTTAGCACATAAAATGCGTGTACAGTTTACGGAGGGATGTGGGGGGAGATTACATGTAACACATGTTGCACTGCGGGTACACCTGTTTTTGGTGTGCCCAAGAAGCTGACAGTTTTTGCATCGCATTGGGTTTGGGAAAAATTCTTCCACTTTAAGATTGTACCATCCTACATTGACTGTCGTGGGAGGGCGGAAGAGATCGAAAGTAAATAGTACTAAGCCGGTAGGTACTTCTACATCTTTTTCGTCTTTTTTTTACAGTTTTTTTAAATTTGTGAATGCCAGTAACACCTTGGTCTTTCATCTCTTATATTATTTCTTTTTCTGGAAGATTGATGAGGCATGGTGCATAAACGGTGCCTTTGGACTAGTTCAGGTGCTCGTGCAGTGTAATTGAGACAGGGCAAAGGTTAGATAACGTTTTCTTTGAAAGGAAAAGGTTGGCCACATGTTGTGATTTTACTAAAATAAGTAAATTTCCATCACGCAGTTGAGTAATGAACTCATAAGATGTGCTAATGCCGTCAATAACTTTTTTTAATAGGAAAACACTGATGGTGGTAAGGGGTTTTAGGGGGTCAGATGGGGCTATCAGAATGAACTTAGGGTTTTTAGAATTTAATGTGGAGGATAAATCAAAAATGGAAGATATGTTAGTATTTGAACTATTTTTAGGTTTTTTTTTTGGTGGATCGGTGGGCTGGTCTAGCTCAGGGAACCGATTCCCCGTAAGAACTTTAGGCCCTGAGGCCATTTTACACTTCTGTATTGACACTATTTAATTTGTTTTAACACTCACTTGTCTGAATGAAATAGGAAAAAGTAAGGTTAAGAAACGCAAACGAAAAGAAAGCGCGATAGAAAAAATCACAATCAACTATGGGAGAGCAGAGATAATACAATCGAATTCGATGTTGCTGGCTCGAAGTATAGTCGGTGACTGTAGATGAAACATTTAATACCTTTTAATCCAGAAAGTGCGATATCCATCATTCGTTGGAAAATGCTTGGGGCATTTTTTAACCCAAACGGCATTCGAGTAAACTCAAAATGTCCATGTGGTGTAGAGAATGCTGTTTTTTCTACATCCTCTTTCTGCATTTTAATTTGATGGAATCCTGTCGTAAAATACTTAGCCTTCCCTAACTGATCTAAGATTTCCGATATGTTGGGAATAGGATAACTGTCGGCTATCGTCAACTCATTTAATTTTCTGAAATCAATGACCATTCTCCATTTAGATTTTCCCGACGCATCATTCTTTTTGGGAACAACCCAAACCGGAGAACTCCAAGGAGATGTCGAATGTTTAACTATGCCATCTTTTAACAATTTCTCTAATTGACTTTCTACTTCTTTTTCATGGATCTTTGGGTACCTGTAGGACTTAGTATACACTGGTTTAGAATCTTCTTTAGTTCGAATATTACATTCTATAATGTTCGTAGTAGTAAGGGATTCTCCCTCCACCTGGAATAGATCTTTATATTTTGTTATTAATTTCCTTAACTCATTTTCTTCCTCTTTGTTGAGGTGATCTAATCTCAACATGCTTTGAACTGTTTTAACTTTGTCTGTTACAGGGTACATAAATCTACTTTTTTGATTTTTCTTTATATCTTTCGTACATACATTTTTCGTATCATAGACCTTAAACTCATTTAAAGAAGTTGCTTCTACTCTTATATCATTTAAAATTTTTTTCTCTGATATATTTACAACACTAACTAAACATTTACCATCTTTTACTGTACTAATACAGTTTGGCACTAAAATGTTTTCATTCTCAAACCTATTCACGAATACTGACGATCCTTCAGCTAATTTGCTTTTCAATCTAACCATTTTATAAACTTCCTGCCTGGGAAGAATATATGAATCTTCATTTTTAAATCTAATTTCATAACTTTCCTTTTCATTGTCCAAGCATAGCAAATTACTACCATAATCTATTTTGCATTTCATTTCCGTAAGGAAATCTGCACCTAGAAGACCGTCATAGTCATGAATCACGTTATTTGGTATAACGTGGAATTTCCACCTATGGTGAAATACTTTTTTATTCCCACTTGTTCGTATTGCAAAACGTAGGTTAGTATAACCTAAAGTTTTTTGGGAAGTATTTCCTTACCCTATTAGATCTATTTTTTCGTTATTAATAGTTTCATTTTTCACACATTCAATTTTTATTAAACTAATTGATGCTCCAGTATCGAGAAGCATTTTCATAATGATGTCTTTATGATATATATATATGTAAGGGCTTTCTTCAGTGTTTAAAGAAAACGCAGCCTTACTAAGAGCGTTTTTTAACGACGAAAATTTTGTTTTAGGGGGTCAGATGGGAAGAAGAAGGATATCAGAATGAACTTAGGGTTTTTAGAATTTAATGTGGAGGATAAATCAAAAATGGAAGATATGTTAGTATTTGAACTATTTTTAGGTTTTTTTTTTGGTGGATCGGTGGGCTGGTCTAGCTCAGGGAACCGATTCCCCGTAAGAACTTTAGGCCCTGAGGCCATTTTACACTTCTGTATTGACACTATTTAATTTGTTTTAACACTCACTTGTCTGAATGAAATAGGAAAAAGTAAGGTTAAGAAACGCAAACGAAAAGAAAGCGCGATAGAAAAAATCACAATCAACTATGGGAGAGCAGAGATAATACAATCGAATTCGATGTTGCTGGCTCGAAGTATAGTCGGTGACTGTAGATGAAACATTTAATACCTTTTAATCCAGAAAGTGCGATATCCATCATTCGTTGGAAAATGCTTGGGGCATTTTTTAACCCAAACGGCATTCGAGTAAACTCAAAATGTCCATGTGGTGTAGAGAATGCTGTTTTTTCTACATCCTCTTTCTGCATTTTAATTTGATGGAATCCTGTCGTAAAATACTTAGCCTTCCCTAACTGATCTAAGATTTCCGATATGTTGGGAATAGGATAACTGTCGGCTATCGTCAACTCATTTAATTTTCTGAAATCAATGACCATTCTCCATTTAGATTTTCCCGACGCATCATTCTTTTTGGGAACAACCCAAACCGGAGAACTCCAAGGAGATGTCGAATGTTTAACTATGCCATCTTTTAACAATTTCTCTAATTGACTTTCTACTTCTTTTTCATGGATCTTTGGGTACCTGTAGGACTTAGTATACACTGGTTTAGAATCTTCTTTAGTTCGAATATTACATTCTATAATGTTCGTAGTAGTAAGGGATTCTCCCTCCACCTGGAATAGATCTTTATATTTTGTTATTAATTTCCTTAACTCATTTTCTTCCTCTTTGTTGAGGTGATCTAATCTCAACATGCTTTGAACTGTTTTAACTTTGTCTGTTACAGGGTACATAAATCTACTTTTTTGATTTTTCTTTATATCTTTCGTACATACATTTTTCGTATCATAGACCTTAAACTCATTTAAAGAAGTTGCTTCTACTCTTATATCATTTAAAATTTTTTTCTCTGATATATTTACAACACTAACTAAACATTTACCATCTTTTACTGTACTAATACAGTTTGGCACTAAAATGTTTTCATTCTCAAACCTATTCACGAATACTGACGATCCTTCAGCTAATTTGCTTTTCAATCTAACCATTTTATAAACTTCCTGCCTGGGAAGAATATATGAATCTTCATTTTTAAATCTAATTTCATAACTTTCCTTTTCATTGTCCAAGCATAGCAAATTACTACCATAATCTATTTTGCATTTCATTTCCGTAAGGAAATCTGCACCTAGAAGACCGTCATAGTCATGAATCACGTTATTTGGTATAACGTGGAATTTCCACCTATGGTGAAATACTTTTTTATTCCCACTTGTTCGTATTGCAAAACGTAGGTTAGTATAACCTAAAGTTTTTTGGGAAGTATTTCCTTACCCTATTAGATCTATTTTTTCGTTATTAATAGTTTCATTTTTCACACATTCAATTTTTATTAAACTAATTGATGCTCCAGTATCGAGAAGCATTTTCATAATGATGTCTTTATGATATATATATATGTAAGGGCTTTCTTCAGTGTTTAAAGAAAACGCAGCCTTACTAAGAGCGTTTTTTAACGACGAAAATTTTGATTTAACTGTTTTATTTTCCTGTCTGGAACTTATTAATTCCCTATAGATCCCTAATGTGTCTTTTGTTTCTTTGTATAAATTTTGTAGCTGATCTTTCAATTGAGACCAACTTTCTATGACTTTGTTTTCTAGGATGATTCTAGCATTACCTGTTATTTGTACTTTTATGTACTTAAAAATAAAGTCACTTTGGTCTAATGAGGCTAAGCTCATTGCATCGTCACATCCGTTAAGGAACGCTTATAACTCCGTAGAGTCACTATTGAACTTTGGTATTAGTTTTAAAATTGTATTTATATTTACAGTGAAATTTCCCTCGTCATCCGGCATTTTGAAAACTTATTATTTTTTTTTTATATAACTGACAATGTATTACTTAAATATCAGCAATATAATGGTCATCATATGGTCTGCTTCAATTTCCTCCTCTCTGCTTTAATTTTTTGATTTCACTGTCTGCTTCAATTTCCTCCTCTCTGCTTTAATTTTTGATATAAATGATGATTATTTATAACGCTGCAAGTAGCTTTGGTGCTTTTCATAATATTGGGAATGCAAGTGGTATTAGTTAGATCTACAATATCTTGAGGTTTGCAGATTGACATGAAATTATATGCTTTACAAATGTTTTTTAAACCATAAGTTTCGTTAACTGATTTTAGGACTGTATTAAATGACAAATCTGTGGCAATAGCTTTTCTTTTGACAGGTTTTAAAATTATTTTTGAGTAATCATTTTTATTTACTAGAGGTGTTACACGAACTTGGTAGCACCGACTACGCCATCAGCGCGAAGAAAATAAGCCGCAAGCCGACGAGCCGAGTCAACCATATTTATTTGACTCCGCCATATTTTTTTTATTCTTTTTCAATAAGTCAGCCATCTTTTTTTTTAGATAGATTTCATTTTTCTTGTGACAAAATTGCCGGCGGCAAGTGAAGATTAGTAAAGCTAAAAGTAAAAAACGAAAAATAACCTAAGTACAGACTTAAAATATACCAAATTAAATAAAGGAACAGAAAAGAAATTACAAAGAACTAAAACGTAAGATAAAAATGTAAAACTAAACTAGTAACTAATAAATTTCCTTTCTAGGATATAAAAGCTTCGCTAAGCGTAGCTAGAATATCAAACTTTGTAGTTTTGTTTCAACAAACCGAAGTTAAACTTCAACAATCCTTTTATATCGTTTTACGATTGGATATTCAGCATAAAACCTGAAGGAATTCGTTGAGAAACGAAATAGACACTCGTGAAAATTTCAACAAGCTTGAAGCAATCTGTTTTTCTGAAGACAAAAAGTGAAATTAGTCACGTATACTAAGTTCAATAGAATTGAACCAATTAGTTTTTTGAAAAAACAAAAATATATTCCGATACATAAGCAATCGTCGTCGTTCAAAGCATAATTAACATCGCCAAACGATTAACATTGTCGCCATCTAATCGTGATTTGCGATTAATATTGTCGCCATCTCATCGTGATTTGCGATTAACATTGTCGCCAGCTCATCGTGATTCGGGATTAACATTGTCGCCATCTCATCGTCATTCGGAATCAACGTCGCCGTCGTCTCATCGACAGACAGTCTCATCTACATCGTTATCAACATCGTCAACTACATCGTCATCAGCACCTACATCGTCAAACGATCAACATCGTCGTCATCTCATCGTCATACAGCCGCATCAACATCGTCAACTACATCGTCATCTACATCGGAAACTACATCGTCATCTACATCGGACCCTACATCGTCATATACATCGGAATCTACATCGGCATCTTCATCGTTATCAACATCTGCATCTGAAGCGTCATCCGTCACCATCACTACAACTTTGCACTCCAGCACATCGAGTTAAGCACCACATTTATTCATTGATTGGAAGAAAGGGGTAAGTCAGTATGTCTTATAATAATTCTCGTATTGGTACTATCGGTAGTAATGGGTCGGGGTCAGGTATTCACAATGCTAGAGAGTCAGATAGAGAAAGTTACAACTGTCAGAAATGTAGTGCGCCAGATAGCAAGTCCCCCATGGTAGAGTGTAGTTCTGTGAAGATTGGTTTCATTTCACGTGTGTGGGAGTTACTCAGGCGGTTGAGCAAGTAGATTGGCACTGCAGCAAATGCGTTGTAAAATTAAAAGAAAAGGCCATGCGTGTGACAAAAAATGTTCACATTACAGGTGCAAAACCTCTGGCAACTCAAAAAAAGAGTAATGTGGGGAAGGGGAAAACGAAAAATAGTAAAAATAGGGTAGATGTTGAAGTGCAAAAAGCTATCGATGCACTATCAATAAGTCCGTAACCACAGATGATACTACAGTTCAAGTTTTCAATTCTGCCACAGAGGTGCAACCACTGAAGGCAAAGTCTACGGATAAGAATATTGCACCGCAAATGTGCAGGCCAGTTTCAAAGCCTGATAGTCAAGGCATAGATCAATTATCCGTTACAAGAAGTTCAACTTCAACGTCTAGGTCTAGACAAATACAAATACAACTTCGTAAAATTGAAGAGGAACGCCAATTAGAAAAAATGTATTTAGATTAGATAAAAAACACGCGATTCTCGAACAATTGGAGTCAGATGCAGAGGGAGTTTCAAGTACATCCTCGATTATCAGCGGTAGTCGTATTCAACGGTGGGTAGATAGTTCGAAAACTCCAGTAGTAGGAAATAAAGTCGGTCATAACAAAATAACTGATGAAATAGTAAAGGTAGATGAGAGAACGGACTTAGGGGTAGCTAATTGTTCGGTTCCAATTGTTAATGAAAAGGAAAAGGATTTATGGGTGACAACGAGCTCAACTCCAAATTTAAATAAGGCTCAAATTGCATCGAGACAATTTATGGCTAAGGAGCATGTTCAATTTACTGGACGGCCAGAAGAGTGGCCGCTTTTTATAAGTTGGTGGAGAAACACATCAGAGGCCTGTGGGTTTAGTAAAAATGAAAACATGGTACGCTTGCAACGGTGTTTAAAAGGGAAAGCACTCGAGGCTGTGCAATATCGGTTACTTCACCCAGACCAAGTTGAGGGTGTGATAAAAACATTGCAAATGTTGTTTGGTAGGCCTGAAGTAATTATTCAGTCACTGATTAAGAAAGTCAGAAATGAGCCAGCACCTAAATAAAATTAGAAACGTTAATTCAATTTTCTCTTGGGATTGATAATATGTGTCGTATGATGGAGGTCACCAACCTAATAGCACATTTGAATAACCCATGTTTATTGCAAGAGCTGGTAGAAAAGTTGCCAGCGCAAATTAAATTAAACTGGGGTATATACAAACAAAGTGTTTCTTGTGTTGACTTGTCGGTTTTTAACAGCTGGCTTTCCCAGTATGCCACGGCGGCTTCGGAAGTAACATCCACAATACCTCATCTGTTTGAAAATAAAGGTGATAAAAGAACAAGAGCCTTTATTAATGTTCACCAGAACTCTCCTTCGTTTCAAGATAATAACAAGTGTATCTCATGCAATAACAATTGCAAATCGTTGTCAAACTGCAAAAAATTTTCAAAGCTTCTGCTTACCGATAGATGGCAGTTGGTGAAACGATTTAACGTATGTCGAATTTGCCTGCGTCGGCATGGCTCTCGACGTTGTCTGTCATCCCAACTATGTGGAGTTTCGGGATGCACCTTTCGGCACAATGCGCTTTTACATAATGGTGACTTTCAGCAGAAGACTGAATCTGATGGTAACGATACGAAAATAAAGCAACCGGGATCGAGTAGTTCCTTGCAAAACGCACATTATAGCGGAACGACTCTGCGTTCGAGTACGATGCTCACACTATTCAAAATAGTTCCAGTACGATTGCACTATAATAAAAATTTTATCGAAACCTTTGCCTTTATCGACGATGGATCCTCAGTGACATTGATTGATGAAGAGCTTGCGTTTGCTCTCGGGGCCAAAGGCAGCAACGAACCACTGTGTCTCAGATGGACCGCCAACACCCATCGTCGTGAAGAATCCTCTTTGAAAATAACGTTACAAATTTCGGGTATTGATGGCAAACGTAAGCACCCACTTGCCAATGCACATACAGTCAAGTCATTGGATCTCCCTAGACAATCACTCAACATGAGCAACCTGACACAGCGTTACCCACACTTGAACGGCTTGCCGATAAAATCGTATCGCAATGCAAAGCCACAGATTCTATTGGGATTACAACACTGGCAGCTAGGCATGCCTCTAAAGATTCGAGAAGGAGACGGTTCGCAGCCGGCAGCAATTAAGACAAGGTTGGGTTGGACTCTCTTTGGTGTAGCATCGGGCAAGGACGCAGGTCCAGAAGATCACAACGCAAATATTAATATTCACCTATGCGACTGCCAAACTCAAGTGGATTCAGAGATGCATGAGGCAGTCAAGCAATACTTCTCTTTAGAAAATACGGGTACAAAGGCTACGAAACGAGGTCTTTCTGACGAAGATAACAAGGCACTACAACTTTTAGAAGAGAAGACCGTTTTTTTGGGTGACTCGTATGCTGTACCATTGCTGTGGAGATATGAACACATAAGCCTGCCAGCAACAAAGATGATGGCCGAAAAAAGACTGCGGTGTCTCGAAAGGCGTTTTTCAAATCAACCTGAGTTATTAGAGAAGGTCAACCTGCAGGTGGAACAGTATCTCAAGAAAGGCTATGCTAGAAAATTGACAGAAAAGGAGGTGAATAATCCAAGTTCGGTATCTACCCATATTTCCGGTCACGAACCCTAACAAACCTGAGAAGTTACGGATAGTGTGGGATGCGGCAGCTAAGGTGGAAGGAGTCTCACTGAACTCATGTTTGATGACAGGGCCAGACAATGTACCATCACTTCCGTCACTATTATTCCGCTTTCGTGAAAGGAAGATTGCCATCTCAGGAGATATTCGCGAGATGTTCCACCAAGTAAAAATTCTGGAAGAAGATAAAGATTTTCAGAGGGTTTTATGGAGAAATGGCAAAACCGGAAATGTCGAAGTGTACCAAATGCAGGTGATGACCTTCGGATCTACCTGTTCACCGTTCTGCGCTCAGTTTATAAAAAATAAGAATGCTAAGAAGTTCGAAAATCAATTTCCGAAGGCTGCTAAAGCGATAATCGAAAACCACTATGTGGACGATTTATTAGATAGTGTAGATACAGAGGAAGAAGCTGTCGCTTTGGCGAAAGATGTGATATATAATCACAAGCAGGCTGGTTTCGAAATTAGAAACTTTGTGTCGAATGCTCCAAACGTTTTACACGCTCTTCAGTCTAATGCTACGAAAGCACTCAAAACATTTTCAGAAAACGCTCAAATAGACTTTGAGAAACTTCTTGGGATGTGGTGGTCTCCAAACTCAGACACGTTCATCTATACGTTCCAGTCAAGCAAGTTGCCCAGTGAAATTATGAATGGTGAAAAGATACCAACGAAGCGTGAGGTGTTAAGAGCCCTGATGTGTATTTTCGATCCCCTCGGTCTTATCGCAAACTTTACAATACAATTGAAAATTGTTCTACAGGAAATCTGGCGCTCCGCCATAGGCTGGGATGAGGAGATAAGGGACCGACAATTCCAAAAATGGAAATCGTGGTTGAGCCTGATTCCCAGAATTAGGAACATACATATAGATAGAAAGTATTTAACTAATCTGCAGTTTGAAAGCAGCAGCCGGGTCGAGCTGCATATATTCGTCGATGCCGGAGAAGAAGCCATGGCGGCCTATCTGAGAGTATCAAATGAAAGCGAAGTCGAATGTGCTCTCATCAGTGCGAAAACAAAAGTTGCACCAATTAAAACGCTTTCCATTCCTCGGCTAGAGCTAGAAGCGGCCGTACTAGGCGTTAGACTTTCAAGATTGATACTTAGTGGTCACACCATAAAATTCGATAGTGTAACATTTTGGACAGATGCTCAAGTAGTTATCCGCTGGATTAAATCAAAAGCTTCGTGGCCATCCGTATTGGAGAAATATTAGAAAGTTCGAATGCGAACAGCTGGAACTGGGTTTCCACCAGAGATAATGTTGCCGACGACGCATCAAAAATTAAGATTAAAAGTGATTTCACTTCTTCGAGCAGATGGTTTAAAGGACCAAAGTTTTTATACCAAAATCCTCTTCCATTGGAAAAAGATCCGCCGGACCAATCTTGGGACGAAGAAGGTGCAGAAGAAGTTAAAGAATGCTTCATGCATCACATTTCAACAATTCCACTCGCGCTGGACCTCAGTCGATTTTCACGATGGAAGAGTCTCCTGAAAACAATGATGTACGTCTATCGCTTTGTCAGGCTCTTTGTGAAAAAATGGGGTAAACTAAGTGCTTTAAGCACATCGATACTTGACGAAAAAGAAGCAGCCAAAACATACCTTTTCCAAAAATGTCAAAAGGAAGGATTTCCCCAGGAATACGAGGCGTTGGTTAACGGCTTAACCTCTGGAAGCGAAGTCAACATCAACAAAGCCAGTTCGCTGTATAAGCTTTCACCCTATCTAGACGAACAGGGAGTAGTTCGTATCTCTGGACGGATCGACGCCATAAACAATGTTTCCATGCAAACTAAACGTCCAATTATTTTACCGAAAGATCACATAGTCATGCATCTAATAATCCACGAATGTCACATCAAATTTCAGCATCTTTTTAACGAAACAGTTGTAAACGAGCTCAGGAGAAATTATTATATCCCGAACTTGAGACGCGTTCTGAAGAAAGTCCAGCAAAAATGCCAACACTGTAAAAACAACAGAACCAAACCATCACCCCCACTCATGGCCAAACTACCCTACGGCCGTCTCCAGCCTTTTCAGAGACCCTTTTCCTACACTGGAGTCGACTACTTCGGACCACTTTACGTTAAAGTTGGTAGACGTCTCGAAAAAAGATGGGCCATGTTATTGACATGTCTGACGCTACGCGCAATTCACATAGAGATAGTCTACAGCCTCTCTAGCGATTCCTGCATTCTAGGCTTCAAAAGATTCGTTTCGAGACGCGGTATGCCGAAAGAGGTGTACTCAGACAACGGCACAAATTTTCGAGGAGCGAGCAAAGAGCTACAGCAAGCCATAAACAACTTGAACAAGAACGCATTAGCCAAAGAGTTTGAACTTGAACTAAAATGGAACTTCATTCCACCAGCAGCCCCCCATATGGGTGGGTGTTGGGAACGCATGGTTAGATCAGTTAAAAATACCCTTAATGAAATTTCCCCAAATCGTAACCCCTCTGACGAAGTGTTGATAAGTATGATGACAGAAGTAGAAAGCATTGTGAATTCACGACCCTTAAGCTACGTACCCATAGATATTGAGAGTTGTGAGGCTCTGACCCCCAACCACTTACTGGTTGGCTATGCAAATCAAGACAATTTGTGTCAACAGTTCATAGATGACGGGGCTGCTATAAGAAAAAATTGCTTAGCAGCTGAGAAATACGCTCAAGCCTTCTGGCAAAGGTGGGTTCTAGAATATTTGCCCGACTTAACCCGACGCACGAAGTGGTATGCACCACAAAGATCACTCCAGGAAGGCGACATCGTTATAGTGGTGGATCCTAACAGTCCGAGAAAGACATGGCCAAAGGGTAGAGTCCTTGCAGTAACAACCGGTAAAGATGGTGTAGTCGGGAGCGCAATGGTACAGACTTCAGGAGGAATCTACAGACGCCCTGCTGTAAAACTTGCAGTGCTCGACGTTCGCAAGTTCGAAGAAGATGGTAATCCAGGTCCTTCACCTGGTTACAAGGGGGAGTGTTACACGAACTTGGTAGCACTGACTACGCCATCAGCGCGAAGAAAATAAGCCGCAAGCCGACGAGCCGAGTCAACCATATTTATTTGACTCCGCCATATTTTTTTTATTCTTTTTCAATAAGTCAGCCATCTTTTTTTTAGATAGATTTCATTTTTCTTGTGACAAAATTGCCGGCGGCAAGTAAAGATTAGTAAAGCTAAAAGTAAAAAACGAAAAATAACCTAAGTACAGACTTAAAATATACCAAATTAAATAAAGGAACAGAAAAGAAATTACAAAGAACTAAAACGTAAGATAAAAATGTAAAACTAAACTAGTAACTAATAAATTTCCTTTCTAGGATATAAAAGCTTCGCTAAGCGTAGCTAGAATATCAAACTTTGTAGTTTTGTTTCAACAAACCGAAGTTAAACTTCAACAAGAGGAATATTGATAATATAAAGTATTGATACTGAGTCAATTAAAATCTCGACTTCTGCGAAATTTAAAGCATCTTCTACAGTAGCAAATGGCAGATTTTCTTTAGAGATTGTACTTATAGCTAAATTTATTTATAGCAAATGGCAGATTTTCTTTAGAGATTGTACTTATAGCTAAACTTATTTCTTGCTTAGATAGTATTAGAGAATTGATAATACCAAGTTTAGCCCAATGTATGGCATAATTTAAATTTTCAAGTTCTTTTTTAAATATTTTAATTTTGTATTGGAAAGCACTTAATATTTCATTGTTATACAATTTGTTCTCTTGTAGTAGTTTTCTTATTTCATTGGACATTTCAGTAATATTATTTATTCTTTCATTATGTAATGCGTTAATTATAACTTGTTTATTATTGTTTTGTAATACATTGTTCATTTTGTCAGTGATTGTTATAAAGTCTTCATGGTCAGGGCTACCTGCTATCCATTTCCAAGCTGTTCCTATGAGATTTATTGATCTTTTCACTTTTCTTGGTTTAAGGTTTTGGATTAAATTTTGAATTAGAATAATTTCATGTTTTAGGTAAGGATAGAGGGAGGTGTTCCTTTGGGATAAAATTATTGGGGTGATCTCGTTGAACTTTGACTCATATTGGGTAACGTCAATTACATGAATCAATTTGAAATTTCCGGTTTGAATTCTTGCTTGTCCTTTGTGTATCGCTATGACTTGCGAGTTCGTGAAGTCAAGGATTTGGACTGTTGCCAAGCATTGGCCTAAAGCACACCTGAAATAATGAATATTAATTTCTAATATTACTCTTGTGAACTATTCGACCAGATTCGGTTAAAATTGTAGAATTACTGTTTTCTTTTACTACCTCCTGCTTGTATCTGTTTGTAAGTTTGGATCCTATACGTTTATTGTTTTTGACATATATGACTTGGCCTATTTCATAAGTTTTTATCGGTTGTTTTTTTCTATTGTGGGTTCTATAATCCTGTTCTTGTTTTTCTTTTAATTTTTCGATAGTTTCTTTGCGGGTGTTTTCGAATTGCTTGAGCAAATTTTGTAAATTTGTCGCAGTTAGTCGAAAAGATATCAATATGCAAGGTATGTCCAGGATAACTAGGAATTGGTGTAGGGTTAAGGAAGGGTTTGTTGGGATATTTGTTTTCTTTACAATTCGTGCAATGTTTTACCAAGGATTTAGTTTTTGAAGACATTCTCGGGAAATAAAAGTTCTCCATTAGTTGAATCCGGTTCTCTTCGGCATTCCGATGAGCTCGGCGATGTATCTTCAGGATCTTCTCCTCTTGCTCGACGTCACTGGTGAGGTCTTCTACGAGTTTCTGTGTAAACCTAACGCGATAGTCTTTGAAATGCAATGGATAAACTTTTTGGATGCGTCCCATCGTCGTTTCATCTGTAAGGAGTCCGTTAATGGTATTGGGATTGAGATATCTTTTGAAAATCTCAATAACATCGCTTTCAGAATATTCGGGGCGTATAAGAATGTGTCTAGTGTATTTTTCGAATGGGTTTTTAATTTGGTAGCTATTTTCGTTTCCTTTTTGGAGTAAAAGTTGGTTGCGGAAGACATTAACAGGTGTTTCTACTGAGGGAATAAGATTTTGTGCTGAGCTATCAGCGCTATGTTCAGTTGGTGTCATTGAATTGACTTCTGTTTGAGGGGGTCTAGATAAAGAGTCAGCAACTACATTCTCCTTTCCTGGTTTATATTTGAGTTCATGGTTGTATTCTTCCAGGATCGCCTTCCATCGCTTCATTTTTGCATTTGTATTCTTATTACTTAAAGCATATGTGAGTGGTTGGTGATCCGTGAAAATGTTAACTTTTCGAGATCCGTAAAGGAAGTTTCTAAGAGAATTAAGCGACCAGATAATGGCAAGCATCTCTTTTATTCGTTGCGTAGTTTTCTTCTGATTTACTCAAAGCTCTGGATAAGAATGTGATTGGTTTATCTTCTTGAGAGAGGACTGCGCCAATTGCGTAGTCTGGAGCATAAGTTGTGAGCTGAAAACTTTTTTTTAAAGTCTGGGTATTGAAGAACTACTTCCGGAGACACGAGAGATTTTTTTAATTTGTTAAAAGCTTCAACTGCTTCTTCATTCAGTTTGATTGAAACTTTTCGAGAAATGTTTTTGGACACGTGTCCATCTTCCCCTCTTAAAAGGGATGTCAAGGGTTTCGCTAATTTCGCGTAGTCTTTAATGAAGCGGCGATAAAAGCCTGACATTCCTGAAAACGGAGTTCCTTAAGATTTGTGGGAATATTTCGGTCGACTATTGCTTGGACTTTTTTTGGATTGGTTTTTATACCATCTTGTTCAATAATGAAACCTAGAAACTCGATTTCTGTTTTGAAAAATTCGCACTTATCTAGCTGAATTTTCATGTTTGCTTTTTCTTGTGTAATGAAAACTTTTTCAAGGTTTCGGAAGTGTTCATCTTCGGTTTTTCCGAAGATGACAATGTCGTCAATATAGAGGCGAGTAAATTCAAACTTGCCGTTGTTTACCGAAAAAACTGTTTTTTCTATGTCAGATTTTTTGAGTGGAATTTGGTGAAATCCACTTTTTAAGTCCACTATAGAAAACCATTTGTTTTCACTGAGATTTGCAAGAATTTCGTGTATCTCGGGAATAGTTAAGGCATTAATTTTTCGGTAATCAATTACCATTCGAAACTTTTTTTCACCTGAGGCGTCCATTTTTTTCGGGACGACCCAAACTGGCGAATTATATGGTGATTTTGATGGTCTTATAATTCCATCTTCTAATAGCTTTTGAATTTCTTTCTCTACTTCGTTTTTTAGTGCCATGGGATAGGGATACGATTTAGAATAGACTGGATCCCTAGTGGCTGTTCGGAATTCTACTTGAACAGTAGTTGTGTAGGTAAGCTTCTCATTTGGTTCAGAAAATAAGTTTGGGCATTTGTGAATTATGTTACCTAATTTTATTTGTTGGTCTTTTGACATATGTTCATTTCTAATATCAATATTGTTAACATATTGTGACAGATGCTGTTTGAGTGTAATTAATATTCTTGGATTATGAGGACTAGCTTGTATGGACATATAATTTTTCTTCGTGTTTATAATCGCATTTAGTTGTTTTAGGGTATCGTGTCTTATGATACCATCGAATGAAATAAGGCTAGGAAGGATAAAGAATTTTATTTTATCGGTTTGTGGTCCAAAAAGTTGGATAAGTGAATGATGAGTTATTTTAACGTTTCCTCCAACGGAGTTAACAAAAAATTGTTTTTCATTAATAATCGGATTTCTTATGTGACGGGGTTGAATATAATTTTTATTTGACCCTGTGTCAACTAAAAATTTAAGAGTTTCTCCGCTTCGGGAAATATGTTCAAAAATGGGAAACGAAGAAGACTTTAGTCTAAAAAATAGATGTCGTCGATATTTTCGATTTGATAAAGGCTAGCGTCTTCATCTTGGTTGCTGTATCTATTCTTCTAGTGTGTCGTCATAATTTTGATCCTCTTCCATGATGTCAGCTTCATAATCTTCTATGGTCTTTACTTCATTGTTTTCTTGGGTAGTGTGAAAAAGACGTTGCATTTTCTGAGGAGGATGCATTTGCTGAGAATATCTTTGCTTTTGTCCAAATGGCTGTTGAGGATGGTCTCGTTTTTGAGCAAATTGTTGATTTCTCGGCCTGTTTTGATAGTCCACTTTCTGAGTTTGCGCATCGAGTAATCGATTGACATTGGCTTCGGTGGCAAAGGTCTTTGATTTGGTGGGATTCTCGGCTGTTGATATCTAGGTTGGTACTGGAAATTTGTATTAAATTGCGGGGCTTGAGGAGTCCGAGGGTTGTGCAACAAGTGAGGGTAAAACTCACGTCTGGGAGCTGGTATTGGTGTAGGTTTTTGAAAGTTTTCTCTTTTAGCAGGGATTGGAGATGGATGTTGGAAAATCTTTTTGTTAGAACTTTGCGAATTAATGCATACTGGGCTATAAAATCAACGTTTTGTAATTTAAGGCATAGATGTAAGGCCTCTGGGAGGTCTACCGGTTCCCTTATGCTTAGTAAACGAGGGAGGTCCCCTTTGAGGCCCCTCATAAAGGTGTCTAGAGCCTTATCCCTATAACATTGTGTCATGTTATTCATAGAGTCTTGGGCTCATCTCTACTGATCCTAGTTTATTTAAGATTAATAATAGGTGGTGATACATCACTTGATAAAATTCTGGAATTGTGTTGTTTCCCTGGACCAGAGTGGTCATCTGGTATTCGAGGGTGCCTTAATCCCTCTTATCTACATAATGCAGAGTAAGACATTTTGATATTTTTTCCCAATTAAGGGGAGTGTTATACGATTCAAGTACCACATCGGCATGCCCTGTTATCTTATTTCGTATAACGGATAGGATACCATAGTATCTAGGGGTGCCCTTGATGTGTTCATAAATTTTTAAAATTCTGTCGGTGCATTTCTTCCACGAATTAAATTCGTGTGTTTGACCTGAAAATTCTCTTAGGCTTTTCACTACATCAGGTATTTTGTCTAAATCACCCAAATTATTGCCTACTAGGTTGATAGGTTGATCTACTTCATTATTTTTATCTGCTGCAGGGTTCATAATAGAATTAAAGATTTGTCTTCCTTGAGTTTGAAGTGATTCATTTACTACTCTACTGATTAAATTAATCAAATCATTTTGGTTAAGAACCTGAGCCTGAGGAGGGGGTGATGGATTGAGAATAGGTGGCCTGATTAGATTATTCGGGTTTGCCATTTTTTTTAGAGATAAATAGATAAGAATCTATTTCAAATTTTTTTTTAACATACGACTTTAAGTTTTACTATACTTGATATAAATTTTTTCTTCAAATAAATTCACTTCTTATTTTAAATAGAATAAATTCAATTTTTCTTCTTATTTTTTTACAATAAAAATTCTTTCACTGACTTTAATTGATTCACAAAAAATTTCTTTCTTAATTCTCTAATAAATTTTTTTGTTTGAATGATTCAATAACTTACAATAATAGTATGAATAGTGGTTGATTCATAGTTGCTTTCTGATTAACGAATTTTATTTTCCTTGTGGTTTTTGTTCCTGATCCAAGCGGCTGCATTTACTGCTCCTTTTTGTCCTTTATTGATTTACTGGGGGGCCTCGTTCTTGGATTTACTTTTATCACTATCACTTTCTTTTACGATGTTTAATGACTTTTAGCGCAGGATTTAAAAAAAATAACACGCGAGTTATGGTTAGCCTTTATTATACGCGAGTATTTATAGCCCCATTAGTTGGGCGCCAGTTAAACAAACTCTTGTTAGTTATTTTAAAAGAAATGTTTTCGGGTACGAGCAGATTGCTCACCTTTATTGTTCTGTACTTCACTTAAGACTGACTACAAAATACTTTTTCAATAATTTATTTCTTTATTGCCATAATATGATAACATGCCAACTGCAACCTAATTAGAGAATGCACTACTTTGCATTTCCCAATAATTTGATGGAGTGAAAATGACCCAGACGCATGGTCAGCATTTCCGTTGACTGTTTTTACTTTTATTCTTGTTAACTTATATGATGTTGTTAACTTGAATTTGTTCCAGTGAGTATTCTGATAAGACTTTGTCCGCCGCTGCTATGAATGTTGGTAAAAGTTTTGAATTACCTTCGAATGTTCTCAAATATTTGATTTCCTTTTCAATTCTTGCTCGGAAACTGATTTGATGTTGCTCTGCTTGTCTTGTTAAAAGAGTTGTAAGTGCTATTACACACTGCTCCATTTGATTTGCTATTTTTTATTTTATTTTATTATTTTTCTTTAGTAATTCTTTTATCACTGTTCAGTTTTTTGTTACATGAGTTGTACTCTTACAATGGTCACAGTATTTAATTTCTTTATATTCTTTTAGTTTTTGGACATAATTATTCATTAATTTGTAATACACTATTACACCTTCGTAGAATTGAATTTTCTTATTTTTCGTAGGTTGAACTCGACGACTGCGCCAATTATGTTTCTTTACGTATTTCTTTTTACTCTGTTCACTTAATGAAACTCGTGTGTTGTGTTGTGATAGCACTTTCCCTGGTTGTGGTCAATGTTCGACCGTGATAAATTGAGCTTCAACCCCATTTTATTGTAGTACCGGTGTCAATTAAAAAAACATATTCTATTTCACCAAAGGTCAAAAGAATGAAAAAAAAACGAATCTGCTTCACATTCGTCACTTAATGAATCTACCGATATGTGATTCGATCTTTGTCTGGACTGTTGCGAATTAGATTTGAGATTTGAACTATTGGGGTTTCTACTCTGACTATACTGTCTGCTTTGATTCCTATTATGTGCGACATTGTTATACCTGGTTTCGGCATTATGTCGACCTTGAACTGAATTCGCACTGTAATCGTGAAGATTCGGCAACGAGCGATTATATCGAGTTTTTTTTTTATTTTTAGGTATCTTAAATTAAAACTGTCTTGACCTATGAACTCGTTCAAGACGGTTCTAATTTCGCTTAAATTATATTAGTTTTTTATTTGCGATAATAAACTGCCTGCTTTGAGTTCTTTAATTTTTAAAATAACTAGAGTACTAAGGCTATTTGCTGGATTTATTGGCTCGCTACTTAAAGCTGCACATTCGGCAATATCATCCAAAAGCATTCTTACTTTACTAGTTAAATCTAACACTGAACTTACTTTTAATGACATAAGTTCTTGCATAATCATGTTTTTTGTTTTGTGGGTCTGGTAGTGAATTTTAAGTCTCGTTTTTGTTTCTTCCCACGCTGTAGGCGGTAAGTTAAATTCACGTTTACTGAACATTTCTTTTTTTTTTATTTAATTTTTTTATGTTTTATTTATTTCTATTTTCTTACCGTTAGTGCAGCGTTTCCGCGTCTGATACAAATGGGCAACTTATGACAAAAAATAACTTAATTTCAATTGCTTAAATACTATTATTATGTGGACCTGCATGCGCTGGGAACTTGCATATTGAATGAGAACATTGAATGGGAACTTGCATATGAATGGTCAGCACAAAATATCTTTTAGAAATTGGAATAACAAACTTTAACTGGTATAATTGCCAAAAAGTTTTTTGCGGCGTCAGTGATTTTTTCATTATAGATGTCCGCAGCTAGTGCTGGTGAATTTTCCTTGAAAATCTCATTGACAGCTAGCATAAACGATGGTAAACTGCCTTTAGTTCCATCGAAAATAATTTCGAACTTAAGTTCCTTTTGTAGCAACCTTCTGGCTGATTGGGGCTCTTGTTGTCGAATCATCATCTCCGTCAACATGGCGACACACTGTTCCATCATTGTTGGGGCTGTCATTCTTCTCTGGTCGAATAATAATTGTCTTTTTGAATTTTTTTTATTTTGATCCAGTGCTGTGCTAGTACGCATATTGTCTGCCTATGCATTTTCCCATGTCGAGACCAGCTCAAAGCTCGTGCATTGGATCGTGTTAACTCTTCCCCCTCAAAAATCTACGTCCCATTGATCAGTGACGTCAGCCTTAGATGAACTTCCTCTCAATTCTTCGTCGTTTCATCCTGCTATGGTCCTAGTGTCGGAAGCCTAAGTTTACGGCCAATTTTGCGCCCTGTGATGTATACAAGCGCTATTATTGCCGTGAAGATCAAGGCATCTGACAATGAGAATAGTTGCATTTTATTTGAAAGCGTTCTATGTTGCCCACACTTAAGCTGTGTACATATTTGAGATTAACCTTGTGACCTAGGTTGCTGATGTTGGTCAAAATTGGTGATAACGCCTGCAGGTCCGTTGAACAGGAACTGGTAACGGTTTTGTTGTTTAGCTGGACTGTTTCGTTGTGAAGTCGCACAATAAAGCTACCGAACAAATGCTGAGAGGAATTCTGGGATGAAATCGTTCCATTGAAGTTGGAAACAAAAATTATGTCTTCTTGAATCAGCTCTATGATTTCATTGGTGTTGGTTCGATAGGTACATTCTTGTTGCCCCCTTTTTTGCAGTCTCATCAGGCAATGGTTCTCTGAGACTCTTTCCAAAGCTTCCTCCTTACAGACTGTAGAATTATTGATAAACAAACATTGCATAATTATACCGTAGGTTTCACGCTGGTTGATGGGGACTTTGTTGAATTCGACATTTACTTGAGTTCCGTTGAGTATCGACGGTCGAACAAGCAGTAGGTTATAGATCTATTCCCTCACATTGGGTATGGAAAGTACATGCAGGAGCATGGAACTATTGGCATAGTCGGAGGGTTTTTCAAATTCAATAGCTTCGATCTCGTTCTCGTACGGAAGCGTTTCGAACTCGTTCAACAGCATATTTACTTCGTCATGGTTCAGGAGATATACTTTAAAGCTCGTTTCTTTGCGATCAAAACGGCTCGTCTTTACTTTTCAATATGATCTTTTTTTTTGTTTGCTTTTCGGTTTTCGTTTCCGTACGACTGCGCCAGTTAAATTTATGGTTTCAGAATTAAAACGACCGATCACTATCGTGTCCAAATAACAACTCCACTTAATTATTTCATTCTTCTTAACACTACAATACAATACCTATATCTTATTGCTAAATAAGCATTCAACTAAAAGAAGTGCGGCTTACGGCCGATTTCTTCACATTATTACTAAGGCGGTCTAGTACCCGGTCTAGCTAGACCAGGTACTAGCTCTAATACCAGGTCCTACATAAATTTCTTCACATCATTGATACGAGATCTAAATTCATACTTCAGTACTAGTGACTTGATAGGTCTAAAACTGGTCGAATCCTTTTTACGACATTTGATTGACAATTAAAATTATAAATTTGAATTGAACTTCAAATTTCTCCATTTTTTTTTTTTGAAAATTTGTCGTTACAGTTGGTTTGACTTTTTGAATTGGTTTTTGAGTTGATTAGATATGTACAAATGTGAATGATCAGGTGAGTACCGTCGTATTTATGTATGTAGTTTGTTATTTACAAGGAATAGAACGTATAATTGCATATACATAAAGTTTATTTTAAATATACCTACATATAGAGCCCTGGGGTGGAAGAAAAAAATAAAAACCCCGCAAGAAGCAAGTCAAGTAACAGAATTGATAGAAAATACCTTAAACCATGCCCAACTACGTCGTTGGATCCTCTTTTTTAATTATGGTTAGGCACTAAATTTTTTATTTTTTTTTTTTATTTTAAATAAAACAACTAAAAAATTTGAGTTTAATTATTGCAATTGTAGGATGATACTTTCTCTGGCAGCACAATTTCTGTTGTTTAGATTTATTCCGATTGAGGCGGAATCGCTTTCAATTGATCTACTTAAAAGTTAAAATAGCTCGCCGTAAACGATCTTCATGTTGAGTTGACCCTTCAGGTGGCTGAGGGTGGTTAGCATTGATGCATATATTATGCGATTTCGTTTCCATACACCATACTGCGTACTGCCTCTCAACAACATTTCTGGTACGAATGATTCCCCTCTGGTTATTTTGCATTTGTTGATTTTGACTTATATCCGGATTGTTAATATGGTGTATGTTGTTGCCGAATAATTCGTATTTGCATTCAACCAATCAATATACATATGTGTAGTTTTCAGATTAACCTGCTTCAAATTTGGCTCGCACTTCCGTATGTCAAAAAATGGTTTGGTCATGCACAGATCTATCCCAACGAGCAACAACATTCAATATCTTTAAATTGTTTGCACATTTAAAGAAAACCAACATTTGCGTCTACGAAACCCTTCACTCTGTTTAAAATAGCTCAGCCGTATTATTACTACTAACTAATTATAACTATAACATGGGTGCAGTCAATGGCCCTAATTGTTCGTGGGAACTGGGCAATCCCGCAAAATTCAGATGAGGCTCTCTGTTGTTCTGTGAATGTTGCGGGCATTTTCACAAACTAGTTCAAATGTCATGTTAATGCCATACAGACTTTTGGTAATATGCGACAAACGCACGAGGCCGACACATGCATGAAGACAGCAACTGGCAACTGCTAACTGCATTGATCCCCATGCCATGAAACGCAAAGTAACGAGAAGGTGCTGTTCCGGTGATATAAAACGAGATCTGTGTAAAATCCAGTTCACAATTAGCTATAATGCTCTACAAATAATATTTACAATACCGTTTTTGCATGTGTGCTAATTTTTCTGTAGTTAATTGAATAAAAAATTGAAATGTTGGTTTTGTTAATCTAAAAAACCACAAAAAAAAGTGTACAATACTCAAAGTATTAATTAATTCCAATAAGAGGAAACATATTCCAAAAACTATACCCAATCGATTCAAAGCAAAAAACCTAAAAAATTTTCTCTAACGAAACGACCTGATTTTGTATGCTAGACCCTCAATTTTTTGGTTCTAATTTTGGTCGGGTACTATTTAATTTATCGTATCAATTTGACAAAACTTGTGTGTTTATGTTTTGTCAAGAAATGAGTTGATACTCATTTGAGTACTAATGACTGGTATAATAAAATATTTTTTGTTGTTTTTGAAGAGCTAGCTAATACCGGGTCCTAAGTAGTACTCGGTTTCAAACTGACAGAACTTATTTTAATTTTTGATGTGAAGAAATGAGTTGATACCGATTTGTTTGTTATTTTTAGGACTAGTACCAGATCTATTTTTAGTTCTGTGTGAAGAAACTGGCCGTTAAAGTTTCAATACCAGGAACGTGGTATATGTATTTTTTAGACGCAACTTTCTGACTAAAGTCATCTTTTTTTCCAATGGGGTCATTGTATATTTATGTCCTGAAGGGCCGAACTTGGTTAAAAAAAACATAAGTTGTTTTTTTTTTTATTTGTTTTTGTTTCATTATTATTTTAACCTTATTACAATTATTTCCAAAAGAAAGGCCGCTGTCCTAAGCGAGGCTGCACCTTTCAGTTGGGTTGGTAAATTAGAACTGACTTAAAAGTATTTTACAATCTTTAATGAAACTTTCCTTGGGTTGAGCATTCCCACGATTCATCATAAAAACGTTTCGGGTTTCGGCACGTTTAGGTATTGGGAGGTGAAAGAGGATATGTCCGTTATGGACTAGTTTTGCTATGTTAGCAAACTGGTGGGAACCTGTTAAGGAATGTTGGATGTACCGTTAGGCAAAGGGCGTGTGGGGAATAGCGGGTTATTGGTTGTGGGTGTCATCTGGGATGTAACTCCTCCCCCCTTAGGATTCTGCTCCGAAGAATCTTTAATGTTTACATTTATTTTAGTACTGTTCTTTTTGTTTTTTGAATTAAAAATAAAATTGATTTGGATTAACTTAATAATTATGATGAGGCTTATTGTTCCGAAGTTTAAATATTCATGTACATTTGTTTTTGCTTTGATTTGTTCAATAAGTTTTCGGTTTTCAACCTCTTTTAAATGTAATGTCTCTGTGGAATAGTTTTTTATAATATTTTTTATTGATATGTTCGTAAAATTAGGTAAGACAAAGTTTTCATAATATAAGAAATTTTCGTATGCAATATTATTTATCTCTATTTTACAGTTTTCAAATTTTAGCAAATTATTTTCTATTATAGTCGCATCGTAATTATGACAGTTATGATTTATTCTTGTGAATTGTACATTTTTTGTTATTACAATATTATTGGTAATTTGTCTGATTTCTATATCTTGGTTTTCTTAAAAATTACATTCAGGATTGTCTTTAAAAATGTTTTTAATACAAGGATCTTTTATTTGTTTTAGTTGTTTAAATTTTGCAGTTTCATTTAGGTTTTCATAATTGATATTACCATCGGTTATTATTTCTTTATACGATGTTACAAGTTCTAAATTATTATTATTAAGAATTGGCACGATTAGGATTTTATAAAATTTCTCTTTAGCGTATATTGGTATTAAAAGTATAAATACAATTTGATTCTCATGGATTATTACTGTACTCTTAATATTAGATAGTTCATTTAGAGTTATATTGAATTTGACAGTTTCTTTTTGTGTTA
Source organism: Melanostoma mellinum (assembly GCA_914767635.1). NCBI lineage: Eukaryota > Metazoa > Arthropoda > Insecta > Diptera > Syrphidae > Melanostoma > Melanostoma mellinum. The sequence goes on along the minus strand of OU612061.1, from coordinate 8,757,774 downwards.
AAATATCATGTCCTAGAATTCCTAACTGGCTCATAAGTAAACTTTCTTTAATTTTTCTTACTTGGTCTTTCAGTAATTGTATGTCGTATTGCATTTGGAATGCGTGTTGCATATTTGCTATTTCCGCAAGTTCTTTGTCGATTGTGTTGCCTAAATCGGCTAATTGTTTCTTAATTTCAATTTGTTGTCCGTTAATATGTTTTGTTATGTTGTCAAATGGTTCGTTAAAATTATGATTTATTCTGACTTGGTCGTTAATTCCTTCAATAAGGTTCTTGGTATTTTGTTCATTTATGTCAAGAGTTTGTCTAATTTCTGCCTCGTCGTCGTAGTCCATTGTACCAGCGAGGTATTTAAGTCCTTTCCCTACAATGTTATAAAGTCCTCTTTTTCTTTTATGGTGATAGTGACAACAGATTTTCTACTTCGTCAGATAAAAGTTTAAAACTGTGTATTAGTGTTGGGTATTCGTCCCTAAGATTAAGTTTGTTTATATTATGTTCTATTGTATTAAGATTGTCTGCCCATGCAGTTAAATTTATATTATGAATTATTTTAGTGTATCCTGTTATAACCTGAATCTTTTCGTTTCTAATTGTAATAAATCCGTTTCCTGAATTCAAGTTTTGTACTTCTAGCTTCTGTCCGTTAGTAACTGTTGTTGTTAAAGTCAGAAAGGTGATGAATAATGTTCTCAGCATTCCAATGTCTTTCGTTATAGACATTTCGTCTCAAGATGGTCGAAAATGTTTCCGTAGTTTCTCCAAGCAATCTATCCAGGTCGTTGGTGGGGCATTATATAATAAATTCTTTGCTGTTCCTTGGATTTTTGTGTCGTATATCACATCGAATACTGCCAGTCTTTCCCCTTCTGGATAGCTAGCCAACATTTTGTTCACGGCACTTGCGAATGAAGGCAGTGTATTTTTTTCTCCTTTGAATGGTTCCAGGAACCTTATTTCTTTCTCTATGCGTGCTCTTGCACTGCGTGGTCTATTGTTCTCTTCAATAATTCGTGTAAGTGTGACTAGGCACTGTTCGACGTTGAGCTCAGCCATTCTGTTAGCTCTTAGGTTGTCGAATGCTCTATTTCTTCCTTCGTTAATTGTTGCGATTTATTTTCTTCGAATTTGTATTTATAATTTTTAACTTTTGTCCACTTATTTGCACTTTTCGGTCTTTTGTCTTTTTTGCACTTTACATTCACACTATATTTTGATTAGTTATACTGTTCTTTGTCGAACTTAACTTTGAACTTTGCACTTAATCGCGTTTTGTTCTTTTGCCGTACTTATTCGTACTGTTTTTACCGTACTTAATCGCACTTTTTGTTCTTTTGTCGTACTTATTCGTACACCGACTGTGCCATTTATGTCCTGAAGGGCCGAACTTGGGTAAAAAAAACATAAGTTGTTTTTTTTTTATTTGTTTTTATTTCATTATTATTTTAACCTTATTACAATTATTTCCAAAAGAAAGGCCGCTGTCCTAAGCGAGGCTGCACCTTTCAGTTGGTTGGTAAATGAGAACTGACTTAAAAGTATTTTTCAATCTTTAATGAAACTTTCCTTGGGTTGAGCATTCCCACGATTCATCATAAAAACGTTTCGGGTTTCGGCACGTTTAGGTATTGGGAGGTGAAAGAGGATATGTCCGTTATGGACTAGTTTTGCTATGTTAGCAAACTGGTGGGAACCTGTTAAGGAATGTTGGATGTGCCGTTAGGCAAAGGGCGTGTGGGGAATAGCGGGTTATTGGTTGTGGGTGTCATCTGGGATGTAACTGTATGTAACTCGCGTGTCGGTGCGAGGTGTTAACTGACTATGTTTGAATCCGGTCAAAGTTGTTCTATTGAATCAATTTGTTCGCGTATTTTCTTTTTATTTATCTGATTTTTTTCTGTTTATTTGAATCGCTTTCATGAAGCAGTCTTGGTTTGTATGATTACTTTTTCTTTCCCTTTGAATATTCTTTGTATGTTGATTGTCGAGTTTATTATACCAGTTAAGTTCATTTTTATTTAATTTACTGAAAAAAACCAACTTTAAAATTTTTGATAACAAACTTTTTATTTGTCAGAACTTGTGACTACTTAATCATAAACTCACAATAAGACTCAGAACTAGACTCAACCTTAGAATTATCTTACACCTTTATTTATTACATTAATATGCTGATTTGTTGATTGAATTTGAAATGTGACTACCGACTCAGCGTCTGCGACAGCTGCACTTGTTGCTCGTAGTTCCAAGAACTGATCCAATGGCCTATGAGAATCATAGGTTGGTATTGCAGCGTATGTTGTTTTGGTTCTGGGAATTGGTGCGATTACCTGTGGGAACTACGATTTGGTTTTGCGGCGCATGCTGTTTTAGTCCTGGGAATCGGAGCGATGATCTGTGATATGTGAACACAATAATAACACACAAAATAATGAATGCTTTAGGTTTGAGTACTTTATTGTTAATGCTGCAATGTCTTAATGATATTTTATTATTAGCTTATGAATACACATTGATTATTCTCACACTCATTGAGTTTCGAATGACGGGCAAATAAGCTGCTCGTAGACTGACTTAGCAGAACGTGCGTGGCGTCAATTGAACAGCTTAGTTGCCCGTGGGATTGGAGTCTGGGAATACCACACCTGTGGGACTACAAGTTGATTTTGCGGCGCATGTTATTCGACGTATTATGTGTTAACATACCTACTTGTATCTTGGTGCTCTCTTATGACGCGATGTAAATTCGTTGTTTTCCGACTACCGATTTGCCAAGCATTCACTGCTGTAGGCTCAGACCTCTTCGCACTAACTGCAAAGTTCAGGTATGGTAGTGGAAATGACTTTGAACTTCTCTGGAATGGTTGTCGGCTCAATGCCTTATATTAACAAAAACCAGGGAGTATGTTCGATCGAGTCCACGATCACTAAAGATGGATGTGCCCTATCATCGTAACAGATCGGAGAAACATACGATCGTAGAGAAGTTCCGATCGTAACATTTATTTTGTTTATGCTATCCATTTAGTAAAGGTAACACTGACGCATGTAGTTGACATTAAACATATGTGGAATAAATTGCAAGTGAGTCTGTGAATCATGGATGGCGCAGAATTATTTTTAGAAGCTCATCGATATGA